>JAOTPV010000121.1:0-141232 GCA_028011355.1 Lentinula aciculospora
ATTACTGGTATATAAGCATTAGTGTCCAGTAGATAGTTCTCTAGTTTAAATATCAACTTAAATCATTCCGATCTAGAGAGGTTATCACTATAGCTCCGTCCGGGCTTTCCAGTCTTACTTTATAGTTGTCTGAACTTATCTGGTCAACTTCCGGATGTCTGAAATCTACGAACATCCACGGAACCACTATGACATAGCGGGAGCACTACTGAAAGTGGTGCTAAGGTTCTTGTTCAACTTTACCATTCTACTTTTCTACTGATTGGTAGCTACTGTACAAACCCAGAAACTATCAGAACAATTTATACTATCCTATTCACCCTAGACCTCACAGAATATCACCAGAACAGTCTTAACACCATCGTGCTTGTCAACGACTGAGGTCTTGGGCTGTCTTCCAGTATTCAAGGTTCTGGTGGTCAGTTATGATTTCAAAGGGCTCCGGGGATCCCTCTAGGAAGCTTCTCCAGTCTTTCAATGCATCAATGATGGCCAGCATTTCCTGGTCATAGATTTCATAGTTTTGCTCAGCTGGATCCATGGAGGAAGAACGATATGCGACAGGGTGCCAGAGTCCATCCTCCTGTAGTTGTGAAAGTGTACCTCCAGTAGCGAAGCCTGATGCATCGACTTCAATCCAAGTTGGTTTCAATGGGTCCCATAGTGTGAGAATTGGTGCAGATGTAAAGGAGTCCCTTAGTGATTTGAAGGCTTCCTGCTGTTGTGATCCCAAACCCATTCAGTGTCTTTGCAGGTGAGGTCATTCAGAGGTTGAGCTTTCTTTGCAAAACCTTTGATAAATCTCCAATAGAAGTTAGCAAATCCTAGGAAACCTCGGAGGTCACATAGCATTGTAGGGGCCTGCCAGTTACCAATTGCCTCTATTTTGACTGAGTCCATTTGCACTTCTCCTTCACTGATTACTAAGCCTAGGTATTCGATGGAAGACTGTTCGAATTCACATTTCTCTGGTTGCAGATATAGGTCATATTTGCTGAGGTGTGTAAGCACATTGTTGACTACACTTCGATGTTCCTTGAGAGTTTCAGTAAACACTAGGATGTCGTCCAGGTAAATGGCCACCTTCCCAGCAGCAATGAGGTCAGTGAATATGGAGTTCATGAAGGCTTGGAATGTAGTGGGTGAGTTTGTCAGGCTGAAGAACATGACAAGGGGTTCAAAGAGTTCTTGATTTGTTGCAAATGCTCCCTTCCATTTGTCACCCTCTTTAATCTGCACATTGTTATACCCCCATCAAACATCCATTTTGGAGAAGACCTTGGCTTTGTGCAGCTGGCTGACAATGTCCATGACGAGGGGAAGTGCATACCAATTTTTTACCATGTATTCATTGAGTCACCAATAATCCTGCACAAATTGAAGTTTACCATCCTTCTTTTTGACAAAGAACACAGGTGATGCCAATGGGGATTTGAAGGGATGGATGTAGCCTTTGCACCAATTCTCTTCCAAGAACTAATCAAGCTCTTCCTGTTCATTTGGGGACATGGGATAGATTTTGGTCCACATGGTTTCAGGATTGTCAGGTTTCAGATCTATGGCATGGTCCCAAGGTTTATGTTCTGGTAGTCACTCTGATTCTTTCTCTGAGAAAACCTTTGCATGTTTCTGGTATGATGAGGGGACCATCTCTTCAAATGACTTCAATGGCTTCTCTTTGTAGGCCACTTCTGCAAGTTGTTGTGAATACGTGTACCCTGTGGAACACCAAAGTTCTTCTGATGTATGTGTTAAGATTGTGCAACTCCGGAATCGCGGAATGATCACAGAATTGGTTGGGAATGTGAGGGAATTATTCCCTCGCAAAGGGAGGAACAATTTGCAGAGTTATGGAAAGGTAGTTGGACATCGACACTACTATTGGTAGTGCCCTCAACACATTGATGGTCCAATATAAAGGCAATAGCAGCATCAGTTCGCAAAGGTTGCTTTGCGGAACATCAAAGCTGTGTTGAGAATGTATCATGGATAGTGAATATCTGTAATATGAAGAGAGAGCAGATTTAAGTCAATATTAAAACTACAGAACTACCTATTTGATTTTGTAGCTTTATACTATGCATTACATAAGGGTCGCAAAGCGATACTCACCCCGAATAGACTAGCTTGTTGTTATGACATGCTACACAGGATACAGTACTTATCTTATTTTTCCTACATCTCCTCCTTCCTTCACCATTGTTACTGCTTGGATACATCTACATTGTTCAGCATCCTTCTATCACATTCCAAACGCTTCCATCAACTTCCCATGCTGTCGCTTACTCATCCGAACCCTTGTATATATAGTACAGTAGCTGACACCTAGTTCCCCATCTTGACCTCTTGGTCTTTGGAACTAGGTTAGTAACTGTATCATCGTTTACACTCAATATACTTACTTGGTCTTTGGAACTAGTTTTCCTTGTGCGACCCTAGTGATTGGCCCTTGCGCTATCACTGCCGTCTTGATTACTATATCTTTCAGCCTTCGTGTGTGGTGCTCGCCCCACCCCTCACTTCGGCTTGTGCTTGAGCCTGTGCCTTCTCCGTGCTTTCCCCCTTCATCACCACACTTGTGGAGTAAAGAACAAAGGAAGGGATATAATAGGTATAGTACTCATCTGATAATGATTAGGAAAGATAACGAAGGATTCCTGAGCTTAGGAACTCTTTGTGAAGTAATTAATTAAAGAGTCCTAGCTTAGGAACTCTTCGCGAAGTGGGTAAATGGATCGCGGAATCGCAGAATAACTCGATTTGCATACATATGACAGTATGGCTAATGATCCCCACTGGAAGTAATGCCCTCCTTTGCTTCCTGTTGCCTACCAGTCGATACAGAGGTGTGCTTTCAGTGTATTCATGTATCTCTGGATTGGGTGTGGGGAGTGGAGGAGTTTCTTCAGGCAATTGGGGTTGGTCATCAGGCTCCGGGATGGAGAAGTGAACTTATGAAGCTGAAGTGGGGCCCCAGTCTGAGTTAGCTTCTACGATATGTGCAGTGGTTCCTCCCACATTACTTTCCTTGGGCTCAGGGATTTCTTCGATGGTCATGGGGTGCGGAGTCTTTCAGGGAGGGGTGATAGCCAATCATCCTTCTCTCCAGTCAATGTCCAGGTTGACCTTTTGGAGCCATGGAAGTCTGAGGATGATATTTTCAGAACCAAGGTTGGTGATGAGGTATTCAAGAAGCTGGAGTTTATTTTGGTCTATTGTGGAGAACAGACATACAGAGTGCATGATCTGTCCTGCAGGGTTAAGAGACCCATCAATGTTATAGAGGGTGATTGGATGGAAGAGGCAATGAGGAAGGATTTGATGTTATTTCACAAAACAGTCATGAATGAAGAGACCTGTGGCACCAGAGTCTGTCATTGCTGTGCTGTCTGTATTCTTGAATCTGCCTTGCAACTTAATCGGTACACGGAAGTGAGAAACATCACTAGATTGAGCAGAACCAATTGTACATGGGGGTATAGATGCATAGGTAGAGGTAGACAAGGAGTACAGACTAGGGAACTAGGTGGCAGCGATGGCGGGTTCCCACTTTGAAAATTCAAACATAGCTTGGCCATCTGCTCCGCCAACTCTTGCTGTCCTGCAGTGAGCACCTGAAGGATCTTTGTGAAGTCAGTAGCAGGGGTGGGTGCTGCAGCAGCAATGGACATGGAAGGCTCTGTGACAATGGAGGTAGCAGTAGCAGAACAAGGGAGGGGTCTTTGAAGTCCCAAAAACTTCCTATGGCAGATGGTTGCCAGGTGACTACTGAGTCCACAGTGAATCCAGATGTCACATTCATGGTGCCCATCTGCCTTGCAATGTTCTCTAGACCCACATCCATAGCATCTGCCTGTCATGGACCTATGATAGTCTTCCACAGATCGTCCTGTGGTGGTGGCATCCACATCCATTGCATTTGGATCATGAGCTGGGATAAAGGGTGTAGGGGTGTAGGAGCTGAAGTTGGGAGTACTTTGGGTGTATTGTTTTCCTTCCTCATTGGCCTGTTCATTCTGTTGGTTGTCAATACAGATTGCTTCACTGATCAAGGCATGCATAAGATCAGTATTGGCCTGTGAATTGACCAATCCATCCTTGATTCATTTTGAGAGGTGATGATAGAAGCGATCTTGAAGGTTGGTGTCACGAAATGATCTTTTTATTATTCTTTTTCCTTTTCTTTTATTTACTTACCTAATCATTAAAGCACTTACACTAGCGCTTATTATATCTTCATTTCCATTTAGATCACACGCGTCAACCTTATTGTTTTCACATTGTCGTTTCACTTAGGCGCAACTCTCTCATGCCTGTCAGCTCATTGACAGGACAACGTCATTATTGTTCTGCCTCCATGCTTTCTTTTATATTGCCTTATTGTTTACTCACCTAATACATACAACTTTACTTATGGATATGAGCAACTCTTATTGTAGATCCTCATGGTTATGGTGCGAGACATCTCTCACGGCTTCATATCTCATTAGTATATAAGACTTAGTATTTTGTAGTTATATTCCTTAGCTCTACTCTCGTCTATACTCCTCGGTAGCTAGACCTGTAGTTGGGTTATTCATCCTCATTGCTTTTTTGTCCTCTTGCTCATCAACTATCGTGTGATGCCTGGTTGTCTCTTGTGAGAGCTAGCAAGTTGCAGACAGTTGGCATCTGAATATCCCGTCCTGCTGATGTACTGCTTGAAGGTTGCAGCATATGTTGCTACACAGTCCTTTCCCTGCCAGAGACTTTTCAGAACTTGTTTGGCCTCTACCACCGGGTCTGCTGTTTCAAACCATTGCCTAAAGGCGCCAGCAAAATCAGCCCAGGTGGGGTAGAGGAGGGCAGGAGCTGATGTTCTTGCAGTGACCACCCAAGCAACTTGACTAATGTTCTCTAAGGTGGGAGTAGCCCAAATAGCTGTGTCACCATCAAGGTATGAGATGGCCAATTTTATTTTCTCCTGTTCATTACTAAGGGAACAGATACCCTGGGCCCATAGCTCAAAGGTAATGATAAAGCATCATGCATCATCACTATGCTTCCCATCTGTCACAAAGAGGTGACGATGGTGGCGGAGCAGAGCGGAGACTTGAGCAGAAGCGGGCAGATACTGGTCCCAATGACAAAGAGGTCAAGATAAGGGACCAGGCTGTGGGGGCTGGCTTATATATACAAGGTGGAGTGTGGGAATTATGATGTAATACTGTATAGCTCAGGCACAAGGAATGGAATGGAACTGATAGAATGGAATGGAAGGTTCCGGAATGATTATTGTAGGTAGGAGAGCTCGGATGGTGTATCATAAAGAAAGGAAAATGATAGGGGTGGCTCACTTCATGACACCATCGTACGTCTGGGATTTGCCAACACCTTTGTTGGTGCTTATGTTGTTGGTGATGCTGGTTACTGCCAATTGTAGCACCATCTGTTGTGTGGCAAGTTGTTGAATCAGCACTGCAAGGTCTTGGGTGGTAGGAGGATGAGCCATGATGGAAGTGTTTTCAGGAGGGATGGGCTCTGGAGATGGGGATAACAGTTCTGGTGCAACCAAGATATCGATAAAGATAGGCTCTGGGGATGGGAATGATGCAATGGGGTCGGCTTCTGGTTCTAGCTCAGGTTCTAGGATAGCAGTTGGGATAAGCGCAGGAGAGGATCTAGCAGATGGGATGGCACTGGTAGGGTTTAAAAGTCTACCAACCCAGCTTGGAACTCAGCTTGGGATTCTAGGGATGACTATGAATTGTCTGTTTTCTGAATCACTGGAGTGATGGGGCCAAAGTTGCAGTATCAGTTGGGGCACGGATTATCATCGCAGTCAGACCACATGACATGTTCTTCGTCTGGAATGTATTTAGAATGAATGTCGCACTGATCTTTAGTATCAAATACATGCTGAAATCTTGTACAATTGATGTCTGGTGTAAACAAAGGCATAGTGGCAATGGAAGGTGGAAAACCAGGTAAGTCCAATTTCCACTCCTTGTAGGATCAGTTGGAAAGGCTGATGGTACAAGTAGAGATCTTGACCTAATGTGGTGATGAAGGGAGAAGGCACAGAGGAAAGCACAAGCTGAGGTGAGGAGTGGGGCTAGCACCACACATGAAGGCTGAAAGAGATAGTGATCAAGACAACAGCAATAGTACAAGGGCCAATTGCTAGGGTTGCACAAGGAAAACTAGTTCCAAAGACCAAGTTAGTATATTGAAGGTAAATGATGATACAAGTACTAACCTAGTTCCAAAGACCAAGAGGTCAAAATGGGGAACTAGGTGTCAGCTACTGTACTATATATACAAGTGTCTAGATGAGTAAGCGACATCATGGGAAGTTGATAGAAGTATCTGGAATGTGATAGAAGAATGTGGAATGATGTAGAAGGATATGGAAGAATGTAGATGGATCCAAACAGTAACAAAGATACAGGAAAGAGGGGATATAGGATAAAGTAAGTACTGTATCCTGTGTAGCATGTCACAACAAAAATGAGAGCCAGATTTAGGTAGGATTGTGCATTGCACTACCCAGATTTTCCTGAGTGGCATAGAGCATGTCCTTAAGGATGTGGTGCCATGGCCTCAAGTTGCCAATATGTTCTACTGCACCTCCTGGCAATAAGGCATGGTCAACATACTGTCAGTGACTCGCTAGCTCTCACAAGAGACAACCAGGCGTCACACAATAGACGATGAGCAAGAGGGCAAAAAAGCAAAAAGAGGATGGATAAGACAACCCAACTACAAGTCTAGCTACTGAGGAGAATAGACGAGAATAGAGCTAAGGAATATAACTACAAAATACTAAGTCTTATATACTAATGGGATATGAAGCCGTGAGAGATGTCTCGCACCGTAACCGTGAGGATCTACAATAAGAGTCGCTCATATCCATAAGTAAAGCTGTAGGTATTAGGTGAGTAAATAATAAGGTAATATAAAAAGAAGCATGGAAGCGGAATGATAATGACGTTGTCCTGTCAATGAGCTGACAGGCACGAGAGAGTCGCGCCTAAGTGAAACGACAATGCGAGAACAATAAGGTTGACGCGTGTAACCTAAATGATAATGAAAATATAATAAGTGCTAGTGTAAGCGCTTTGGTAATTAGGTAAGTAAATAAAAGAAAAGAAAAGAATAATGAAAAAGAATGTTTCGTGACACATACCCTCCACCATCCGAAAAGCATTCATTGCCAAGTGCCAAGTTGCAATGAAAAACATCAAGGTTGAAATTCCGATCATGACCTACATGCATGCATGATAAGTATTTGCACTGTACTATAATAAGTGGCTGCCACAGGAGCCTCAAAAGAACAGCCGACATTACTGTGTCGATCAACATTCTGAGTGCCATTCATGATTTTTGAGAAGTGGATATACATGGTTGCCGCAAAAATGGAAACAAAAAATCCTGCAAAGTCCGGATTCTAGATGAGATTTGGGGATACTTTGGTAGCGAACCGGTGGGCAGTTTACAGACCATATACGATACCCTGATAAAATAGTGAGGGTCAGAGAAGCACTAATGGCGGGCAATTATAGAAACAGTGCAAACCTCAACATAGGAAGCAATGAGAAAAGTTTTCTCCAATGGAAGTTGGCCCATTGTCAATGAGTGAAGTGGACTGCGAGAGGGTATACCAATGAGATGAAAGACAGAGGTTAGTTCCGCTTTTTGAGTCCAGAAATACAACACAATATATAAATATCCTTCTTAGATTTTGTACCATTAACATAGTATTAGAAAGTACTTCGATAGATGGATATAGTGAAATTATTATCCCATTCGAGAGACTACCAAATAGGTAAACTTCTGCTTGAAGGGACGGGATTCATTCAATTATTCACGGATTGTTGGGAGCATTTTTTGATATACTCTACGGCTGTTTATTTATGTCATTATGTTCAAGGCTAGACCCTCCTGCCACTTGAAACCTTTGTAAGTGCCTTGAGGCACCCGTATCTGTGGGCTGAGCAATATATATTCCACCAACACAAATGAATTGCGGTGGATAAATCGAAAGGACAGAGAATTATGCAGTATTCCTATACAACAACATTATGATGTCCCGGATCATCTCAGTTCCCATAGCCAATGATATGGAATTTAGGTTGATTGATTGTGATGTTTTGTCGCAACAGAAGACCGATGGATGGTTCATGGAGAGAATCCCTTGACAGACTCGTATCTGCCCAGGGAATCAACATTCCCTAGTTAGTAGCCTAGTTTCTCCGACAGTTGACATCCTGCCATCCTTAGTTTAGAAGTTTTACTTTTTGAATCTGAATTGATTCTTTGAGGTTTTTTATAAGGTTGCTGATGTAGACCGAGACAGACTTGTCTTTTTGAACTTTGGCATGAGTTCTCGAGCGAGTTCTTCCATCTTACCATCTTTCCCATTTTTCCGTCTTTCCATCCCTCCCATCTTTCCATCTCAGAGTTGTATGTACACTACTTGGTGCTACAGTGTACAGTTGTAGCAATTAAACAGTAGATTAGTGGCGCTCGTCAGTCATGATTGATGATTGTGATGACGGATGAATTGAAGGAGCCCCATGGAGCTGGTTTGATTGATTGATTCTAGATACTATCAATATTGATACTACAGATAAGTTGATATATTCAAGATATCTGATAGGGGTTAAGTCGGGTTTCAATTCAGAAGGGGAATGATGTCGGGGATGGCTTCGAAGTGATATTTTCCATTATTTGCGGGATTCTTGGACTATCAACTCCGAACTCCAAGGTACGGTGACCAAATGGAAGCAAGCAGTTTGCCGCTCTTATATACAGGGTTCTTTGCCAGAATACCCACCCTCAGATAGTAAGCTGATACTACCAAACGATTCAGATGAATACCAAGTTGACTGCATATCTCGGTGAGTGCATAACGCGAGACGTGGACGGACTGAACAAACAAACGAACATATATATATATATAGGTACAAAGATACCGATCGTATCAGCACCAATGTATTATGCGTCGACTCCAGAAATGGCAGCGGCTGCAACAGGTGCAGGTGGTTTTGGGTTCATAGCCGCTGGTAAGGCCAATATATAAAGCCTTTTACCTTGTTTCAGAGACATCGCTCATCATTTTCGAAGGATTCACCCCCTCGAAAACACTAGTCGAAGAAATTCAAACTGCGCGGTCTATTCTGCAAACGCCCTCCGGGGCTCCAGTTCCGATAGGTGTAGGGCTACTTGGGTGGATTCTTGACATGACAGAAACGTCTGATGACTCAAGAATACCAGCAGTTCTAGCGCAATGTCCGGAAGCGATTTGGTTTGCGTTCGGTATTGATCTCGGAAAATACGTGGCTCAAGTTCGCGAGTATGATGCCACGAGGGAACATAAGACGAAGATTTTCGTTATTGTAAATAATGTGGACGAGGCGATGAGGGCGGTGGAGAAGTGGAAAGTGGATCTGATTGTTGTACAAGGTATAGATTTTAGGTTTGTGCAGTGAGTGTTGTGCTGATGATAATTAGGAAACGAGGCAGGAGGACATGGAAGAGGCGATGCACCTCCACTTTTCACTCTTTTGGCTTCTGTTTTAGAAGCGCTACCCTCCTCCCGCCCCATCGTCCTCGCAGCAGGCGGCATCTCCACCGGCACCCAAATCGCGGCCCTCCTCACATTAGGCACAGACGGTGTCGTGATCGGCTCCCGATTACTTTGTACCCCAGAATGCATGTACCCCGAACAAAGTAAACAAGTTATCCTCGACTCGAAAGTCTCTTGCACGACTAGGAGTGATGTATTTGATGAGGTGAATCGGACGAAGATGTGGCCAGAGGGTATCGATGGGAGAGCGATTGTTAATGATGTTGTGATGGATGAGAAAGAGGGATTGGCGTTGGAGGAGAGGTTGAGGAGGTATGATGATAGCAAGGCGAAGGGGGAAACAAGTAGACTCGTCGTTTGGGCGGGGGATGCAGTAGTAGCGGTCAATGATAGGGAGAGTACGAAGGTATGCCCATTTGTGTATGTTCAACAGGCAGCTTGGTGACACGTGTTGGCAGAACGTCATACATCGACTTCATGAAGAGGCAGTAGAGGCGTTGCGTAAGAGCGCGAAGATTTTGGGTGCTTAGAAAGGCCGAACAACAAATCTACAAATGTATGGTTAAAGACGGCGACTAGCTCATGGTCATCGTACAAAATTGATGCAAGAATTCAATGATTATGTGGAAAGTAACCTGGAGTAACTTGACGGAATAAGTGGCTTTCATGTTACTTGACAGCTAACTTACTGAGGTACTGGCTAAATGTCACTAACAAATTTTGATTGACTAGATTCTATAGCAGAGTTCAATGAATGAATTCCTAGAGCTGAAAGAACTGAAAATCTACACGTTGAGAATGTTTCTTCACCTCAAAATATTGATGTTTACTCTTTGAATTGTATAATTATTGTAACTCAACTATTCCAAGTTCTCAAGTCATAAATGTGAGGACAATGGTAACATTGGATATAAGAGTACATAAGTTTTATTCCTTCTGGTAAACTTAGAGGAGATTTACTCAAATTTTAATCAGGAAATGGTAATGTAGTGTAAACTTCTGTATATATTTCCGTAAGTTTCTAGAAACTTACACCAAAGGTTATCCATAAGTATTTTAACTTATCGACTTTTGAACCCAGTGTAAATTGAATAGTTTTTGGGTATCATACTTCAACTCAGATCATTTGTTGAAGTAAGCAACCTTCACCACTTTCATAGTGCCAGTTGTAAATAGAGACCATGAAAGTTGAGTATCTTAAACTTTTCGAGGCACATCGAGGCTATATTATGCCTGTTACTCTTGTTTGTATTTCGTCATCTTCTATCTTGTCTGATCATTTGATATCATTTATTTTCCTTCAATTGTCCCTTGTATATAGTTCTCTTTTTTGACATGTTTGCTTTTGAAATGAAGAAAACAACATGAGTTGTATACATTGTTGCCATTTCCTTTTATTACCTGCTGCAAATTTACAACACATTGATACACCTGAGAATAATCTGTCCCTAAATCCGGATAATTTCGAGTTTTTCAGGTACATTGCATCTAGCAAGGCCACAGTACATTGTATACTAGGTGTTTTGTACAGATGTTGACCACAGATGAACTGTGAGGGTTCTCAGTGGTCAGGCACAGTTACAGAATTTACTTAGGCATACTAAAAGCCATTCTTTGTGCTCAGTCTACTGGTCTTTAGTAGCTTGCCAAATAAATCTAGGTCAATGACTATAGGGAGAACTGGGCACACTGCAGGAAGAAGTCCCCAAAGGCCCTTGAACAGCAGATAAACCCTATGGGGATATATCCAATTGTTGAGGGTTTCCTACACTAAGGAAAGATAAATTGGGTAATGAAACCCAACCCTTAGTAACAATCCAAGATTTGGAGTGACCCTAGGGTGACAGATTTCAACCACTTGCATTTTATATATACCCCCAAGTCACATATCAACATATCTGCCATTGATATGACTGCCAAATTGCAGTTGATATCACTCAAATACTCTAAATCTAAAGTGTTTTTCCTTATGAAAAGACAATTAAAAAGTCCATAAAATATTACTACTCTTTGCAATGCACACTCACAACACTTAAAATACAAGTTCAAACTTAATATTGCACTTAAAATATTTAAAGTCCTTAATTGAGAAGGTCAAAGTTAGTAGTATTGCTGATGCAATCAAAACAGCTTTGACCACCACCAATAAAAGTCATAGGAGCATGTTTAAGGTAGTGGAGAAAATACTGGATGAGTAAGAGATGGTCCAGTTGATGTCAGTGAAGGTCTACAAGACAAATTTACAGTCTGGGATAATTGATAACCATTTTCTCGGACTGAAAAATAGAAAACAGTTGAAGTTTACATAGGTTTAGACTTGTCTCAGTAAAATAGACAGGCTAAATTGAAATAATGTTCAGAACAGGTCTAAATATATTTTATGACTTGTTTGGCAACTTATTTCGCAGCTATATCAAGAGAAACAAGCAGAATATCTAAGTTCGGCGGTCAAAGCAGTATATATTGATGGGGTTGATGGCCCATCAAAACTAGTGGCTCCAGCGAGAATGCTGGATATATGTGTGCTAAAGACAATATTATACAATAAGTAAAGAGACAAACAGACGCGGGGAGGTTTAGACTCCGTTAACCACTCAATTTGGGATTAGTGGATCAAGGGGAACCATTTATTTGAAGTGGAACTACCAAAAAGGGAAAAATGCGGATTTTTAGTAAGGAAAAGCTGTAGAAGTGATCGGAAACTTGGCAGGAGTGGGAATATGGAGCCAGAGGATCGACAGACAATAATGGTCTGTGGCCACAGTAGGAAGGTGCGAAGATATTCCGAGATTTTTGGGTATAAAAGGAGGGGGGGATTTATAGAAAGGACAGGTTGCAGCACCCCCATCACTACAAGCCTCTGTTATTAGGTTTATTGACTTGTGATTATTGGTGTTATACTTGATTTTATCAAGTTCTTACAGTACTCTACATACAACTGCTACCAAGCCCCCTGAACTTAGTGTTTGTGTGTTTGTTTTCATTCACCCTTTGCATCACCATGTAACTGTCAGTTGTAGCACTCACATGTGTTCATCTATTCATTGCTTATTTGCTGCCTTACTTCTGTACTTAATGTCTCATCTATGTTCTTTCTACATACATTATACAGCTGTTATGATCATGCACCAAGGGATTGTTGAAATGAGGTCATGAGGTTAATCACAGGGGATGAAGAATGAAGGAGAATACTTTGCAAGGGGTTAACAATCCAAAGACGTTAGTCAGACCTTGATTCCACTATTAGTAGAGTCCTTGACACTTTGTGTGTCCAAGAGAGAAGAAAGGAAATGTGTTCTATTCACAATGACCTTCACAGAACATACTGACAAGAGGGATGTTAAAATGATGATACAGATAGTAGATTAAATTGGTATCACTATTCAAGTACTATCAAGGTTGATATTTAAACTGAAGAACTACTTATTCAATACTGTAGCTTTATACTGTAGGATATGTCAGGATCGTGAAGTGATACTGGACCTGAATGGTTTAGCTCAACAGGAGAACAAAGACAAGGATAAAAAAGGGATAGTACAGATCCAATAAGGATGAGAAAAGATAATGAAGGGATCCTTAGCATTGGAAATCCTTTGTGAAGGAAATTGTTATGTGTCAGCAACTCGCTAGCTCTCACAAGAGACAACCAGGCGTCACACGATAGACAATGAGCAAGAGGGCAAAAAAGCGAAAGAGGATGGATAAGACAACCCAACTACAAGTCTAGCTACCGAGGAGAATAGACGAGAATAGAGCTAAGGAATATAACTACAAAATACCTAGTCTTATATACTAATGGGATATGAAGCCGTGAGAGATGTCTCGCGCCATAACCGTGAGGATCTACAATAAGAGTCGCTTGTATCCATAAGTAAAGCTGTAGGTATTAGGTGAGTAAACAATAAGGCAATATAGAAAGAAGCATGGAAGCGGAACGATAATGACGTCGTCCTGTCAATGAGCTGACAGGCACGAGAGAGTCGCGCCTAAGTGAAACGACAACGTGAGAACAATAAGGTTGACGCGTGTAACCTAAATGATAATGAAAGTATAATAAGCGCTTTAGTGATTAGGTAAGTAAATAAAAGAAAAGAATAATGAAAAAAGATTGTTTCATGACATTATGATTGTGCACTAATGGATCATTGGAAAGGGGTCGCAGGGTTAATTGTGGGAAACAGCAAAGAGAAATGCTTCACAGGGTACAACAATCCTAAGACTAGGTAGTCAGACCTTGACTCCACTATTAGTAGAGTCCTCGACACTTCGCGTGTCCAATAGAGAAGAAAAGTGAACGTGTTCTGTTTGCAATGACCTTTGCTGAACATACTGACAGTAGGGATGTTAAAACAATGATATGGATAGATGATTAATTGGTATTGCTATTGAAGTGCTATCAAGGTTGATATTTAAGCTGAAGAACTACTTATTCAATACCATAGCTTTATACTATAGGTAAGTCAGAATTGCAAAGCAGTGCCAGTCCCGAATGGGTTAGCTCATAAGTAAAGAACAAAGGCAGGGATATAAAAGGGATAGTATGGATCCAATAAGGATGAGAAAAGATAATGAAGGAATGCTTCATGTCGGTGTTGTGACGGGCTACATAGGATATGGTACTTACTTTATTTTTCCTACATCTCCTCCTTCCCTCATCACTGTTACTGTTTAGATCCATCTACATTGTTCCGCATCCTTCTATCACATTCCAGACACTTCCATCAACTTTCTGCGCTGTTGCTTACTCATCGAGACTCTTGTATATATAGTACAGTAGCTGACACCTAGTTCCCCATCTTGACCTCTTGGTCTTTGGAACTAGGTTAGTACTTGTATCTTCATCTATACTTAATATACTTACTTGGTCTTTGGAACACATTTTCCTTGTGCGACCCTAGTGATTGGCCCTTGTGCTATCACTGTTGTCTAAGATCCCTATTTCTTTCAGCCTTTGTGTGTGGTGCTAGCCCCACCCCTTGCCTTGGTTTGTGCTTTGAGCCTGTGCCTCCTCTGTGCTTTCTCCCTTCGTCACCACAGTCAGAAATCCTTTGCAAAGTAAATGCATAGTGATAAAAAGATATAAGTGATATACCTAAGTAGCAGAAACAATCATGAAGCTTTGTAAGGACTTAGCTTTGCATAGATATAACAGAAATACATAGTGATAGATGGATGTAAGTGATATATTTGAGTTGCGGAAAGGATTGTGAAGCTTTGAAAGGACTTTGTCAGTGACTTGCTAGCTCTCTCAAAAGATAACCAGGCATCACATGAGCATCAATGAGCAGGAGGATGAAAAAGACAATGAGGATAATGTCATGAAGTGAGCCACCCCCTATCATCTTCCTTTCTTTATGATACACCATCCGAGCACCCTTACCTACAATAATTATTCCAGAACCTTCATCCCATTCTATCAGTTCTGTTCCATTCCTTGGGCCTAAGCTATACAGTATTACATCATAGTTCCTGCACTCCACCTTGTATATATAAGTCAGTTCCCACAACCTGGTCCCTTATCTTGACCTCTTTGTTGTTGGGACCAGGTATGTCATTACTTGCTTCTCTGTACCTACCATCAATATAACTTTGTCATTGGGACCAGTACCTGTCCACTTCTGTCCAAGTCTCCGCTCTGCCCTGCCATCATCATCACCTCTTTGTGACAGATAAAACAACTGTTATGATCGTGCACAAAGCGATCGTCGGGAATGATCATGGGGAAATACGAAGTAAATTACTTCGCGAGGTTAAAACAATCCTAGACTAAGTAGTCGGACCTTGACTCCACTATTAGTAGAGTCCTCGACACTTCGCGTGTCCACAAGAGAAGAAAAGTAATGTGTTCCATTCACGATGACTATCGCGGAACATACTGACAGCGAGGATGTTTAAAACAATGATACAGATAGAGAGGATTAATTGGTATCACTATCGAAGTGCTATCAAGGTTGATATTTAAACTAAAGAACTACCTATTCAATACTGTAGCTTTATACTAAAGGTAAGTCAGGATTGCGAAATGATGCCATGCCTGAATTGGTTAGCTGATAAGTCAAGAACAAAGGAAGAGATATAAAAGGAATAGTGTAAATCCGATAAGGATGATAAGAGACAACAAGTAATTGCTTCGCGTCGGAAATCCTTTGCAAAGTAATTGCATAGTAGTAAAAGGATATAAGTAATATCTAAGTAGCGGAATGGATCGCGAAGCTTCGTAAAGACTTAGCTTGCATAGATATAACAGTATCCCCCTCTTTGTCGTGACATGCCATACAGGATATGGTACTTACTTTGTTTTCTCCTACATTCCCTCTTTCCTTTACCTTTGTGACTACCTGAAACCCTTCTCCATGTTTCCATATCCTTTTATTTCCATCTATCACTTGTCAGAACCTTCCATCACATTCCAGACACTTCTATTGGCTTCCCGCACTGTCGCTTACTCATCCGAACCCTTGTATATATAGTACAGTAGCTGACACCTAGTTCCCCATCTTGACCTCTTGGTCTTTGGAACTAGGTTAGTACCTGTATCATCGTTTAACTTCAATATACTTACTTGGTCTTTGGAACTAGTTTTCCTTGTGCGACCCTAGTGATTGGCCCCTGCGCTATCACTGCCATCTTGATCATTTTATCTTTCAGCCTTTGTGTGTGGTGCTAGCCCCACCCCTCACTTTGGTTTGTGCTTCGAGCCTGTGCCTTCTCTGTGCTTTCCCCCTTCGTCACCACACTCTTAGGCTTTCACCCTTGAAAGCCTATGCGATTGTTAATGATTAACGAATCTAAAATTAGATAAAATGGAAAAGTAAAAAAGAAAAGTAAATTTTCAAAGTGCCACGCGAGTTATGATCGAGGTAAACGAAAAATTTAGAGTCAAACCTGCCCTCAACGAACGAACGCGTATAAAACGCGAGGAATTTCTTTGTTTTTTCATAAGTCCTCATCACTCTATGATGTCTTTCACTGTCACCGCCACCGAAACTGTGCAGGAACGATGGGCGCGCCTCATTCGTGAACAGGCAGAATGAGCCCGCCTCCATCAGCTCGAGGTTGAGGTGCAGGAAGCTGCTTTCGAGGAGGAAATGTTGAGGTTGGAGGAGGAAACTGCTCATGAGGCAGAGCATGAGGCAGAGAAGAAAAAACTCGAGGAGGAGAAGCAGGCTGCGAAGAAGCGGGAAGAAGAACGGATCGTCGAGGAGAGAATTGCGAAGGCGAAGGCCGATGCCTTGAAGAAGCTTGTGGACAAAGAGCAAGAACGGGGTCAACGCAGGGCACAGGCTCTGCAGGAACTGCAGGAGCGTCGTGATCATGCAGCTCAAGCTGCATCGCGACGTTCAAGTGGTCTGGTGTCATGGGAGCCTTCGGGTTCCAAATCAAAAACCTACAAGTCCGCCTCCGTTGTTCGTGATTCCCCGGAAGTGCATAATTTGACTTTGAAAAGAAAACGAGTGACTTCGCAGGTGAGAATAAAATTTCTTTGTGAGGGAATAATTGATTAATGACATATAGGTTGGTTCGGCTCCTGATCCAGATGATGGAGACAATGACAACAATGACAACAACAACAACAACACCCCTCCCCCGACTCCTTCGCATAATTGCGAAGCTTGTCTTTGTTGTGTTATGCAAGGTAACACCTCCAATTGCATCGCACAACCTGGAAAACCACGTACCCAGGCATGCCTCCGTTTTCATCAGCAACGACAACGGTGTAGTTGGTCTGGGGAAAATGCTGCTAGGAGGTCGAGGAGAAAGAAGCCAAGAGTGGATGGAGAGGGTTTGTATGATGGTCCTGTGAGGCACGTCGCAGAGAGAGGGTTTGGGGGTGTAGTTTTAGAAAGAAAGCTCGATTTGCTTGCAGAGCAAAATGAGTCGATCAAAGTGCAGATGAACGCACTGATCGGTTTCACGAGTCGCACCGTGCTCGCGATGGAAGAACTTGTTTGTGTAGTGCAACCACTAACTGAAAAGGAAGAGGTAGATGAGGACAATGAAAAAGAAGAAGAGGAAGAGGAAGTAGAAGAATACGAAGAAGATGGCGAAGAAGATGACGAAGAAAGGAGAAGAAGAAGGATTCACAAGGGAAAACAACGTGCAACGTGATTTCCGCGAAGGTTTGTAGTAGAGTGGTAGGACTTGTAAATATTTTATATAGTTTAGTAGTTGTCTTTTGTTTTTGTTGTTTTTGCTTTGTTTTGTTTTGTTTGTTTTGTTTTGGTTAATTTTATACGTTTTTGCCTTTTCTGGTGGTTTTGAATATGTAAAGTTTTGGTTTTTTAATAAGTGTAAGGAGTTAAGATTCAATCCGCGAGGAAGTAACCGCGATGGTTTTTGAAATAAGGAAATGTGAAAAGGATTCGTTCCGCGAGGAAGAATTGTGATTGTTTCAGAAGGAAGGGAATGTGAGAGTTCGAAGGTAGCTTCGCGAAGGATGAATCACGGAACTTCTTGATGTGAAGGTTTGAAATTTAGTAGGTAATGTAATATGTAGAACAGAATGTAATGGTGATGGATCGCAAAGGTTTTGCGATGAGTTTTAAACTTAATAGAATAAAAATTAGTAATTCCAATGCATGAATAGAAGAAATTAAGTGGTCATTGATCATAATGGTCCAGGTTTGTGAGGGTAACAAAGATGGAAAGCTGGAACCAACTTGTCCGCGTGAATTTCGTTTGCGGCAACCCAGGAAAACTCTTCGTCTGTACCTTCGTATCCTGCCCACCAGATGTAATACCGTAGTGGACATTTCTTGTATTGACGATCCAATTTTGAATCTAATACCTCCGCGATGTTGTATTCCTCTTCGCCTTCGACTTCCACCGGAGGTGGAGGAGTTTGTTCGCGATGAGGGATCGAGTTCGGAGTATAGGGTTTGAGTTGGGATACATGGAAGACTGGGTGAATGCGACTGAGGTAGGAAGGGAGTTGTAACTTGTACGAAAGAGTTCCTACGTGCTCAAGAACTTTGAAAGGTCCGAGGTACTTCTTGGAGAACTTCGCGGTAGGTCGAGTGGTTTTAATGTGCTTTGCTAATACAAATACCTGTGAATCAATGGGAAAATCAGGGTGAGTAATACGTTTTCTGTCCGCTTGCTCTTTGTATCGAGTTTGCACATTAGTAATTTCTTCGCGGAGGAAGGAATGAATCTCATCTAAATTCGTCGCAAAGTCAATCGCGTGATCAGAACGGATGTCGATTTCAGGTTTCACTGTAATGTTAGGATGATAACCTTTATTTGCAAAGAATGGAGTAATACCAGTAGATGCGTTAGGAGCGTTGTTGTATGCAAATTCCGCGATAGGCAGAAGCTTCGCCCAATCGTCCTGTTGATACGCGCAATACATACGGATGTATTGTTCCAATGTCTGGTTAACTCGTTCCGTTTGTCCATCCCCCTCAGGATGGTATCCCGAGGTGAAGTGTAGTTTGATCGAGAGAGCATCCCCTAAAGCGCGAAAGAAAGCCAAAACAAATTCTGAGCCTCGATCAGAAGTGACGTGACTAGGAACTCCATGTTTTGAGAAAATGTGATGAACAAACAACTCCGCGAGCTCTTTGGACGTTATTTTGTCGTGTGTCGCGATGAATATACCTTGTTTTGAGGCTCGATCCACGATTACTAAAATAGCCATATGTCCTCAGAGTCCGGTAGTTGTTCGATGAAGTCCATCAATATAGAATCCCAAGGTCAGACGGGAACCAGAAGTGGTTTGAGTAGACCATATGGTCTATGTCGACGAGGTTTGTTGCATCTGCAAACTGTGCACAAATTAATATAATTGCAAATGAATTCGCAAACCTTTGGCCAAGTGTATTGTCGTCGAATAGCTTCTAGAGTCCGGTTTTGACCAAAATGACCTGAAAGTGGGTGGTCGTGAAAATAGCATAGAATTTGAAGTTGTATATTAGAAGTGTTAGGAACGTAAATGTGATCGTCAAGTCGTAACAATCCATCAGACTCTAATGTCCAACGAGTGTTCGTACCATCCTTCGCGAACTTCAATCCCGCTATTGATTCCGGATCCAGTTCGATTGAATCGTGAATAGCGGAATGAAGTGCCTCTAAATCCATAACAATGGAGGTGCGAAGTGCCGGTCCTTCTAGGAACATAGCTCGAAGGGAAGTAGTTAGTTGTTCATTAGTGAAAATGGGTCTGAAGTTATGTGGGTTAACTTGTGCGTAACCGATATCCCCCTCTTTTGGATAGATGTCCCAGCGTCTAGTCATTAAATCAGGTTTTTCACCTAACTTACCTGGTCTGAATTGGATCACCATGTTAAATTGGTGCAGGTACTCAGACCAACGAACTTGTCGTCGTGTAAGGATTTTCGTTGTTGAGAAGTATTCGAGATTCATGTGATCGGTAATGACGTCAATAGGATCTCCCGATCCCTTGAGGTAATGCCGCCAGCCTTTGAATGCTTCGAATATCGCGAGAAGCTCCTTATTGTGAGTGTCGTAATTGAGTTCCGCAGCTTGAAAAGTCCTCAAAAGGAATGTGATGGGGTGAATTTCTCCGTCAGGTAGTAGGATCAAGAAGATCGCGGCTAATGCATAATCCGAGGCATCTGTTTCTATGATTAGATGTCAGTTTGGTTCCCAATGTGCCAGAATAGGAGCGTGAGTGAAGCTATATTTGAGCTTCTCGAAGGCTTCCTGGCAGTCGGTATTCTAATTCCAAGGTGTATCCTTTCATGTAAGTCGCATCATCGGAACTACAATATTGCTATAATTATAAATAAAACGTCAATAGAAATTAGCAAATCCGAGAAAAGACTGGACGTCTTTGACTTTCCGAGGTACTGGCCAGTCAATGATAGCTTTGACTTTGTCTTTCGACATTGTTAAGACCTCCGGAGAAAGAATATAACCAAGATACTCTACCGTATCGATCTCCCATTCACATTTCGCGATGTTTGTGTAGAGTCGATGTTTACGAAGTCGATGGAGAACCTCGCGATGTAATGTCTCATCGTCGGAGTAGATAAGTATATCGTCAAGGTAGACGATAACATAAACATCTAAAAGATCAGCGAATATGTTGTTCACGAACCTTTGGAAAGCTGCTAGAGCAATAGTGAGTCCGAATGGCATAACCTTCCATTCATAAGAACCCCAATGGGTTCTGAATGTCGTTTTCTATTTGTCACCTTCCGTGATTCAAACTAAATGGTACGTGTGAGCAAGATTGAGTTTAGTATAAATCTTAGCTTTTTTCGGAGCGTCTAGTAAATCAGAAATAAGAGGTAAAGGATATCAATCCTTCTTTGTGATGTTGTTAAGACCACGAAAATCTACGCAAAGTCGAAGTTTTCCATCCTTTTTCGGTACAAATAATACCGGAGCTCCATGAGGAGAGGATGAAGGTTGAATAGCACCAGATTCGAGGTGCTTATCAATGAAATCGCGTAGAGCTTCTAATTCCTTGGCAGAAAGAGGGTAAAAGCAACCGATAGGTGGTTCGGCGCCTTCCTCCAATTCAATCTTGAGGTCGTAAGGTCGATGCTCAGGCAGTACTTCGGATTCGACTTCGTCGAATACATCCGCGAAGTCCGTGTAATGCTTCGGTAATGAGGAAGGATTGCTGTTGTTTGCCAAAGTTGTCGAAGCAGCTCACGCTGTAACTTCGCTGTGAACTGTGCGTAAAATTAGTGGTTCACACTTGGCATTCTTGCAAGCACAGTTGAATAGTTCCGCATTGACAAGAGCAATGTCAATCTCTGGGTTTTCAAGTCGCAAAGCGGCCAATTGAGCCACCAAAGGATAGGAATAGATGGGTTCATAGGGGAAAGAGTCCGATAAAGGATGAGGTGAATTGCGAGAACAAGTTCGCGAAGAGGATCGCAAAGGGATCTCTTTGGAACTAATGGTAGGCTGACCCCGCGAAGGGACAGTTTCTTCCGGAACAAGTGTTCGCGGAAGTGAGGACATTGAGGGAAACTCAACTTGCTTGGTGGAGTGGAATTTAATGTTTCTCGATGCCCAGTCAATCAACGGATTGTAGTGGGTCAAGAAACTGTAACCTAAAACTGCCTCGCAAGAGGAATCTAGTAAAGTGACATAAAATGTCAGTAGTAGTAGCTCACCAGAGGGAAACTGAACATTAAGAGACGTAGTCTCGGAAATTGGTTTCGGAGATAAAGAACCATCAAAGAGTCGGAGATTGATTGGAGAAATCGAAGAAGTAGGAAGAGAATGTTTATATACAAATCGAGAATCAATAAAACAATCAGTAGAACCGGAATTGAGTAAAGAGACAAAGGAAAGCTTCGCAGAAACATCGCGAAGTGAAAAATCTATAGTAAGAGGTATTGTAAAAGATTGTTCATTGTAAGAAAGAGTGGATGCATTTAATTTAACTTCCCTGGTAGTACGAACCTGGTCAACACAACTCCCGCTTCGTACTGGGTTACAGGAGTTGCGGACTATTTTTCCAATACTGAAGAGGTACTTGCCGCTCCTCCCTGTGTTTATGCAGCACGTCCACGAGCTTCGCGAGCCTTTTGTTTCTTGCAGTCGTCGAACTTATGACTTCCCCCACAAAATCCGCATAGCCCCAACTTCTTTCGACGTTCCGACTCCTTCGCGAGGAGTTTTCCGTCCGAGCCGAGATTGCTCGCATATGCAGGTTTAGCCCCCACAGAACTCGTCGATGATGAGGCATTTCCACCTCCACTAGACTTACCTTTCTTCCCCGAGTTATTCGTCGAGGTCGACGTGGTGGTGGTGGTGGTTGTAGGAGATTGTGAAGAACCTGGCGTGTTCGATGCTTTCCCTCCCGAGGAAGCACCTGTTGATCTAGCAGCTTCTCTTTTCCGCTCTTCTTCTCATCTCCAGTACCTATTATCTACGCGAAGTACCTTGTAATGGTATTCCACGAGCGTCTTTGGGTCCGGAAGACGAGCCATCTCATCTTTGATACGGCTTGCCAAGCCGTGTTGATAAGCCCACTTAAGGGTATGCAAGTCCCAGTTAGTAGATGCCGCGAGAGTATTGAAACGGATGTTATACTTCCATACGTTATCGAATTCCTTCATCCCTTAATGTGCCGATCTTATCTTTGGCTTCTCCCTGTGCATCGTACATACCAAAATTGTCCTGAAGTTCCTTCACCAATGCCGCAAAGGAACTTGTCCACACTGGCATCGCGGAGAGGTTCAGATCCAGAATGTCTGGTTCAAACCATTCCTTCGCGGAACCACCAAGGTATGACAGAGTATAATTGATCTTCTTTTGATCAGTAAAATACAAGGGACGATCAATAAACACCAAAGACAAGGAAACTAGGAAACCTTTCAGTTTCCGCAAGTCAGATCCGTCGAATACCTCAGGATCCTTGACCTTTGATCTTCCGGATTCCGTGGGGCTGCTAGCATTCATGCCCGCAAGGACTGTTCTGAGGGTATCGAGCGAACTCTTAAACACGTGAAACACATCTAGGATGCGTTGTTCAGTAGGGTCCGGATGGACACTACCTACCCATTCCACTGGACTCCTAGAACGACTAGGAATGCGAGAACCTCGAGGTGCCCCGGGACCCCCAGGACTATCGGGATCAGATCCCCCTGGTTCTCCGGGATTTCCTGACTCGTCAGGACCTACCTCTTCATCAATTTCTGCTTCTTCGATGTTCTCCGGAATTTCCATCGTGGCAACTGGTATCTGACCTCGCGAAGGGCTGGGAGCGTTTGCTAGCTGCTGACGCATTCTGTCAGCAAGTGTAAATGTGGTAGGAGATGGTGGGATTTCCATCTCTGTTGTTGGTATCACCATGTGATTTCTTCACGGCGTACGTACAGTAATGGGATCACTGTTTTCTGTGTAGAGTACTTGGTACTCAAATTCGGAATGGTCAGGTTGACCAAGGGCGTGATGACTGGAAACCTGCGCACTAGCAGGCTGTCCTGGGGCTGGACCGAAGACATTAGATCGACGTCGAGAATGTCCGGCTCCTGAGATAGATTCCGCAAAGGGCGCGAAGCCTGTCGCGTTCGATGCAAAAGGATTAACCATTTCTGGTTCCTCTCTTACCGACTCATCGGACCCTCCAGTGTCGGTACGGTTTCGTCTGCTCCTTGTATAGACCATTGTTGAAGGAAGTGAAATTGTTGAATGTAATGGGAAGGGTAATGAGGACGAATGTGCTGAGTGTCAGTTTAAATATACTGTTATGATCGTGCACAAAGGGATCGTCAGGAATGATCGCGGGATGATCGCAGGGAAATACGAAGTAAATTACTTCGCGAGGTTAAAACGATCCTAGACTAAGTAGTCGGACCTTGACTCCACTATTAGTAGAGTCCTTGACACTTTGCATGTCTGCAAGAGAAGAAAAGTAACGTGTTCTGTTCGGGATGACTATCGCGGAACGTACTGACAGCGAGAATGTTTAAAACAATGATACAGATAGAGAGGATTAATTGGTATCACTATTGAAGTGCTATCAATCTTGATATTTAAACTAAAGAACTACCTATTCGATACTGTAGCTTTATACTAAAGGTAAGTCAGGATTGCGAAGCGATGCCATGCCCGAATTGGTTAGCTCATAAGTCAAGAACAAAGGAAGAGATATAAAAGGAATAGTGTAAATCCAATAAGGATGATAAGAGGTAACAAGTAATTGCTTCGCATCGGAAATCCTTTGCAAAGTAATTGCATAGTAGTAAAAGGATATAAGCAATACAAGTCTAGCTACCAAGGAGTATAGATGAGAATAGAGCTAAGGAATATAACTACAGAATACTAAGTCTTATATACATATGGGATATGAAGTCATGAGAAGTATCTCATGCCATAACCATGAGGATACACAATAAGAGTCGCTCATATCCATAGGTAAAGCTGTAGGTATTTGGTGAGTAAACAATAAGGTAATATAAAGAAAGCATGGAGGCGGGATGATAATGACAATGTCCTGTCAACAAACTGACAGGCACAAGGCAGTTGTTCATAGGTGAAATGACAATGCGAGAACAATAAGGTTGCCACATGTAATCTAGACAGAAATAAAAATATAATGAGTGCTGGTGTAAGCACTTTAGCAATTGGGTAAGTAAAGAAGAAAAGAAAAGAATAATAGGAAAAGGATGTTTTTGTGACAGACTTAGCTTTGCACAGATATAACAACAGGCTATAGACACATATTCTGGGTTTTTCATATTTGTCAGTGACTCACTAGCTATCTCAAAGACAACCAGGTGTCACATGATAGTCAATGAGCAAGAGGGCAAAAAAGATAATGAGGATGAATAAAATCCAATACAAGTCTAACTACCAAGGAGTATAAATGAGAATAGAGCTAAAGAACATAACTACAAAAATACTCTATCTTATATATGGTATAGGAAATGAAGCCATGGGAGGTATCTCACACCGTAACTGCAAGGATATAAAATATGAGTTGCTTGTATCATAAGTAAAGCTGTGAGTATACAATGAGTAAGTAGTAAGGCAATATAAAAGAAATGTGGAGGCGGGACAATAATGATAATGCCCTGTCAATGAACTGACAGGCATGAGAGAGTCACATCTAGGTGAAACAACAACACAAGAATGACAAGGTTGTCACATGTACTCTAGAGTGGAAATGAAAATATAACAAGCACTGATGTAAGCACCATAGTGCTTAAGTAAGAAAGTATTAAAAGAAAAGAAAAGAGAAAGAAAAGAATAATAGAAAAAGATGTTTTTGTAACACATTCACTGCTACTTCATCTCCAGATTCTATAGACAAACCTCCACTGTACTTGAAGCTGGTTCAACAAAGTGGATGACTTGACTATCCAAGCTTGCAATGCTTTGTACTGCATAGGTCAATCAAGGGGAAGACAGTCAAACTTACAGCCACAGAATGAGCTGCAAATTCCCCAGTTTGCATTGCCTGTACTCAGGGGAAGCTCACCCATGACCACTTTTCAAATTCAGACTCAAGAGCTTCAGTGCCACTGGCCTTAGGTCATTCAGATCTTGGGAACCCACTCCAGTTGCATCTTTCAAATCCAGTATGCAATATCTTATCACTTTCCTTGATGATCATTCACATATGGCTTGGATGTCACGAAACGATCTTTTTTATCATTCTTTTACCTTTTCTTTTATTTACTTACCTAATCACTGAGGCGCCTACACACCACTGCTCATTATATTCTCATTATCATCTAGATTACATGCATCAACCCTATTGTTCTCACGTTGTCATTTCATCCATGCGTGACTCTCTCATGCCTGTCAGCTCATTGACAGGACGACATCATTATTGTTCTGCCTCCATGCTTCTTTTTATATTGCCTTGTTGTTTACTCACCGAATACCTACAGCCTTACTTATAGATATGAGCGACTCTTATTGTAGATCCTCACGGTTACGGTGCAAGACATCTCTCACGGTTTCATATCCCATTTCATATATAAGACTAAGTATTTTGTAGTTATAGTCCTGTCACAAAGAGGTGACGACGGTGGCACGGCGGAGCGGAGACTTAGATGGAAACAGGCAGCTGGTCCCAACAACAAAGTTATATTGATAGTAAATACAGAGAAGTAAGTAATGACATACCTGGTCCCAACAACAAAGAGGTCAAGATAAGGGACCAGGTTGTGGGGGGGCTGGCTTATATATACAGGGTAGAGTGTGGGAACTATGATGTAATACTGTATAGCTCAGGCACAAGGAATGGAACGGAACTGATAGAATAGGATGGAAGGTTCCGGAATAGTTATTGTAGGTAAGGGTGCTCGGATGGTGTATTGTAAGGAAAGGAAAATGATAGGGGGTGGCTCACTTCATGACAAGTCCTTAGCTCTATTCTCGTCTATACTCCTCAGTAGCTAGACTTGTATTGGGTTGTTTTATCCATCCTCTTTTGCCTTTTAGCCCCCTTGCTCATCATCTATTGTGTGACGCCTGGTTGTCTCTTGTGAGAGCTAGCGAGTCGCTGACAGAAGAATAGAGCTTCTACCACACACCACCCGTCACAACAAAACTTGTACAAACTTGTCTAGGATTCAACATGCTGTTGGAAACTAGTTTTTCTTGATACATTACACATTTTTATTTTTACCAAACATGCTCATCCCTTCCTACTATAATCCAACATGACTGACCAGTCAATACATGCACCCGACCTACCAGAAGTAACCCTACTCCACGTTGGGTCTTTGTCAATTCACCAGGAAACTATGATGGAGATCCCGCCACCTATCGACCACGGCGACGAAGAATGATGGCCTACATTTCCGAGTTAATGGAGACGAAGCAGGTTGACAACTCCCATTGCGTCACCACCATCATGTCCTTCCTAGTTGGAGGAAAAGCCGACGAATGGGCCCACGTCTACACTGATGACCACTTTGACATTGACAAAGGGCTATGGGACATTACCAGGAAGGAGCTCATTGATGATATGGATAAGGAGTTCATTAATGTCGCCAAGGAGAAGGAAGCCCATGACAAACTAACCTATATCCAACAGGGGAAGGCTTCCGCCAGCACTTCTTTAAGGAGTTTGAGTTGCTGTTGAAGGATACTGGGTACAGGAAGGACAAGTCACATGTCCTTATCCTGGCAGAGAGAGCCGTAGATCACAACCTCCTCTATGATATCATTAAGGGACAAACAGAGCCCTTTGAGGATTACAAAGAGCTGAAGAAGGTAGTTATGGGTGCTGATAATGTAAGGCATCAGTGGGCCGAACAGAAGAGAGGATATGGGTATGCGGGGTGGTGGAACACTAACCCACAGGGACAGAGTTGTGGACAGCCATCCACTCAGCAGAACCAACAGGAGCCGAAGGTAGCTCCAAAGACAGAATACCCTATGGCACCGAGAAGAGATGCCACCGGCACCGCATTCAGAGGAACAGGCAGGCCGATGGATATCAACCATGTGAGGGAGAAGCGGCTGTGCTTCAACTGTGGTGAACCAGGCCACATGAGTAGGAATTGCCCACACAAGAGAAAGGCAGTAGTCCGAGGTATTATGCTGAATATGATTGAGCAGGAATGAGTGGATTTTATTAACAATTTGGGTTTTCCAAAGGCTCCACAGTAGATATAGGTCTGCAGGAGCCTTCAAACATGGACATTTCGAGTTTTGTTGATAACAGCATTGATTATATAATTAGTACAGGTACTAGACAGAAAAACACATCCACCTTCACACACAAAACCGAAAAAACCGAAAAACCTATTTGATATGAATCTGACACTGCCAAGTGGCTGACTCAGAGAGTTAGGGAAGATCACATCCCAAGAGCAGTAGGATTGTTACGAACCTGGATGCCCTCTTCCCAGGAGAAGGAAGCCTCGGAAGAAACCGTCATGGATATAGAAAAATGGAACTGGAAAATGGCAGTCACAGCCATCTGAAGTCTCAAGAACAAAAGGAGCTATGTTCGTGGAACACGCGGCAGAAGCCTGAAGCTTCCGGCAATACTCGAGACACTGGAGGATGGTTGACAGATCGTCACACAAGGGCTTCTTGACAGTGGGGCAACCGGCTCCTGTATCAACTCAGAATTCATCAAACAGCACAACCTTGTCACCAAAGACTTACCAGTCAAGACACTCGTCTATAATGCTGATGGCACACTCAATGACGCCGGCTCAATAGATAAGTATTTTGAGATATGCATGACTATTGGCGATCACTCGGAGATCATACAATTTGGAGTAGTAGGTCTAGGAAAGAATAATATCTTTCTAGGACTAGACTGGCTATGACACCACAACCTGAGTATCGATTGGGAGACATCTGAACTAACCTTCGACAGGTGTCTGACACGATGCAGTTACAACCCACACTTCTGGACACCAGAAGATACTCATTCCAGATCCGCATTAGAAGAAGGCAAACAACTTTTCTTGTTCAACTGGGATAGGTATGTCCATGAACAAGTACAGTCGAGGAAATGGACAGAGGAACAGGTGAAGAAGGAGACAATGAAGGAGTTTGACAATTCCGATTTCTATGACAGGGAGTATCCTGATGTTTTTAGCCAGGAAGAGTTCGACCAGTTACCGCAGAGATGTCTGTGGGACCACGCCATTGACCTGATGCCAGGCTCCAAGCCTCTAGACTGCAAGGTATACCCACTGAACCCAAAAGAACAAGAAGCACTTGACAAGTTTCTTGAAGAAAATCTTGGATGAATTCGACCATCCACATCGCAGATGGCATCGCCCTTCTTCTTCATCAAAAAGAAAGACGGTACCTTATGACCAGTGTGAGACTATTGAAAACTGAATGAGATGACGGTTAAAAACTGGTATCCACTTCCCCTCATTCAGGAACTGATTGATTGTTTGAAGGGTGCTAAGGTCTTGATGAAGATGGACATCCAATGGGGCTTCAATAACATCTGCATAAAAGAAGGTGATGAGTGGAAGGCAGCTTTTCGAACTAACCAGGGGTTATTCGAACCAACCGTCATGTTCTTCGGACTCACGAACTCTCCTGCGACATTCCAAGGCTTTATGAACCATATCCTGTGAGACCTCATCAATAGAGGTCATGTTATCATTTACATGGATGACATCCTGATTTTTACTGACAGTATAGAAGAACATCGACAGATTGTAAAGCAAGTACTCAATATTTTACGGGAACACAAACTGTTTCTTAAACCCAAAAAATGTGCTTTCGAGAAGCCGGTAATTGACTACCTTGGTATTATCATTGGTAATGGAACTATCTGCATGGATCCGAAGAAAGTACAAGCCATCTGCAAATGGATTACTCCCCGCAAGAAGCATGATGTTCAGCAATTCTTAGGGTTTTGCAACTTCTTCAGATGCTTTATTCGTGGGTTCAGTCTTGTAGCAAAGCCACTGACACAGCTTACTGGGAATGGAACTTGTTTATGGGAGAAGGCACAAGAAGAAGCATTTGAAGAATTGAAATGCCACATCTGTGAGGAAGTAGTTCTGCTTATCCCTCGAAACCATGGGAAGTTCCGAGTGGAAGCTGACTCATCCAACTATGCTAATGGTGCTGTCTTGTCCCAGTTTGTTGATAACAGGTGGTATCCCATTGCTTTTCATTCCCATTCCCTCAATGAGGTTGAGGACAACTACAAGATTTACAACAAAGAACTCATGACAATTATGGACTCACTTGACAACTGGTGACAGTATTTGCTGGGTGCAGAGGAACAGATCAAAATTTTTACAGATCACGCAATCCTCCAGTACTTCAAGAAGCCGCAGAAGCTCAACCGACGACAAGCGCGCTGGGTACTGGAGTTAGCGGAGTATAATTTCGATCTTGTTCACAAACCTGGTAAATCGATGACGAAAGCTGACGCCCTGTCGAGGATGACAGGCCTTGAGACAGGGGACAAGGACAACAAGAACATCGTTCTCCTGAAACCAGAAGTCTTCATCCATGCTCTTGACCTATTGGCTCCTGAAGATCTCCTGCTATCAGAGATCCGAAAGAGTAGAAACCAAGTAGATTGAGTTGTACATGATGCCCTAGATGCCAAAAACCCGGAGTGGACTGAAACCGACAAAGTTATTACATGGAAAGGGCGTGTTTATGTACCAAAAAACCGCCTACTCCGGTCCAAAATAATCACTCAGTACCATGACGCGCTGTTAGTGGGACATCCTGGACAGTATAAAACCACGGAGTTGATCACTCGGGACTACTGGTGGCCAGGGGTTACACGAGATGTGGGGAAGTATGTCGAAGGTTGCGAGAAATGCCAGGCGACAAAATCACATCGTACCAAACCAGTCAGACAACTTCATCCACATGCGGTACCAACTGAACCATAGCAGATAATTGGCACTGATATGATAGGGGAATTACCAGAATCAGGAGGGTATAACACTATTTCAGTGTTTATTGATCATTTTTCCAAAAGACTGTGACTGGTTCCATCACACACAACAGTCACATCGGAAGGAATGGCAAAGATATATCACGATCGAATTTTCTCTATCCACAGCATTCCACGAAAAATCATACATGATCGCAGACCTCAATACCATTCCTGATTTATGAAAGAATTTTATCGTCTATTGGGAATAGAAGTGAATTACACTATGGCATATCATCCACAGACCAACGGCCAGATGGAACAAACAAACCAGGAGATAGAACATTATCTCCATTTGTTCATTAGTTATCATCAAAACGACTGGCACGAGTGGTTACCACTTGCAGAGTTTGCCTATAACGATCGAGTACATTCTGCGACAAAGGTCTCCCCCTTCTATCCTGACAATGGTAGACATCCCTATAAAGGTATGGCACCTCAAATGACTTCGGACAACCCCACAGCACAGGCATTTGCGGATGGAATGAGGAAGGTTCGAGAGGAGGTAGGAGCAGCCTTAGGAAAGGCCAATGAGGATATGAAGAAGTTTTATGACCGGAAGCAAAGAGTTAGGGTAGAGTACAAGCCAGGCGATAAGGTCTGGCTTGAAGGAACTAACTTGTCAACAGACCAGCCAATGAAAAAGTTAGGAGACAAATGGTTTGGACCATTTACGGTTCAAAAGAAAGTAGGCACTAGTTCTTATAAACTAGATATTCCCTCGACGTGGAAACATATTCATAATGTTTTCAATGAAGTACTTCTCACTCCTTACAGAGAACCCCAATTCCCCTCTCGACCACCTCCTGTCATTGTAGGAGAAGAAGAAGAATTCGAAGTTGAAGAAATTCTCAATTCCAGGAAAGTAGGAAGAGGGATCAAGTACAAGGTCAGATCGCGAGGGTATGGACCACATGAAGACACTTGGGAACCTCGGTCTAACATCACGCATTCCTCCGATTTGTTGAAGGAATTCCATGACAAGAACCCGACCAAACCCAAACCCGCCACCCTAAATCTACTCGAGATCGCTATTTCCTTATTTCCTACTGAATTGTTCCGCCCTATGCCCCAGCCAAACACCAAAAACACACCACCGCAATTACCCTCCGAAAATTTCGTTAGACGACAAGCGCTTTGTGGAACTCGCGCCCTAGGGAGGGGGTAATGTCACGAAACATTCTTTTTCATTATTCTTTTCTTTTCTTTTATTTACTTACCTAATTACCAAAGCGCTTACACTAGCGCTTATTATATTTTCATTATCATTTAGGTTACACGCGTCAACCTTATTGTTCTCACGCTGTCGTTTCACTTAGGCGCGACTCTCTCGTGCCTGTCCACTCATTGACAGGACAACGTCATTATTGTTCTGCCTCCATGCTTCCTTTTATATTGCCTTATTGTTTACTCACCTAATACATACAGCTTTACTTATGGATATGAGTGACTCTTATTGTAGATCCTCACGGTTACGGTGCAAGACATCTCTCACGGCTTCATATCTCATTAGTATATAAGACTTAGTATTTTGTAGTTATATTCCTTAGCTCTACTCTTGTCTATACTCCTCGGTAGCTAGACCTGTAGTTGGGTTGTTTTATTCATCCTCATTGCTTTCCATCCTCTTGCTCATCGATTCTCGTGTGACGCCTGGTTGTCTCTTGTGAGAGCTAGCGAGTCACTGACACTGGGAGGGTTCTCAGTGGCAAGGCCCAGAGCTACAAGCAGTAGGTATATGTACTAAAACTAGTTCTCTGTACATATCTAGCTTTTCCTGTTTTTCAAAGAAACAGTATGTGTGTTATAGAAAACTGCAACCTAATCTAGGATTGCTGAGGAGTATAGAGAAAGTCTGAGACTGCAAATTATCATATTTATCAGTTGCTACTTGACAACATGACAGGCACAACAGGAATATATGAGTTTCTGTTTAGAAAGGTTCCAGACCAGAATTCTGGCAGTTGTCATAGTAATGTTCTGAAACTGTGGAGCTATTGAACATTCTGGAACTGTGGAGTAATTCAGGTCCCTAGATCTGGATCTCTGCCCAGAACATAAAAAGAGCTCAATCCCAAGAATGAAGGGAAGCTTTCTTCCCCCCCCACATTTGTAGTGACTGCTAATCTTACAGAAAGGGAAAGAGTTTCAGCACAGAGAGAGAGAAACAGTTCCAAGATTCAGACAGATTTGTATAACAGAGAAAGATTGTACTTTTAACTCAGAAAGAAAGCAAAGTTATTCAAAGTGCAGTTCAGTAAAGTTTTTCAGTCAAAGTCAGATCAAAGAACCAGTTAGCCATAGCAAGCCCAAGTTTTATAAAACTTGTGAAAGAAAATCTATTACAAAACTCCTACTCTACTAGACAGAGTGAGACTCAAATATTAAATTTTATATCTTTTCTGCACCCCTCTGAACCTAGTTTTGTGTGTGTGTGTGTGTGTGTGTGTTGGTGTTGGTGTTAGTATTTCTACACCTGCATTTTGCATTCACCCCCAAATCAGCATATCATGACTAAAGGTGTTGCTGTACTTGTCCTAGCAGACAGGTTCCAGGTGACCACAATGTCCAGAGCAGTTAATGTCCTTGAACACCACCACTATAACACTGTCTGCACATGGTGCACAGTAAAACTATCCTTGCTATTACCACTTCAAATATAGGTAGTGTCAATGACCATGGCATAGCTGGTTGGAGATTAGATAACAATAATGATAGCTCACCACTTGCTTTACTTGTTACAATCACCATTGCTTGGTCCAAATTAGCAAAAACTTAACCCATAGGTTTTGGGTTCCAACTGGATATTGTAGACTACGACACTGTATGTTACAAAAGCATTTTTCTTCTATTATTCTTTTCTTTTTCTTTTTCTTCTATTATTTCATTGCCTGTGGGAGACCTGGTTAGCATTTGTGAGAGCTAGCAAGTTGCTGACACTGTACTGTTGGGCAAAGTAAAATTTCAGCCAGTATTTTCTAAATAACCAGACCTTGAGAAGTATATGACAAAATGCTACTTCCTGCGTAATTTATGATCAATAGTAATTTATGCAGGGTCAATGGTCACATACAGTGTGGGCTGACTTGATTTATGCTATAATAGATAAAAGAGGCAGATTATGAACATCTTAATTGATATCAAGATAATTGGAACTTGAGAATAGCGGCAGGGCAAGGAGCAGAGAATGGCAAAGCTTGTCCAGAAATTCCAGAATTTTGGGGATTAAACAGAGATGTCTGACATTGATTTTGGAAACATTCCTATGGTGCCACAACCCCTGAAATCTGTTATGAAAGTGTCCTTTTTCTATTATTCTTTTGATTCTTCTTTTTCTTTTATTATTCTTTTACTTAAGCACCCTGTAGCTTGCAGCAGAATTTATTGAATTTTCATTTCTGTTCAAGTTATATGTGATAACCTTATTGTTCACACATTGTCATTTCATCTAGGTGCAACTCTCTCATGCCTGTCAGCGACTCACTAGCTCTCACAAGAGACAACCAGGTGTCACACAATAGTTGATGAGCAAGAGGACGAAAAAGTGATGACAATGAATAAAACAACCCAATACTAGTCTAGCTACTGAGGAGAATAGATGAGAATAGAGCTAAGGAATATAACTATGAAATACTAAGTCTTATATATGTATGAGATATGAAGCTGTGAGAAGTATCTTGCCCCATAACTGTGAGGATACACAATAAGAGCTGCTTGTATCCATAGGTAAAGTTGTAGGTATTCGGTGAGTAAACAACAAGGCAATATAGAAGAAAACATGATGGCGGGACAATTGTTGCAATGTAGACTAGAGCAACGAAGTGAGTGGAGGAGAAGCACAAGCACAAACCTAAGTGCAAGTAATGCTCAACACACAAAGGTAGAAAGAGTAAAGTGATCTCAGCAACTGTGATAGCACAAAGTGCCAATCACAAGGGTCAAGTAAGGCAGGCTAGTTCCCAAATGACCAAGTCTGTATTGAGTATAAGTAAAGGGTACAATCACGAACCTAGTTACCAAATGACCAAGAGGTCAAGATAGGGAACTAGGAGCTATCTACTGCACTATATATATGAGTTGAGACAATAAGTACAAGGACAATAGGAATGGATGACAATAAGTAAAAGAACAATAGGTGCTAAAGAACAATAGTGTGAGAAGAGTGAAATAGGGAACAAGGGAAGAACAATAGTGTCACGAAACATTCTTTTTCATTATTCTTTTCCTTTTCTTTTATTTACTTACCTAATCATCAAAGCGCTTACACTAGCGCTTATTATATTTTCATTTCTGTTTAGGTTACATGTGTCAGCCTTATTGTTCTCACACTGTCGTTTCACTTAGGCGCGACTCTCTTGTGCCTGTCAACTCATTGACAGGATGATGTCATTATTGTTCCGCCTCCATGCTTCCTTTTATATTGCCTTATTGTTTACTCACCAAGTACCGACAGCCTTACTTATGGATATGAGCGACTCTTATTGTAGATCCTCATGGTTATGGTGCGAGATATCTCTCATGGCTTCATATCCCATTTAGTATATATGTTAAGATCATGCAACTCCGGAATCGCGGAATAATTGCAATATAATCACGGAATGATCGCGGAATGATCACAATATAATTGCGGAATGATCGTGATGTAATCACGGAATTGGTTGGGAATGCAAGGGGATAATTCCCTTGCGAAGGGAGGAACGATTCACGGAGTGATGGAAAGGTAGTTGGACATTGACACTACTATTGGTAGTGCCCTCAACATGTCGATGGTCCAATATAAAGGTAATAGCAGCATCAGTTCGCGAAGGTTGCTTCGTGGAATGTCAGAGCTGTGTTGAGAATGTATCACAGATAGTGAACATCTGTAATACAAAGAGAGAGCAGATCTAAGTCAATATTAAAACTACAGAACTACCTATTCAATGTTGCAGCTTTATACTATGCATTACATAAGCGTCGCGAAGCAATACTCACTCCGAATAGACTAGCTTGTGGAGTATGTTGTGACATGCTATACAGGATATGGTACTTACTTTGTTTTCTCCTACATTCCCTCTTTCCTTTACCTTTGTGACTACCTGAACCCTTCTCCATGTTTCCATATCCTTTTATTTCCATCTATCACTTGTTAGAACCTTCCATCACATTCCAGACACTTCTATCGGCTTCCCGCGCTGTCGCTTACTCATCCGAACCCTTGTATATATAGTACAGTAGCTGACACCTAGTTCCCCATCTTGACCTCTTGGTCTTTGGAACTAGGTTAGTACTTGTATCATCATTTACATTCAATATACTTACTTGGTCTTCGGAACTAGTTTTCCTTGTGCAACCCTAGTGATTGGCCCCTGCGCTATCACTGCTGTCTTGATCATTTTATCTTTCAGCCTTCGTGTGTGGTGCTAGCCCCACCCCTCACTTTGGTTTGTGCTTCAAGCCTGTGCCTCCTCTGTGCTTTCCCCCTTCGTCACCACAGAGTAAAGAACAAAGGAAGGGATATAATAGATATAGTACTCATCTGATAATGATTAGGAAAGATAATGAAGGATTCCTGAGCTTAGTGTGGTGACGAAGGGAGAAAGCACAGAGAAGGCACAGGCTCAAAGCACAAACCAAAGTGAGGGGTGGGGCTAGCACCACACATGAAGGCTGAAAGATATAATGATCAAGACAACAGTGATAGCACAGGGGCCGATCACTAGGGTCGCACAAGGAAACTAGTTCCAAAGACCAAGTGAGTATATTGAAGGTAAACAATGATACAAGTACTAACCTAGTTTCAAAGACCAAGAGGTCAAGATGGGGAACTAGGTGTCAGCTACTGTACTATATATACCAGAGTCTCGATGAGTAAGCGACAGCGTGGGAAGTTGATTCAAGTGTTTGGAATGTGATAGAAGGATGCAGAACGATGTAGATGTATCCAAACAGTAACAACGATGAGGGAAGGAGGAGATGTAGGAAAAATAAGGTAAGTATGGTGTCCTGTATAGCACGTCATGACACTTAGGAACTCTTCGCGAAGTAGGTAAATGGATCACGGAATCACAGAATAACTCAATTCGCATACATATGACAATATAAGACTAAGTATTTTGTAGTTATAGTCCTTAGCTCTATTCTCATCTATACTCCTTGGTAGCTAGACCTGTAGTTGGGTTGTATTATCCATCCTCATTGCTTTCTCATTCTCTTGCTCATCGATTCTTGTGTGATGCCTGGTTGTCTCTTGTGAGAGCTAGCGAGTCGCTGACAAATAGTTGTGTTATATATATGCCAAGCTCCACTATGCTTTCCGGACCGATTTCCGAGGTCATCAATCACTATATGAACATTCCAGCATTCCAGCCGAGCTTCCGGTCAATTGATCATCCTTTTGATCCATTCCGTGTTCATTACCAAGTTCAACTCAAATCTCGATCAATTTCATACTCCGTTCCTTGGCTCAATAACTTCGGAACAACCTCGGATATATCACATGACACTCGGTCGTCATGACTGATGCATTCTCATGCCTGTTGGCTCTTGGAAAACACCATTATTGTATTATTTCAAATCCTTCTCACTTATTGTCTTTTATTTAACAATTAGGCAGTTTAGTACTTAGGTCAACTCGTTTAGTTTGGTTCCCCAGCTTGAAATAAAAGTTACCTTCTATACTCCTTCTCTATTATGCTTAATCACATCCAGATCAATCGATCAGATGCTTCCAATGATCCGGAACTTCATTCTTCTTCACACTTCACAGGGACACCCAGATAACGTGTAGGGAGCGTTGCCGAAAGCTTCACTGAAGTCCCATCACTTCCCAAGGCCATGTAGCCTTTCCATTACTTCAATTTGCTGCTACTATAGTTTCTGGACTTCAAAGCCTTGAACAGAGCTCCGGAACCTTGATCTATTTCCTTCTGGTGCACGGCCTTAACAAGTTGCTAAAGAACAATAGTGTGGGAAGAGAGAATATGTCACAAAGAGGTGACGACGGTGGCACGGCGGAGCGGAGACTTAGACGGAAACAGGCAGCTGGTCCCAACGACAAAGTTATATTGATAATAAATACAAGTAAGTAAGTAAAAGACATACCTGGTCCCAACGACAAAGAGGTCAAGATAAGGGACCAGGTTGTGGGGGCTGGCTTATATATACAAGGTGGAGTGTGGGAACTATGAGGTAATACTGTATAGCTCAGGCACAAGGAATGGAACAGAACTAATAGAACAGAATGGAAGGTTCTGGAATGATTATTATAGGTAGGGGTGTTTGGGTGGTGTATCATAAGGAAAGGAAAATAATAGGAGGTGGCTCACTTCATGACAGAATAGTGATGAGTGAATAGGGAATAAGGGAGGAACGATTAGTTTAGTTGAGTCATGATCCTATAGACGCATGTGAAAGGAGGAAAGAAAATGATGTAAGTACTTGGTTGTCATGACAACAATAATGACAATGTCCTGTCAATGAGCTGACAAGCATGAGAGAGTTGCACATAGATGAAACAACAATGTGACAACAATAAGGTTGACATGTGTAATCTAGACAGAAATGAAAATATAATGAGCGCTGGTGCAAGCACTTTAGTAATTAGGTAAGTAAAGGAAAGAAAAGAAAAAGAATAATAAAAGATGCTTTCATGACAATGCCTGTCTGTTAAATCTGTGCAAAGCTAAGTCTTTATGATGCTTTGCAATCTTTTCTGCAACTTAAGTATATCATTTACATCTCTATATCACTACATATTTCCTTTGCAAATGATTTCTGATGTGAAGGATCCCTTTGTTATCTTTTCTCATCCTTATTGGATCAGTACTATCCCTTTTATATCCTTTCCTTTGTTCTTTACTTACAGGCTAACCCATTCAGGCCTAGTATTGCTTCATGATTCTGACTCACCTATAGTATAAAGCTACAGTATCAAATAGATAGTTCCTTAGTTTAAATATCAACTTTAATAGCACTTCAATAGTGATACCAAATTAATCATCTATCCATATCATTGTTTTAACATCCCTCTGGTCAGTACATTCTGCAAAGGTCATCTCAAACAGAACATGTTCTACTTTCTTCTCTAGAGGACACACGAAGTGTCAAGGACTCTACTAATAGTGGAGTCGAGGTCTGACTAATGTCTTAGGATTGTTAACCCTCACAAAGTATTCTCCTCCATTACTCATTCCCTGTGATTAACCCTGCAATCATATTCTGACAATCCATTAGTGCATGATCATAACACTGTCTAGCTATTGACAGGACATTGTCACTATCATCCTGCATCCACATTTCTTTTATATTGTTGCAATGAGGTGAAAGACAAGTGGCACAGAACATAGGTGCAATGAGGAACAGCAATAGCACAGTGATAAAGTAGAAAAACAAGCTCAAAGCACAAATTGGAAAGATAGTGATCTCAATCAACAGTGGGATAGTGCCAAGGGCCAATCACACCAATAATCAAGGGAGTTGTTATATATATGCAAATTGAGTTATTCTGCAATTCTGCAATACAATTACCTCCTTCACAAAGAGTTCCTAAGTTAAGGACTACTCCATTATCTTTCCTCATCATTATCTGATGAGTTACTATTCCTTCTATATCCTTCCTTTGTTCTCTACACTACAAGCTAGTCTATTTGGAGTTAGTATTGCTTCGTGATCCTTATGTAATGCATAGTATAAAGCTATGGTATCAAATAGGTAGTTCTGTAGTTTTAATATCGACTTAGATCTGCTTCTCTTTGTATTATGGATGTTACTCTCTGTCATACATTTTCACCACTGCTTTGACGTTCCATGAAGCAACCTTTGTGAACTGATGCTGCTACTGCCCACACTATCATCTGAGATTACTCACAGTATTCTCAAATAGAGTTACTCAAATATGGGGTCAAATTTCTACATGTCCAACTACTTCTCCTAAACTCTGTGAATTGTTCCTCCTTTTACAAGGGAATTATTCCCTTGCATTCCCATACAATTCTGTGATTATATCATGATTATTCCGCGATTCCGGAGTTGCATGATCTTGACAACATCTTCCTTCATGGCCCTACCGTGACATATTGTCATCTTGGGACCTTGTATGTACTGAGGGCTTCTGCAGATACCTACACAATAATCCTTTCTAAATTCGGGGTTTCTCTTTCCCGGTTTCTCTTTCTTTCTCACGGATCAATTGATAACTGATTCTCTTCCTTCCAAATATATACATACATCGAATATCTCAGATCTATCAATCAGATGAACGACGGAGACGAAAAATGCGGGAATTATCATCCATTCTCTAGCGACAACGACGGAGGCGATCAGACTGCACACATCAGAACTCTCTCATTCCTGTACCGCCATCCACGCCAAGAAAAAATGGCGCCTATTGCAAACCCTCGTGTCGTATTCATTGAACGTCTAACATCTGGTCTTCCCGTAGCCGGTAAACACTTCGTGCTCGATACTTCACGCACCATTGACATCGAAAATGTTCCACTGAACGGTGGATATCTTACGAAGACTCTTGTTCTTAGGCGAGTCTTTTGTGTCTTTTTGTGTTGTACTTGTACCCTGATGTCCGTTACAATTGTTTTCCTCTCCTTAGTCCCGAACCTGCTATGCGAGAACGCATGCGCGATCCCTCTGTACCAAGCTACACAACTACATATACCCTCGGAGCACCGTGAATACTATCTATCTCTTGTCTCTCAAATAACTCTGAATCTTTTCTGGATTCTTTCCAGAATCGTAGCATTCGCCGTCGTAGTGGTCGTCCGATCCGAAAAAGAATCAGTCAAAGTCGGAGAATACATGTATGGTCAGACCCCTTGGGAGGGTTATACCGTTCAGCCTTATACTGAGGGTGTGTATAGAGCCGTATCGGAGCTCATTTTTTAACGAAAGATGGACTCCTGAATACTGACTTGAACATGCGTAATTTGACAGGTCGAATCACTTTCAAACCAGAAGAATGGGCACCTGGAACATTCGACATGGATTCTCTCGCATTGCAAGTCGTACCCGATCCCAAAGGGACTTATCCTTTAAGCAAGTACACGAATATCATGGGCACCCCCGGTCTTACTGCGTTCGTCGGGATGGAGGGAATCATTGAAGGAAAGGAGGTGTGTATAAGTCTTTACATCCTTATTGCGATTTTTATCCCAATAATATTCCTCATAGGGTGAAACTCTGTTCGTCTCTTCTGGCGCATCTGGTGTAGGGAGGTACGTACATGTCCAATAACGAGATCTTTCTGCAGACCCTTATACTCACCACAACTAATTGAAACCCAGTCTCGTCATTCAACTTGCTAAAATGAACGGGTAAGCATCACAATGTCGAACCAAGGCCAGTAAACGTTTTCTGATCATGTCCGCTCCCAGATTGCGTGTAATTGCTTCCGCTGGATCCGACGCGAAAGTCGAGTATATGCGATCTTTAGGAGTCGAGGTGCCTTTTAACTATAACAAAGAAAGCTACGAGTCGGTATTATCTAAGCATGGTCCGATTCATGCTTTTTGGGCAAGTCCTTCATCATCCTCGATGCAAAAAAATACCATATTTATGTTCGTGTTCATGTTCTACAGGACAATGTTGGGGCAGAGGCCTTGGACGCCGCTCTTGATGCAAGTGTTGCTCATGGTCGGTTCGCAGTAAGTCATCCCCGTTATACGAATTTCAAACGTGCCCCTCATTACCTTTGGAATTTGGTAGATCTGTGGCACAGTAGCAACAGACAACGTTCAGTTCGAAGAGCGCTACAGGCTGAAGGTAAGCTCGATATGCATTGAAATTTCATCAGTTCCCAGCCGATCTCTGAATTTGAATACTCAATACAACAGAACGCCTTTCAAATCATGAAGAAACGTATTACAATCCGCGGCTTCATCGTTCCCGACCTTATTCCCCAATTCGGGGGGCGGTTCTTCCAGGAAGTGCCTGCTTTAGTCGCACAAGGAAAGTTGCAAAGTGAAGAGACGATCATCGGAGAGAAATGGGAAGATGTTCCTGAGGCGATCATTGAGATGATGAGCAGTGGGCATGGGCATGCAGGGAAACCTGTGATTGTCGTAGCACAGCAGTAATTATATGCTTAGCTACGCAACTGTAACAGTCGAATTACACGAATATTAGAGTTAAACATGCTCTATATCTCTCCTCGCCAGTGTGCTTAACGTGTCCTTTGTATATCAAACGATCTTTTGCCTTTGATATTGAATGCTTGAAAGTGCCCCAAAATGACGAGGCCTGTGAGCAGTCAATAGAAGACATTGCCATCGAATTGCGCGACGTTCGTCCAATGCATTTTCTTGACTTCCCTGATAGTACGTTTTAGGACCCCATTATCCAAGAAATATTCCGCAGAGTATCCCGGACAAGGCACTGCAGGCCCATTTTGCTATTTTGTTACAGTTTTTATTCGATTGAAACTCTCTACCATCCACCAATCTATCTCTGAAGTCACTTGAGAGTCGGTTTGCTATTGCTTAGTGCAACACATCTGATGTAAAGATTCTGATTCTGTGTTTCATATGATTTCAATTTCTACATCCCGTGTAATGATTCTTCTCCCTCAGGGGCTGTCAGTACTTCATCACCACTAGGCACACCGAATATACGTTGTACCAGTGGTAGAACAAATTTTGAAAAGGAGCGAAAGATGCAGATTTAAAATATTTCGACGAGCTTCGTTCGGTATGAGACCTTACAAGACGTTCAAGTAGCTATCAGTTAGAAACCCTTGAACAATCCCCGCAGCCTCCAGAGTGATTAGACTCAATTTTCAAACAGAGTATTGCAGTCTCCTTCCAAAGCTCCCAGAGACAATCCTACCCCAGGATAATTTCCAGAAACGGCATGAAACTCCCCAACTCGAGCCGTTAAATTAAGCCACGTTCGTCTAAATCATCTAATCCATGTTCGATTGATTTCCTCGTTCTCCAAGGCTCTGTAAAATTTAAGACCCATACCCTATCATAACCTATACATCTTGATCATGAAGGGGTGCGGGTGAAGAAGGAGTCGACTGTACTTACTGATATTGATCTAATCCATAGAGCTAACTCAGGAGTCAGTCATTCATTGCTAACTGTCAAACTCTGATGATGTCGTCTTCTACATAATTTCGATTTTTTCATCCCATAGCAATGATTTTCTCCCCTCAGAAGCTGACCAGTACCTTCAATACCACTCAGTGCAACCGAACCGCACATACGTAGTCATAGATGTAGAACGAAGTTCGAGAAGGAGGGAAAGATGTAAATTTAAGATATAAATCTTAATTTTCATTAAATAATGTTCGACATGAGTAAAAAAGGGATTGCACCTCACCAGCGTACTTTCGGTGGCTTTTTGCAACTTCTTGTGTGTATCACTTCATTTTTTCTTCTTTTGCAAGCTTTATCTTTCGAGCCTATCTTTGGTGTGACAATCTTAGCTCTTTCCCTTGTAGTTATTACTTCTTGCCCCACTTTTGAAGCAGTTTGATTCTACACTGTGCATTTCTTCTTATTTCCGTAACTTCCCCTAACTCTGCTTTGACTCCATCTAACTATGCTTTAACTCTGTCCAACCTCACTTTAATTCTTTCTAACTCTCCTTGACCTCAAGTCACACAGAGGAAATCTAAAATACTTGCATAGCGCTCATCGGACCTAATTGCAGCAAGATTTCACTTTAATACCTAGTTAACGCAAAAGATACTTACCGTAGAAACTGGAACAAAGTCTTACGGCGTATCTTTAGATTAAGTTAGTGGAGTCAATAACGAGTTAGTGAGAGTTAGTCAAGAGTTCGTCAGATTTGCAGAAATACAGAGAAAAATTGGGGGAGCAGTGTCTACTTCTGGGATACATTGATGAACACAAAGTAAGCACAAAAAGTAACATGCGCGATCTGAGAACATACAAACCCGTTAGGTATCAACATATGCGATCTATTTCCGATGAAAGATAACGTCATATTAAGATGGCGTTGGCGTGCCGCTCCAGTATCAGAATGTTACAGGACCTTACAGTGTCTAATCAGTCGGAAACTCGAGAACTTCCGGAATGGTAATTGTGTGGACAGCTTGATTGCGTTTTACAGTTACGCCGGAAACGAGATCGTCCGTGCTCCTTTGTCCTCTTGTACATAGCAGGTAACTCAAGGATGTTCACATTACTACAAAAGGCCTCGTTTTCATGTAGAGTTTTTACACAACCTATTCCTTTGAGCTTTACTCGTGTTTCAGAACGTCTCTATGATTTCCAATTTACACGTACGAATTTTCTCTGCAACTTTGTCTCCGACTAACAAACCCACTATCCAGATTCCTTTGCTTGTAATAGCGCAATATATAATTGGACTTTGTGCTTTGGCACTTGGACTTTGGATACTGAGCCCAATAGTGCTACGCAGACTGATTACCGACGCAGATAGAAACCAAATCCCTCCAGGTCCAATCAATCGCTACTTCTTCCTCCGAAAGTACTCAGAGCGCGCTCTCCAAGCATGAGTGGCGAAATATGGATCTTTGTTCTCCATCTGGATGGGTACACAACTCTTCGTCTTAATTTCTAACTCGCACGTAGCTCGAGATTTTCTTGTAACAAGTGGAGCTGTATTTTCCTCCCGGAAACGCTACTATATGAAAAATCAAACAATCCTTCGGGGAAGAGCAATAACCGCTTCTAAATATGGTGAAACCTGGTGGGTATACTATGCTTAAGGAGCTTTAGACTCTACACGTGCTCATCTCTTCTGACTTTGATCACAGGAGACAGTACCGGAAGCTCGCAATGCAATTGCTTACACCCAAAGCTATGGAAGGAAATGCTGATAGTCTTGATTACGAAGCGCATATAACGATACAAACGTTGAAAGATGATGGCCATTCTGGCAAGGTCCCTCTCAATCCTCATCATTACGCCGGACGTTTTGCGTTGAAGTAAGTCTGATTGATTATCTTTCTGTATACCCATTGCCGATATCTGTTCTCAAGCAATATGCTGCTCATCTCGTTTGGTATTCGAACTGGAACCACCGAAGACCCCTTGATAGCTCGAGCGCTCGAACTTGCGATGGAGTTCATGGACCTAACCGGTAAAGAAATATTATCACCGTCTGCAATAAGGAAAGAACTGCGAGTCAATGATATTGCAAAGGTTGCTGGTAAAATCCTATCGACTTCTTTGAACCTCTAAAGTTGATTCTATCTGCAATGTGAGCTAGATGTCGTATGCTTCACGAGGATATAATTGAAGTTTACTGGAGGCATGATCTTGCGCATCAAGGCCAGACTCGACGCAGGAGAATATGTCCCCGATTGTCTTGTGAAGACCTTGATCCAGGATCAAGAGAAAGAGGAGCTCGATTGGGAAGATCTATGTATGTTATCTGCAGTTTTCACACTCGGAGGGGTTCATTCCGTATGTACTTTCTTATTTGAACATTGTTTCTGTTCTTGATGGCGTTTAGACCTCCGGCATCATTCAATGGTTCCTCGCACTTATACCATCCCACCCCAAAGTTGCTTTGCAAGCTCAAGAAGAGCTAGACCGTGTGATAGGTCGAGACAGGTTTCCTACTGCGGAAGATGAGTCCAATCTTCCCTATGTCCGTTCAATAATCAAAAAAGTGAGGAGAATATATCAAGGGAAAGCTCGTCTAAATTCTAGTGGAGTAGGTTCAACGCGTACATACTCCATTCTGGAGGGATACTCCGCCAGAGAAGATCTTATTTACAACGGAGAGTTCATCTTAAAGGTACTGCCGTCGTCCTGAACTGTTACACCATTCATCATGACCCAGAACGATATGAAAACCCATAAGCCACTTCTTTTTGTCTGTCTTCAGAGCAGCTCAATCCACCCATACCAAGATGAGCGTTCAATTCCGCGCAAAATCCGCCAAGTCATCAAATGTAATGGATTGCGACCATTGGACATTTGGAGCTGGGTATGCATGTCCTCATCTGAGCGCTTGCCACCCTCATGAGCTTATTTGATTTTAGACCGGGATTCATGTGACTGAACTTTGCCTTGCAATTTCTCAGCTATTGTGGTCGTCCCATTTTCACTCACTCCATAAAGGTCCTTCTAGAAGAACTCCGTTGCCTTTCCGACTTGAGCTTGAACGACGAGGTGGATGATTAGAGTCTATCCTCAAAGGCCGCCATGAATTAATTTATCGGAGTCTTTGATGGCATGTAGGGAAAGTAAAGCATTATTTTTTTATCTGGTTATATTCTTCTCTTCCGGATTCACAGTATGTAAGCTTGTGTATATAGGTATTTGTTCAATTTGAATATTGAATTGATTTTATTGTTATCTCTCCACCAATATCCATCTTAGTTGTCCTAGTGCTCCTTTGATGTTTGATTAGCTCAATTTTCCTCCATCATTGAGAGGCTACTACTCAAACCGTGATGCAGCAGTACCAGAGAAATAGAGAAACCACTTTATTGAAAGGAAAGACTTTCAAGTAGCTACAACTGACCAAGACAACCTCATAAGAGTCCCAAAAGTCCCTAGGACATCATTCAGGAATACCTACAAGCACCAAACAAAAATCCAGAACGAGGACTCAAGGCATCATAAGTTTGTGAATAATTCAACTACTAAGGATATGGTACACTCTCAAAATCAAATCTGTTTTTGAAACAGCGTCAAAACCTGGAAATCATCTTGTCCCTCAGCTTCTGCATTATGAGAAGGTGATAATCTGACACTTGAAGTGCGTGGTGTCCTTGAGATGTTGATTGCCCTAGTTGGAAGAAGGTCCCCTGCCTCAGCCTGAATTTGAGCAGATTGTTGAAATGTAGGCAGAACTTCATCATTCAAAGAAGCTTTCCTTATGTTGCCTTTAACATCAGGCTCAAAGGTATCCAGCTCCAAGCCAATATCATCATTGTTCTGCAGAGTGACCTGAATAACTCCTTTGGACTGATGGGTTTGTGATTGGCTGCGAGTCCTACCAGTGCCAATGTGATGGGGGCTATTGTATGACCAGGTACTAGATTGACGCTTATGATCTAGGAGAGCTTTCCATGCAGAAAGAAAAGCCTGCAGTGCATCTTAATGAGAACCAGCATCTGAGAAGAGTACAACTCACAGGGTCAGCAGTAGTCAACAGCGCATAAACCACTGCACGACCGCCATAGAGGAAGTCACCTGCATACATACGCTTCATTAAATATACCTCTTCATGAATGTGAAAATGCATACTGAGCAGCAAGATTCGGTAGTCATTCATGTTGTGCTCCCCACCAGTAATGGTGGCATGAATTACACACATGACACTGAGTAGATTCATTATCATAGATGTGAATGGATACAGAGCTGGAATTTTTTTGCTCAAAGAATAATTGATGGTCAAAGTAGAAAAATATCATACCAATTCGGAACAAAACTTTCTTGTAACGACTTGCATGACTCAAAAATTTGTTGCTTTGGGTAGAAGAACTTCCTTGCTGAAGGTGGGAGGAACTACTCGTTGAAAGTCCTCCAACAGTCTGTAGTTAAATTTTTCATTTCTGTGAATTTTCGAACAAGTATTCATAAAATCCAACTGACCCGATTGTTGAACATGTATATCACTACAACCAGGGAAGAAGTTGTCTCTCCTAGGACAGTCAACAAGGTCCAAAAAAGCTGGGTCCCAATCTTGTACTGACGTCAGGCTGTGAAAATCATGAACAGGTTATTAGAAAGACATGCCTGCCATGCAAATCTCTCTGTCTGATTACTGTTTGCATACCAACAGTCTTGAACTAGTGGATCCCAGCTATGCCACTCATTAGCAGATAGCTTCGGAAAATAAAGTTTAAATGTGAATACCCATATTGTTTGGTTGCATATGCTGGTATAGTGACAGCTAGACTGATTGTAACTGATCCAAGCATGTAGAACTTCTCCATTCTTTGACCATTAATTCCATGGACAATGACTAGTTGCATGTTCAGAGCAATTGAAAACATTAAGAAACTGGACAACTGCAGTGTCAGCTATAAGGGAAAAATCAGTTTTGCCAAATATCAACAATGCACAATATGAAAATACCTGAAGAATCCAGATTGTAAATCCACATGTCCAAGTTGGACCTGTAAAGGAGCCACCAATAGCATTGACAATTCCAAAGACAGTGCTTGATGAAGGGTACTCAATTCTATATTTGCACAAAATCCTATTGCTTGAACTCACTTTACAGCCAGTGCAAATGCTAGAATTCTGAAGCTGACACGGTCAAGGTGAGGCCGAGATACTGGGTGAAGAGCAATAGAGCAGATCAGTATGAGGACTACAAAGCACATGCTTGCTCCTATGATTGAGGTAAACATCCATAAATGGTTGCTTTCGAGAATAGTGAGAGATGTCAAATATATCATAAGACTTTAAGAGCCATGGAAAAAATATAAGGACATACGAGGCCAAAGCCATTTCGTTGGTGAAAACAAAAGATGACATGGTTGGGGAGCAAACGGTTAGAGTGCACTAACTACTCTTACTTATATCTGTGTCGTAAGAGTACTTGTATGTAATATGGTTTTGAAGCTTGTCAACTCCTGTACAGGATCACAAACATCACTGATGCAAAAGCCGACTAAAAGCACCTAGCCACCGCAGTGCGCAAGCTCTGTCTTAATGAGGATAGATTTGCTGCTCCATATAGAGTCAGATGGCTTCACTTGAATGCTCATCCCGCGCTAAGATCAAGTTTGCAATTTTGAAAGTTCCTCCATTTCATAAGATCGGGAAAGAACAACAAAGCCACCGAGTTTGTCAATTGGAGTGGTTACCATTTACTTTTGTTTATGGCAAAATTGTGGTTGCATCTCCTTTTTGTTTGCAAGTACTAAGGTGCAACCAACAACGGTTTCCTTAAAAGATCTCCATGTAATGCATAATGTATGCACAAAAGATGCATTCAAGTTCATTCGTTGTCTTCGAAATTCAAGACGGCTATTGAGCCAAAAAAATTACTGCTTTAAAGTTTGTGCGGGATATATGCGCAGATAATTTGGTGGAGTTAATTTAGTCGGTGCACTTAAGCTTGATGTAGATAAATTACACCACAAAGAAGTTGTGCGCAAAGTATGGTAGCTGGTAATACGAATGGTTGTACCAAAACTGTGTCTGGGCTCCTGATGGTACAAGATTAAGTATCACAACAGCAACGGTTCAAGATGATATGTGGCGCTATACTTGTCCTCTTCAATGAATCACATCAACCCCAATTTCAGTGCAATCCACTCAACAGTAGCCCCAGATCAGTGCGACTGGTCATGGAGACATGACTGTTCTGATCTTTTAGGAGCTTCTTAGGAGAGAGACACCAAATTAAGTACGTACAGTACTTGCTCATGGCAAAAGGTAAAGCATTTCATACAGTTATCACTTTCAACCAATTTTTCGATTTCTCTTCTGAGTATGTCTGCCTTGTAATAGTATTGTTTTCCTGGTGAGCACAGTGTTGCAAGTTAGGAACCAGTTTGCTTCGGCTTTTGTGGTAGGGCATACTATGTGTTGGGTATGGTTCTAAGTCCTACGAGCCCTTCTAGTCCGTAGTAGCTACGCGGTAAATACAAAGATAGCCTTCGACGGAGGTGTGACCTTGTGCTGACGTCGTCTTATTACAATTATTGTACGATTGTGGCTTCATCAGCCGCGGAGGTGCAGATCTTAGCACGATTTCTGTGAAGAACTTGAGATGATCGGTAAACGGAGTCCATGAAAGCGTGCGGCTATTGAGATTGAGGAGGGCGAATTCTGTGAGAATGCGTGGAGGTTATTGTAAAAAAATATAGAGTGAAATTACGTACCTGAGTTTGAAGGCAAGGAAGATGGGAATGCGAAGGAGTAAAAGCCTATGGAACGAGCTTAGCTTTGGATGCAGCTACAGCTACGTGTTTGACCCATAGGCAAGGGCAAAAAGCGACTCATATGCCGATGCAGATATTCCTTCTATCCGTACTGCTGTCCTTCGTTTGGGGCTCTCTTCGGTATCCTTCGAGGTTTTCCTGCCTTTATTCTGCCAGAAAAAGTTGATCTTCAACAGATATAGGACGTGGGCATCCTCTTGGGCGGCGGTTCGAACATGTGGATGGCTTACTTTCGCAAAAGAAAATGAGCGCCTGGAGCCCCTCTGTTTCTCACGTTTTGGGATGTAGCAGCAAGGAAAAACTGCTGACGTACATATTAGCAAGTCGAGAACACAGATTTAATTTGTGTCGGTGTAAGTATAGGCAAATCATCGCTCAGCGCATCATGGGCTCCACACTTTGCAACTCTTTCATCAGCCAAATCCACCTCGGAGGCATAAACCTCATACATCCTGGAATTCTCTTGTTAATGTCTCTCAAGATCCCTCCAATGTACCTAGCATTAGTCACAAAGAATCGAAACCTTTTACGGCCGCGATCTTCGAGGAAATTCAAAGAGCGCCACCTCTCGAAGAAATTTTCGGGAACGTTATACACTGTGGCCTCCAAGGTGCAGAGATGTGTAGTGTCAACCGGGAATTCAGCTTCGGTGGCAGGAATGGGAGTCAAAGTTCCTGAGCGCATTTCCAGTCGGTAACCGGGATGGCCTTCAAAGAACAAAGTAAATGTCTCGTCGGGGGTCATAGGCGGAGACAATATGAGGCCTTGATCATTGATATCCGGAAAGATGATGCACCGGATGATGCCGCGCTCATTTGAACGCTGTATATACAACTTCAACCCAGAAGAACCTGTTAGTGTAATCCATCAGCACACTCAAAAATCGTAATAGGCCTCTATAACACAGACTGGGCAATGGTTGAGAAAGCACACTAAGAGCCGTTGCCGATAAGAGGCACGTAGCCACCAGTCGTGCAAAACAGAGGTACATGGCGATGAACTTCATGTGAACACAGATTAGGTTCGTAACATACTGACGACGAATAGAAACGCACCTCTGGGTGAAGGATAGATCAAGGGAAGCTGACGGTACAAGTTGTGAAGATGAGGCTAGTGAATTTTGAGTGGGTTTGCGAAATCGATAACTACATGGAATCACAGCGACCAGAGAGAAAGCGTTGAATACGACTGAGAAGAAGTCGAAGAAAGAGAAGATCTCACCGAACCGGCGTTATAGGTTGCGGTCTAATTCACTTCAGACTGGGATATATATACACACCTCTTTTCAGGGACACGAATTCTGAGCTTCAAATCACGGCTGTGATACACGTGTAATTACATGCGGTATATCGATGGCTATCGCTGTTGATATGCTGACTTGGGGGTGAATGCAAAATGCAAGTGTAGAAATACCAACACCAACACCAACACACACACACACACAAACACAAAACTAAGTCAAACACTAAGTTCAGAGGGGTGCAGAAAAGATATAAAATGTATTGTTTGAATCTAACTCTGTCTAGTAGAGTAGGAGTTTTGTAATAGATTTTCTTTCACAAGTTCTATAAAACTTGGGCTTGCTATCGCTAACAGGTTCCTTAATCTGACTTTGACTGAATAACTTTACTTTCTTTCTAAGTTAAAAGTACAATCTTTCTTTGTTATACAAGTCTGTCTGAATCTCAGAACTGTTTCTCTCTCTCTCTCTATGCTGAAACTCTCTCCCTTTCTGTAGGATTAGCAGTCACTACAAAAGTGGGGGGGGAAGAAAGCTTGCATTCATTCTTGGGATTGAGCTCTTTTTATGTCCTGGGCAGAGATCTAGATCTAGGGACCTAAATTACTCCGCAGTTCTAGAATGCTCAATAGCTCCACAGTTCTAGAACATTACTATGACAACTGTCAGAATTCTGGTCTGGAACCTTTCTAAACAGAAACTCATATATTCCTGTTGTGCCTGTCATGTTGTCAAGTAGCAACTGATATATGATAATTTGAACAGTCTTGGACTTTCTCTACACTCCTCAGCAATCCTAGGTTAGGTTGCAGTTTTCTATAATACACATACTGTTTCTTTGAACAACAGGAAAAGCAAGATATGTACAAAGAACTGGTTTTAGTACATATATCTACTGCCTGTGACTGGGCCTTGCCACTGAGAACCCTCCCAGTTCATCTGTGGTTAACATCTGCACAGGGCAGGTATTGCACAAGGTACTGTAGACATGGTACAAAGACTCCCTGCTGGCATGTGCAAAGTTTCGGAAATTAAGGGTTTTTATGCATAGCCTGTTTTCAGGTGTATCACTGTTTATCAGGAAGCATGATCCACTAGGCGTCGGATTGTTAAATGTCTCTACAATTGATACAGAATAAATCGGGGTGAATCGGGGTGAAACAGCGAACAGAATGGCGATTCCAGGAAATAATATTTTACGTCGGCACCAGAGTTGCATCAGTTGATACTAGATGGACACGGCAAGAAATGAAACAATGCAAGGATTCCGAGGTTAGCCCTGTACCAAATTCAGAGCGATGGTGGCCAGTCAACATCCCTGAGCAATAAGAACGGACCCTGTATCAATCCTATAACTTAGGACGAATAACGGCTTATCAGAGATAAAGTGGAATAAACGGTAAGAAAAAAAAGGAAAGGTGTGAGTTATGGAGTACAAATTCAACGCCATTCGGAGGGATATAAAAGTTACTCTAAACGACGCACGCGGGAAGACGTCAGAAAAAGAGGTATGAGCAGTCGCACTGGGTCTTCAAGTTCTCTCTCCGATATCTACAATGGTTCTGAACGATGAAGCGCCATTGCCTCAATAGTAACCTCCAGCGCCTTTTTCTGTAGGTACGTGCCCCTCATTGCATTATGAACGACCGACCTTTAACTCCGTGAAACGACCATCTTCTGACTTGATGAAAGCTATACTAGGTATGTAACAGAGATGAAAATTGACCAATGAAGCATATCCAATTGATGGAGTATAAAAACGTACTTCCTTCGTGATCACTGCTAGGCATTGTACTATAGTATATGTAACATGTAAACTAGAGAAGCAACGACCTTCTTCAGAGCCTGGACCCTCACAGTATAGATAATCACTCCGCATCCCCGCCAGCTTGAACGACCACTGGGAGTTACTCCAAGCTCAGTCCAATCATTTGTATCCATAACTCCATGTGTATACCCTTAGAAACTCTGTACTTCACGACGACCTTATAGCTCCCGAACACCAGAATCATGAGCTCGTCGTCTTCAGCGAAATGGGTTTTGGTAGCTTTTGTATTAATCACTGTTGTTTCTTCCTCTATGTGGCATTTATTCGGGATCTGTTAACTGAGTCACTGGGAAATGCATATAGAAAGGTAGTATAGGATAGAAGCGTAGGTCAACTATACTAACAGCGAAGCAGAGCGTCGAACCACTTACCACAGCAAGGTGTGGAGCAGGACGAATCGCGAGGTCGTCACAACGAATGTCTTCGGTCAGACTATGAAAGCTTGAAAAACTTCGTGATATTCGCGGCCCCGGGTTTAATGTCGAAGGAGTAATGAAAAGAGGGAGTAACGACAATATAGGAATTGAGGATAGCCAGCGCAACAAAGCTTTCGGAAATTCCCGCTTTTTCGTCGAACCACCATCACCGAAGAGCTTTCTTTTTTCTTTTTTTTTGCAATCGTTTTCTTATCTTGACTCTTTGGGATCCAAGAAGCAGAAAGCGTAGGACATACTGGTCGTTTGGACTGCTGGAATCGGGTAAGTACTCTCAGTCAGTACCTCACAAAAATTGTTTTCGACTGATAAGATACGTCAACTTTTGTAGTCGGAATTTTTGCGTTTTCATAGTGATGACCGTTTTACTCGGCTGGGATCCAGAACTAGGCATGAACCGAGAACATTTGGCTATGGATTCCGAAGATAATAATCAACTTTCTTCGCATACATCTCCTTCGCGGTCTCCTCGGCGCCAATACCCCGTCAAAGTTGAAGAGCGCACACCACCTCCTATACAATTCCCTCTCGAGCCCGATGAGGAACCAGAAGCTGTAATATTTCACGGATGGAGACATCCCGCAGAACTCCAATACTACGCTCCAGAAGATTGGTCTCAAACGAAAATCATCCACTATCTTATCGCAAACGCTTTTAGCGTCCCTTCTCGTCCTACAGTCAGAGGTGCCCCGTTCTTTTTGGTTACCGGAATTAACGGCGAAAATACACGACTTCCGATAGGTTATCGTATTCCTCTCATGTTCCTTGCCAGATTCCAGTGGCTTTCGCTCAAACTTGTGCTTACGGCGTCATCAAGAGAGACTGAATGGGCAGAATACAAGTTTAGTATTCTCCATGTCTCCAGGCTTTGCTCATCGCTGTTAAGCGCAGCCCAGGATTACGTTAAGGTCTCTAACGAGGAAGGTGTATCGAAAGGCATGGACCGGAAATGGAGATGTCCCACGTTTGATAGGGCGTTGGTGAGATATCGATTGAAGTGGTTCATATCCAATCCTTCTCAAGTAGAGGAATTTTGGCGGACTTTTCAGGAGGATCAATATACGAAAGATACCGTGAAGTTTGGTGTGTATATACATACTCTCTCTCTAGCTACACCTAATGAGTATGTTTTGTAATAGACTGGCGACGCTGGGCTCTTAAAGGCTATCGTGGATTCATGCTTACAGAGGTCGAAATTACAAATGGAATCACTGCAGAACAATTCCTTCTTGGTCTCAAACAGAAGAACGACGAATGGTTTTGGGACACGGAAGAGGAGCCTGTTTTGAATGGGATTGACGCGTGGTCCCTCAAAACGCTTGCATTATCAGTATCTACTCCAGCAAATGAACACCCGACAACTTATTCTCAATCTCCTCCTGTTCTAGTTTTTCCCGCTGTCAGTAAGCCTGTGACACCTCCCGTTTCTTCGTCATCACGGACTGAGACCGTCACAAACTCTCCTCGTCCCGACACAGAATCCGCCATGGATTCGAATACGAATATCCTAGCGCCCTCTAACTCCGTCCCTTCGTCGACCAAGGACTACGAAAATGAATCGAAGTCTGGTCGAAGTCCGGCTAACGATACCCGATCTTCCCACTCAACAAGTGATGTCCTCCCGCTTCCACCATGGCACTCATCCGTTTTTCTACCATCTACCTCGAACGCTACTTCATCACAGAAACCTAATTCTCGTAAGCGTCCGGGCTCGCCGTTGGCAAAGAAATTGAAGAATACGAAACGAGGCTTAAGAGATCCAACTCTGACTTCTACTCTCGTGAATGGAAAACGGGGAAAAGATACTTCTGCAGACAAATCAATTAGAAGGAACACTAATAGAGAGGACGAGAATAGTTCAGATCTTCTATATCCGGAGGATACCAGTGACTGCTCCAATGGAACTCCGAGCCAAATGCTCGTTGATGAGCTTAGTCCAACGTTAGTACCTCGAATATCAGCTTTCCATCTAGCTCAATCACGGCCACTTTCCAACGATACACCTCGTATCATCGTACCTTCCTCTAAAACTGCCACCTCAGGACCGTCTTCAATTTCTTCGATTACTATTCCTCACCAGCAGGTCCTACTTCCCCCAACACCCGTGACTGCTTCACCGTACCCATACTCCTTATCTCACCCTGGGAACTCTGGATATACCTATCTACCCTATTCTGTATATGCATCTGCATCTTCTCGTCCACCTTCCACTGCACATTCTTATTCTCCCTCTCTTTTACAATCAATATCTCCTCCTTCAGGCGGGAGCTTATCCCCGGAAATTATAATCGAAGTCATTGACAGCATTTTCGCTGGTTTTGCTGAATCTCTTTCCAAATTCTCCGATGAAATCCGGCAAGCTAAAGCTGAGAGTGTAGCAGAGATCCGAGAAAGCTTGATTGCCACTTTCTTGAATAGAAGTGCCAATGGCCGAGTTCCAGAACATTTGGGAAGCGAGGGAAATGAAGGGCTAGAAGATCTTATCAGAGATGTGGTACGAGACGAAATGCGAAAAACAGTGCGAGAAGAACCGATTTTGAAGGACTTGAAGAAAGATATTATTGACGCTACTCAAAGGGAGGTGAGAGACGGAGTTAGGATTCTGGTCGCGACGATTCGATCAGAGGTGGTTGGGAGTGAGAATGAAGTTGTTAGTGCAAAGTTGGAACAGATTGTGAATCAGAATCGTGAAATTGCGAGGCAATTGGCTGATCTTCGACATGGTTTTGGCAAAGCCTCGGGTACTCGTTCAACTGAGCAGAGGTATCGAAGAACCGCAGATAATGGGAAACGCATGGAATTAGACAGGGGCACCCGAAGGATTGATCATCCGTTGCAGCATTTGTTAGGAGAGCCTGAAGAGGCAGAGGCGGAGGTGGATGAAGAAGAAGAGCAACGGGTTAGTATAGTTAATGCGCAGAAACAATTAGCTTTTCGTGCCTGCACCGACGTCCAGGGTTCCTCACCTTTTGATCATGGCAACGACAACGCAAGCGCTTCGTCTTCATGTCCAATTCCGGCGAACGATGTCTTGCCATTCAGATCACGACGGAAATTGGGATTTTGAAAGGTTTTGTTTTTATAATTGACCTAACTATTTAACTCAATAAGTAATAGGTGAAGCTAAAAAATCCTTGTTAAAAAAGACACTTGTATCACTTTTGTTGAAACCTGCCTGATAAATGGAATGTATCACTTGAGGTTAAGTAGAAATGTAGTTATTCAACGATAGACATTCAAGAATTCACGGAAGAAAGTGAGTTCGCGCAAATTGCCAGGTAACTACAAAAGGTAGGAATGTAGTTTTTTCTAATGTCTATTCTATTTTTCAAACCTTTTGGAAATCTGGAATCTGTAGAAATGTGGCATTGTATTCTAAAGAGAGAGATACTGTAAGTAAGCTAGGACGGATAGTATTCATACTAAGTGAGGAAATACCTAGAGAAGGAGAATATTGTAAGTAAACTAAAGTATAATCTGTGTGGTGACTCAGGGAGAAAGCACAGAGGAAAGCACAGGCTCAAGCACAAGCCAAAGTGAGGAGTGGGGCTAGCACCACACACGAAGGCTGAAAGAGATAATGATCAAGACAACAGCAATAGTGCAAGGGCCAATTGCTAGGGTCACACAAGGAAAACTAGTTCCAAAGACCAAGTTTAGTATATTGACTGTAAAAAAAGATATGAATACTAACCTAGTTCCAAAGACCAAGAGGTCAAGATGGGGAACTAGGTTTCAACTATGGTGCTATATATATGAGGGTCTGGATGAGTAAGTGATAGCATGGGAAAGGAAAGCTTATGGAAAGCTTAAGGAAAAATGAAGTAGGTACCCATATATGTCACGACAATCTGTATCCTCTAGGTGTTTGTAGTTAAATCATGTTCACTGTCATATCTGTGTGAAGCTAAGTCCTTATGAAGCTTCATGATTGTTCTTCCATTTCTCAGACATATTACTTACAACTCCATACTGCTATGTATTCCTTTGCAAAGTAATTCTTCATTATTTGTTCTCATTGTCATTGGATGAGCACCATTCCTTTTATATTCTTCCTTTGTTCTTTCTCTGACAAGCTAACCCATTTGGGGATAGTATTACTTTGCAATCCTGATATAGTCCACAGTACAAAGCTACAGTTGTCACAAAGCAGTAATGGCCGTGGCAAGGCAGAGCAGAGACTTAGATGGAAACAGACAGCTGGTCCCAATGACAAAGTTATATTGATAATAAATACAAAGAAGTAAGTAAAGACATACCTGGTCCCAATCACAAAGAGGTCAAGATAAGGGGACCAGGTTGTGGGGGGCTGGCTTATATATACAAAGCGAAGTGCAGGAACCATGATGTAATACTGTATAACTCAGGCACCAGGAATGGAATGGAACTGATAGAATGGGATGGAAGGTTCCAGAATGATTATCATAGGTAAAGGTGCTTGGATGGTGTATTGTAAAGAGGGGAAATAATAGGGGTAGCTCACTTCATGACATTACCCCCCTTCTTATGACCATTGCCCTCAATAGTCAAGCTTTTGCCACTTGGGGGTGCTTTTTGTGGAATTTTTGGACAGTAGTTGGTGCATGCTCAAGATTTTGTGCTGGCTCCCATGAGTTGTGTCCTGCATCATAGCCTTTCCACTTTACCAAATACTCTAACTTCTTCCACCTAACACAGCTATCCAAGATGTCCTTAACTTCATACTCTGGTTCATTCTCATCCTCTAGGTATACTAGTTCTGGTGGTATTGCAATTTGGCCATTGATGGTGTTCCCTCTCCATGGGTACAATTTATCAACATGGAACACAGAGTGGATACAATCCAGTGACATCAGGAGGTTCAGACAATAGTTGAGAGGGCCAACCTTCTCCAAAATAGTGTATGGTCCTAGCTGTCAGCCCCCAAGTTTCTTGCTGGAAAGTTGGAGTTTGATGTCTTCTGCACTTATGTTAAGACTGTTCTGGAGAGATTCCATAAGGTCTAGAGTGAATAGGATAATGTAAAGGGATTCAATAGTGCACAGTATTGTACAGTAACTACCGATCAGTAGAAATGGATAAAAGCAAAGTTGAACAAGAATGTCGTGACATATATGGGTACCTACTTCATTTTTCCATAAGCTTTCCATAAGCTTTCCATTCCCATGCTGCCACTTACTCATCCGGACCCTCCTATATATAGTACTGTAGTTGACACCTAGTTCCCCATCTTGACCTCTTGATCTTTGGAACTAGGTTAGTATTCATATCTTCTTTACAGTCAATATACTAAACTTGGTCTTTGGAACTAGTGTTCCTTGTGCAACCCTAGTGATTGGCCCCTGCACTATTACTGTTGTTTAAGATCCCATTTCTTTCAGCCTTTGTGTGTGGTGCTAGCCCCACCCCTCACTTTGGTTTGTGCTTTGAGCCTGTGCCTTCTCTGTGCTTTCTCCCTTTGTCACCACATTAGGTCAAGATCTCTACTCGTACCATCAGCCTTTCCAACTGATTCTACGAGGAGTGGAAATTGGACTTACTGTCACAAAGAGGTGACGACGGTGGCACGGCGGAGCAGAGACTTAGACGGAAACAGGCAGTTGGTCCCAACGACAAAGTTATATTGATAATAAATACAAGTAAGTAAGTAAAAGACATACCTGGTCCCAATGACAAAGAGGTCAAGATAAGGGACCAGGTTGTGGGGGCTGGCTTATATATACAAGGTGGAGTGTGGGAACTATGAGGTAATACTGTATAGCTCAGGCACAAGGAATGGAACAGAACTAATAGAACCAAATGGAAGGTTCCGGAATGATTATTATAGGTAGGGGTGTTTGGGTGGTGTACCGTAAGGAAAGGAAAATAATAGGAGGTGGCTCACTTCATGACACTTACCTGGTTCTCCACCTTCCATTGCCGCTACACCTTCATTTACACCAGACATTGATTGTTCAGGATTTCAGCATGCATTTGATATTCAAGATCAGTGCAACGTTCATTCTAAATACAATCCAGACGAAGAATGTGATGCTTGGTTTGACTGTGACAAAAATCCTTGTCCCAACCGATACTGTAACTTTGCTCCAATCCCTCCAAGCAATTCAGGAAATGGACGATTCATAGTCATCCCTAGAATTCCAAGCCAAGTTCCGAGTCAGGTTGGTAGACTTTCAAACCCTACTAGTGCTGTACCATCCGTTAGATCCTCTCCTGTGCTTATCCCCACTGCTATCCCAGAACCTGAGCTAGAAACTGAAGCCGACCCTGTCACACCATCCCCAGAGCCTATCATCATCGATATCTCAGTCACACCAGAACCACTATCCCCATCTCCTGAACCCATCCCTGCCAAAACCACTTTCATTATGGCTCATCCTCCTACCACCCAAGACCTTGCTGTACTAATTCAACAACTTGCAACAGAACAGATGGCACTACAAATGGCAGTAGCAAACATCACTAACAACATCAGCACCAATAAAGGTGTTAGCAAACCTCAGACATATGATGGGAAGCATAGTGATGATGCACAACACTTCATTGCTGCCTGTTAAGGCCATGCACTGGAAGGAAATAGATCAAGGTTCCGGAGCTCTGTTCAAAGCTTCGGAGTCTGGAAACTATAGTAACAGCAAAACAAAGTAATGGAAAGGCTACACGGGCCTTGGGAAGTGATGGGACCTCAGCAAAGCTTTTGACAACGCTCCCTACACGTTATCTGGGTGTCCCTGCAAAGTGCGAAGAAGAATAAAGTTCTGGAGCATCGGAAGCTTCCAATCAATTGATCTGGATGTGATTGAGCATAATAGAGAAGGAGTATAGAAGGTAACTTTTATTTCAAGCTGGGGAACCAAACTAAACAAGTTGACCTAAGTACTAAACTGCCTAATTGTTAAATAAATGACAATAAGTGAGAAAGATTTGAAATAATACAATAACGGTGTTTTCCAAGAGCCGACAGGCATGGGAATGCATTGGTCATGACGACCGAGTGTCATGTGATGTATCCGAGGTTGTTCCGAAGTTATTGAGCCAAGGAACGGAGTATGAAATCGACCGAGATTCGAGTTGAACTTGGTAACAAACACAAAATGGATCAGAAGGATGATCAATTGACCGGAAGATCGGCCGGAATGCCGGAATGTTCATATAGTGATCAATGACCTCGGAAATTGTCCGGAAAGCATAGTGGAGCTTGGCATATATATAACACGCCTTTGAACTCTGGGCCCAGGGGATCTGTTCCCTTAGTGATGAACAAGAGAAAATCATGTCAGCTATCTCATACCTGGATGGTGATGCAACTATTTGGGCTACTCCCACCTTGGAGAACATCAGCCAGGTTGCTCGAGCTGTTGCTTCAGGACTACCAGCTCCTGCCCTCCTCTACCCAACCTGGGCCGATTTCACTGGCGCCTTCAGGCAACGGTTTGAAACAGTGGACCCGGTGGTAGAGGCTGAACATGTCCTCAAAAGTCTTTGGCAAGGAAAGGACTGGGTGGCAACCTATGCTGCAACCTTCAAGCAGTACGCTGGCAGGATGGGATATTTGGATGCCAACCTTCGAGATCGCTTCTATGATCACCTCTCAAAGCGAATCAAGGACAGATTGGTTAATTCACAAGCCAACACAGATCTGATGAATGCGCTGATCAGTGAAGCAATTCACATTGACAACAGACAGAATGAACATGCTGATGAGGAAGGGAAACAATACACCTGAAACACTCCCAACTTCAGCTCCTATACCCCAACTCCCTTTGTTCCAGCCTGTGATCCCAATGCAATGGATGTGGATGCCACCACTACCGGACGATCTGTGGAAGACTATCACAGGTCCATGATAGGAAGATGCTATGGGTGCAGATCCAGAGAATATCACAAGGTGGATGGGCACCATGAACGTGATGTCTGCAATCATTGTGGACTAACTGGTCATCTAGCAGCCATCTGCCGCAGGAAGTTCCTGGGACTTCCAAGACCCATCCCTTGTTCTGTTGCTGCCACGTCTGTCATTGCTGAGCCCTCCATCTCCATCGCTGCTACCACACCTGCCCCCACTACTGACTTCACAAAGATCCTTCAGATGCTTACTGCTGAGCAGAAGGAATTGGCAGAGCAGATGGTGGAGTTGCACTCGAATTTTTAAAGTGGGAACTGTCATGACATGCCATACAGGATACGGTACTTACTTCGTTTTCTCCTACATTCCCTCTTTCCTTTACCTTTGTGACTACCTGAAACCCTTCTCCATGTTTCCATATCCTTTTATTTCCATCTATCACTTGTCAGAACCTTCCATCACATTCCAGACACTTCTATCGGCTTCCCGTGCTGTCGCTTACTCATCCGAACCCTTGTATATATAGTACAGTAGCTGACACCTAGTTCCCCATCTTGACCTCTTGGTCTTTGGAACTAGGTTAGTACTTGTATCATCGTTTACATTCAATATACTTACTTGGTCTTTGGAACTAGTTTTCCTTGTGCGACCCTAGTGATTGGCCCCTGCGCTATCAATGCCGTCTTGATCATTTTATCTTTCAGCCTTCGTGTGTGGTGCCAGCCCCACCCCTCACTTCGGTTTGTGCTTCGAGCCTGTGCTTTCTCTGTGCTTTCCCCCTTCATCACCACATTAGGTCAAGATCTCTACTCGTACCATCAGCCTTTCCAACTGATCCTACGAGGAGTGGAAATCGGACTTACCTGGTTCTCCACCTTCCATTGCCGCTATGCCTTCGTTTACACCAGACATCGATTGTTCAGGATTTCAGCACGCATTTGATACTCAAGATCAGTGCAACATTCATCTCAAATACAATCCAGCCAAAGAACACAACACTTGGTTTGACTGCAACGAAAATCCTTGCCCCAACCAATACTGTAACCCCGCTCCCATTGCTCCAAGGGATTCAGGAAATGGACAATTCATAGACATCCCTAGAATTCCAAGCCGAGCTCTGAGCAGGGTTGGTAGACTTTCAAACCCTACCAGTGCTGTACCATCTGCTAGATCCTCTCCTGTGCTTATCCCTGCTACTATCCCAGAACCTGAGCAAGAAACCAAAGCCGACCCAGTCGCACCATCCCCAGAGCCTATTGTCATTGATATCTCCATTACACCAGAACCAGTATCCCCCTCCCCTGAATCTAGCCCTATCATGGCTCATGCTCCTACTACCCAAGACCTGGCGGTGTTGATCCAACAACTTGCCACACAACAGATGGTGCTACAATCGGCAGTAGCCAGTATCGCCAACAACATAAGCACCAACAAAGGTGTTAGCAAACCCCAGACGTACGATGGGAAGCGCAGTGACGATGTGCGACACTTCATTGCAGCCTTCAAACTATGGGCCCAGGGTATCTGTTCCCTCAGTAATGAACAGGAAAAAATCAAATCGGCCATCTCATACCTCAATGGTGATGCAGCTATCTGGGCTACTCCCACCTCAGAGAACATTAGTCAAGTTGCTCGAGTGGATGCCGCAGGAGTACCAGCTCCTGCCCTCCTCTACCCCACCTGGGCTGATTTCGCTGGCACCTTTAGGCAACAGTTTGAAACAGCAGATCCAGTGGTAGAGGCCAAAAGAGTGTTGAAAAGCCTTTGCCAGGGAAAGGACCGGGTAGCGACATATGCTGTGACCTTCAAACAGTATGCTAGTAGGACAGGATACTCGGATGCTGACCTTTGAGATCGGTTCTATGATCACCTCTCGAAGCAAATCAAAGACGGACTGGTCAACTCCCAGGCCAACACAGATCAGATGAATGCGCTGATCAATGAAGCCATTTGTATTGACAACAGGCAGAATGAATGCACCGATGAAGAAGGGAAACAACACGCCCGAAGCACTCCCAACTTCAGCTCCTACACCCCCACTCCCTTTGTTCCGGCCCGCGATCCAAACGCAATGGACGTGGATGCCACTACTACTGGACGATCAGCGGAAGACTATCGCAGATCCATGATGGGAAGATGCTATGGGTGCGGGTCCAGAGAACATCAAAAGGCAGATGGACACCATGAACGCGATATCTGCAATCACTGCGGACTAACTGGTCATCTAGCAGCCGTCTGTCGCAGGAAGTTCTTGGGACTCTCAAGACCTGTCCCCTGTTCAGCCGCTGCCACATCTATTATTGCAGAGCCCTCTACCTCCATTGCCGCCACCACACCCGCCCCTGCCACTGACTTTACAAAGATCCTTCAGATGCTCACTGCGGGACAGAAGGAACTGGCAGAGTTGCACTCAAATTTTTAAAGTGGGAACCCGCCTGGTTCCCTAGTCTGTATTCCTCATCTACCTCTACTTATGCATCTATACCCTTGTGTACAATTGGTTCCACTCAATCTAGTGATGTTTCTCACTTCCGCGTGCTGATTAAGTTGCAAGGCAGATTCAAGAATACCGACAGCGCAGCAATGATAGACTCTGGTGCCACAGGTCTCTTCATTCATGAATGTTTCATGAAACAACATCGAATTCTCCCTCATTGGCTCTGCCATCCCATCGCTCTTTATAACATTGATGGATCTCCTAACACTGCAGGACAGATCACACACTCTGTACGTCTACTGTCCACCATAGACCAAAATTCACCCCAGCTCCTTGAATACCTTGTCACCAACCTTGGTTCGGAAGATATCATTCTTGGATATCCATGGCTCCAAAAGGTCAACCCAGACATTGACTGGAGAGAAGGGCGATTGGCTATCACCCCTCCCAGAAAGGCTCCGCACCCCATGACCATCGAAGAAATCCCCGAACCCAAGGAAAGCAATGTGGGAGGAACTACTGCACATATCGTAGAATTGAACCCAGACTGGGATACCACTTCAGCTCCCCGAGTTCACTTCTCCATTCCAGAGCCTGACGACCAACCCCAAATGCCCGAAGAAGCTCTCCCACTCCCCATGCCTGACCCAGAGATACATGAATACACTGAAAGCACCCCTCTGTATCGACTGGTAGGCAACAGGAAGCGGAGGAGAGCACTACTTCGAGCTGGAATCATTGGCCATATGTCGGAAGAACTTTGGTGTTCTGCAGGGTACACATATTCTCAACAACTCGCAGAGGCTGCCTACAAAGAGAAGCCATTGAAGTCCTTTGAAGAGATGGTCCCCTCGTCATACTGGAAACATGCAAAGGTCTTCTCCAAGAAAGAATCAGAGCGACTACCAGAACATAAACCTTGGGACCATGCCATAGATCTGAAACCAGATGCTCCTGAAACCATGTGGACCAAAATCTATCCCATGTCCCCGAATGAGCAGGAAGAGCTTGATCGGTTCTTGGAAGAGAATCGGTGCAAAGGCTACATCCGCCCCTCCAAATCCCCATTGGCGTCGCCTGTCTTCTTTGTCAAAAAGAAGGATGGTAAACTTCAATTTGTGCAGGATTACTGGCGACTCAATGAATACACAGTAAAAATTGGTACCCACTTCCCCTTGTCATGGACATCGTCAGCCAACTGCATAAAGCCAAGGTCTTCTCCAAGATAGATGTTCGTTGGGGGTATAACAACGTGCAGATTAAAGAGGGTGATGAATGGAAGGGAGCATTTGCAACAAATCGAGGACTCTTTGAGCCCCTCGTCATGTTCTTTGGCCTGAAAAACTCACCAGCTACATTCCAAGCCCTCATGAACTCCATATTTGCTGACCTCATTGCTGCTGGGAAAGTGGTCATTTACCTGGACAATATCCTAGTTTTCACTGAAACTCTTGAGGAACATCAAAGTATAGTCAATGAGGTGCTTACACGCCTCAGCAAATATGACCTATATCTGCAACCAGAGAAATGTGAATTCAAATGATCTTCGATCAAATACCTGGGCTTAGTAATCAGTGAAGGGGAAGTGCGAATGGACCCAGTCAAAATAGAGGCAGTTAGTAACTGGCAGGCTCCTACAACACTACGTGATCTCTGAGGTTTCCTAGGATTTGCTAACTTCTATCGGAGATTTATTGAAGGTTTTGCAAAGAAAGCTCGACCCCTGAATGACCTCACCTGCAAAGACACTAAATGGGTTTGGGGATCACCACAGCAGGAAGCCTTCGATTCACTAAGGGACTCCTTTACATCTGCACTGATCCTCACACTATGGGACCCATCGAAACCAACTCGGATTGAAGTTGATGCATCAGGCTTCACTACTGGAGGCACACTTTCACAACTACAGGAGGATGGACTCTGGCACCCTATCACATATTGTTCCTCCTCCATGGACCCAGCCGGGTGAAACTATGAAATCTATGACCGGGAAATGCTGGCCATCATCGAGGCATTGAAAGACTGGAGAAGCTTCCTAGAAGGATCCCCGGAACCCTTCGAAATCATAACCAACCACCAGAACCTTGAATACTGGAAGACAGCCCAAGACCTCAGTCGTTGACAAGCACAATGGGTGTGGTGACGATGGGGGAAAGCACAGAGAAAGCACAGGCTCGAAGCACAAACCAAAGTGAGGGGTGGGGCTAGCACCACACACGAAGGCTGAAAGATTGAAAGATAAAATGATCAAGACAGCAGTGATAGCGCAGGGGCCAATCACTAGGGTCGCACAAGGAAAACTAGTTCCAAAGACCAAGTAAGTATATTGAAGGTAAACGATGATACAGGTACTAACCTAGTTCCAAAGACCAAGAGGTCAAGATGGGGAACTAGGTGTCAGCTACTGTACTATATATACAAGGGTTCGGATGAGTAAGCGACAGCACGGGAAGCTGATAGAAGTGTCTGGAATGTGATGGAAGGTTCTGACAAGTGATAGATAGAAATAAAAGGATATGGAAACATGGAGAAGGGTTCAGGTAGTCACAAAGGTAAAGGAAAGAGGGAATGTAGGAGAAAATGAAGTAAGTACCATATCCTGTATGGCATTGTGGTGACGAAGGGAGAAAGCACGGAGGAAAGCACAGGCTCAAGCACAAGCCGAAGTGAGGAGTGGGTCTAGCACCACACACAAAGGCTGAAGGAGATAATGATCAAGACAGCAGCGATAGCACAAGGGCCAATCGCTAGGCTCGCACAAGGAAGACTAGTTCCAAAGACCAAGTAAGTATATTGAAGGTAAGCGATGATACAAGTACTAAGCTAGTTCCAAAGACCAAGAGGTCAAGATGGGGAACTAGGTGTCAGCTACTGTACTATATATACAAGGGTTCGGATGAGTAAGCGACGGCGCGGGAAGCCGATAGAAGTGTCTGGAATGTGATGGAAGGTTCTGACAAATGATAGATGGAAGTAAAAGGATATGGAAACATGGAGAAGGGTTCAGGTAGTCACGAAGATAAAGGAGAGAGGGAAGGTAGGAGAAAATGAAGTAAGTACCGTATCCTGTATAGCATGTCATGACATTACCCCCCTTCTACAGTCAATGTCCCAGCGACTACTTCTGTAAAGTTTTCGTAGGGTTGCCAAGGCAGGGAGTGGAAGATGGCCGCTGAAATTTTTCATGGTGCATTTGGGTGTCTTGTATAAAAATCCGCAATTGCATTGTCACTTGTGCCCACTAAGTTTTCTTTGTGCTCCCAACTATTGTGTCCCTCGTCATACCCTTTCCACTTTACCAGGAATTGTAGCTTTTTCCACCATCCAAAGACCCGGCTGTCCAGGACCATGTCTACATTGTAGAACTCCTCTCCCTCCACGATTTTGGGTTCTGGTGGTGGTGGTTCAACTCCGTTAACATCATTTCCTTTCCAGGGGGTCAGGCGGTTGGTATGGATGTTGTCGTGGATCTTCATCCAGGTGGGTAGGTTTAACCGGTACGTGAGTGGACCTGTTTTCTCTGCAACTTCAAATGGACCTAGGCATTTGCTCCCCAGTTTTTGGTTCTTTTGCCACACCTTTAATTTGCTCAAGGATAACCAAACTGGTTGTCCTACTTCGAATTCCTGTACTTTTCCCTTTGCTCCCTCTCTGATGCGCTCTTTGCTCATCCATAGTGCTGCTTCTGCATCCTCTCGTGCATGCTGTAGCAGTTCTAGTCGGCGTTCAATGGATGGGTATTTTGTCTCGATGCCATTTGGAATGGTGAACTCCGGGGTATAACCGTAAAGTGTTTCGAAGGGGGAGTGGCTGTGTGCGGAGTGGATACGAGCATTCATGACAAACTCAGCAGTGGGGATTAAGAGGTCCCAGTCATCCTGTCGGCGGCTTACATACATGCGAATGTAGCGTTTGATTTCCTGGTTAGCACATTCCGTCTGCCCATTTGTCTCGGGGTGATAGGCTGTGGTCAGGGAGGAGTCGATTCCAAGTCGCTTCAGTAGCTGTCGCATAATGTCTGCTGCAAATTGGGGTCCTCTGTCGGAGATGAATCGACGGGGTAGGCCATGTAAGCGGAAAATTTCTTTATAAAAGAAATCTGCTACTCCTTCTGCTGTTATCTCAGTGGTGCAGGGGAAACAGTGAACCATCTTTGTGTAGTGGTCCACGAAGGTGATGATAGCGTTGTGGCCGTCCTGTGTCATAGGTAGTTCCCCAATGAGATCCACACCAATGCCCTGCCAGGGTCCTTCCGGTATGGGAAGAGGTTGAAGAGGAGAGGGATGGTGGGGGTTCAGGCATTTGCGCTGGCAGTGGTCACATCCATCGACATACTTGTCTACAAACGAGCGCATTCCGGGCCACCAGTAGAGTCTACCGACTATTTCTAGTGTGCCATGCATACCGGGGTGGCCTGCGGTGGGGGCGTCATGACATTGTTGCAGGATTGTTTTCCGTAACGCGCTATCTGGTGGTACATAGACTTTGTTGCAGTAGTAAACCAAGCCGTTTTCCTCTCTCCACTTGACTAGACCGCCTGTAAGACTCTGGGGTGCCTTGATGCCTTTCAGACCATTTAGTACTTCGGCCTCTCATTCACTGATCTGTCAAATGCAGTCAAGGAGGGGGTTGTGAAGAAGGACCATGGTCGCTGCATTAAGGAAATTCTCTGGTTTCAGTACGATTTGTGTCGCGACGTAGGCGGAAGCGACGATGGGAGGTGATCAAAGCACAGCACAAGCACAAACCTGAGTGTGAGTAACGCTCAACACACAAAGGCAAAAAGGAAAAGTGATCTCAGCGACAGTGATAGCACGAAGGGCCAATCACAAGGGTCAAATAAGGCAGGCTAGTTCCCAAAGACCAAGTCAATATTGAGTGTACACAAAGATACAAACACGAACCTAGTTCCCAAAGACCAAGAGGTCGAGATAGGGAACTGGTAGCTGTCTACTGTACTATATATACGAGTCTGAAACAATAGGAACCCAGGTAAGGGACAAGGGTAAAAGAACAAAGAACAATAGATATCAAAGAACAAGAACGCGAGAGTGAAATACTGGAAAGCGAATGAGAAACAAGGGGAGAACAATAAACTAATGACAGCGCGGGAGTGAGTGGTCATCTGAGCGATGAGTAACGAACGCGGTCATGTGGTTACTAAAGCATGTGAAAAAGAAGAAAGAAAATGATAAAGAAAATGATATAGGTACTTAGTTGTCACGACATTACCCCCCTTCTACAGTCGATGTCCCAGCGACCAGCTCCGTAAGGTTTTCATAGGCTTGCCAGGGCAGCGAATTAAAAATGGCCGCCGAGATTTTCCGTGGTGCATTGGGGTGTGTCCGATAAAAGTCTGCAATTTCTTCGTCACTTGATCCCTTCACATTCTCCTCATTCTCCCAACTGTCCTGTCCTTCATCATAACCCTTCCATCGTACCAAAAATTGTAGCTTCTTCCATCGCCCAAAGAACCTACTGTCCAAAATTTTGTCCACATCATAGAACTCTTCCCCCTCCACGATCTCCGGATCCGGTGGTGGTGGCCTAACTCCATTAACCTCGTTCCCTTTCCATGGTGATAGTCGATTAACATGGATGTTGTCGTGGATCTTCATCCAAGTTGGTAGGTTAAGGCGATATGTCAGAGGTCCGGTCTTTTCTGCTACTTCGAATGGCCCGAGTCGCCGACTCCCAAGTTTTTGATTTTTCTGTCGAATCTTTAGGTTCTGTAGTGATAGCCATACCGGTTGTCCAACTGTGAATGTCTGAACCTCCCTCGTGTCATCTCCCTTAATACGCTCCTTACTCATCCTAAGAGCTGCCTCCGCATCCTCCCGGGCATGCTGTAGCAACGTCAACCGCTGATCTATTGTTGGATACTTGTTCCAAACTTGGATTGGAATCGTAAATTCGGGGGTGTATCCATAGAGGGTTTCGAATGGAGAATGATCGTGAGCGGAGTGAATTCGAGAATTGATAACAAACTCAGCGGTAGGTAGTAGTTGATCCCAATCATCTTGTCGTCGGCTGATATACATGCGAATGTATCGTTCAATCTCCTGGTTTGCTCGTTCTGTTTGACCGTTGGTTTCAGGATGATATGCTGTTGTGAGTGCTGATTCTACCCCGAGTCGTTTCAAGAGTTGCCGCATTACATCTGCCGCGAATTGGGGGCCTCTGTCCGAAATGAACCGTCGAGGAAGACCATGAAGTCGGAATATTTCGCGGTAAAAGAAGTCGGCTACGCCCTCAGCAGTGATTTCTGTTGTGGTTGGGAAGCAGTGGATCATCTTGGTATAATGGTCAACAAAGGTTATTACAGCATTATGTCCGTCCTGGGTCATGGGGAGCTCTCCGATGAGATCTACGCCAATATCCTGCCACGGACCATCCGGAACAGGAAGAGGCTGAAGCGGAGAGGAGTGGTGTGGATTGAGTCGCTTCCGTTGGCAGAGGTCACATCCTTCTACATATTTGTCCACAAATGACCGCATCCCTGGCCACCAGTATTGCCTGCTAACGAGTTCTAACGTACCATGCATCCCCGGGTGTCCAGCTGTAGGCGAATCGTGACATTGTACCAGTACCGCCTTCCGGAGCTCCGGGTTAGGTGGTACGTATACCTTGTTTCGATAGTACACCAAACCGTTGTCTTCTTTCCACTCATCCAATCCCCCCTGTCAACACTCGTGGTCCCTTCAGGCTCTTTAATCCCTCCAATACCTCTGCCTCTCGTTCGCTAACCTGTCGGATTCGCTCCAATAGGGGGTTTTGGAATAGTACCATGTGCGCCGCATTGATAAAGTGTTGTGGTTGGAGCACCGTTTGCTCCTTGTTGTCTTCCGCATCGATTACCTGATGGTGTGGCATCCGTGAGAGAGCATCGGCTTGTGTGTTCGCTTTCCCGGGGCGGTGTTTGAGTCGAAAGTCGAATCGGGAAAGCCAGAGGGCCCATCTTGCTTGTCGACGACTAAGATCTTGTGCTGTCCTCCAGAACTCCAGGTTTTGATGGTCGGTAATGATTTCGAATGGTTCGGGTGAGCCTTCTAAATAGTGCCTCCAATCCTTGAGTGCTTCGATAATGGCAAGCATTTCCCTATCGTAGATTTCATAGTTCCGTTCTGCTGGATTCAAGGATGCGGATCGGAATGCGACCGGGTGCCAAAGTCCATCGTCCTGTAATTGCAACAGTGTACCCCCTGAAGCGAATCCCGAGGCATCTGCTTCAATCCGCGTCGGCTTTCCTGGGTCCCATAAGACCAGAATCGGGGCTGAGGTGAAGGAGTCCCTTAATGATTCGAATGCTTCCTGTTGCGCCGTCCCCCATTGCCATTTGATGTCTTTCCGTGTAAGGTCGTTAAGTGGTCGCGCTTTCTTTGCAAATCCTTCACTGAACCGTCGGTAGAAATTAGCAAAGCCCAAGAAACCTCGAAGGTCACGGAGTGAAGTAGGGACTGGCCAGTTTTTCACTGCCTCAATCTTTACCGGATCCATCCGTACTTCCCCTTCACTGATGACAAGTCCCAGGTATTCAATGGACGTTTGTTCGAACTCGCATTTTTCGGATCGTAAATAGAGGTCATGTTGAGCCAGGCGGGTGAGGACTTCGTGAACTACGGTTCGGTGTTCTTCTAGGGTTTCGGTGAAGATGAGAATATCATCTAGATATACAGCCACCTTTCCTGAGGCAATCAAGTCAGCGAAAATTGAGTTCATGAGGGCTTGAAACGTAGCGGGCGAGTTTGTTAGGCCAAAGAACATGACCAAGGGTTCGAAGAGTCCTCGGTTAGTTGCAAACGCTCCCTTCCACTCATGTCCTTCCTTCACCCGCACATTGTTGTATCCCCACCGTACATCAAATTTGGTGAATATCTTGGACTTTCGTAATCGGCTGATGATGTCAGTAACCAGGGGAAGTGGGTACCGGTTCTTGACAGTGTATTCGTTCAGTCGTCGGTAGTCCTGTACAAAACGAAGTTTCCCATCCTTCTTTTTGACAAAGAAGACTGGAGATGCTAAGGGAGATTTGGAGGGGCGAATGTATCCTTTTCGTAGATTTTCATCCAGGAATCGGTCTAGTTCTTCTTGTTCATTGGGTGACATCGGATAGATTTTGGTGCGCAAAGTTTCGGGTGCATCAGGCCTAAGATCAATGGCGTGATCCCAGGGTTTGTGCTCTGGAAGACGTTCAGATTCCTTCTCTGAAAAGACTTTAGCGTATTTCTGATAGATAGTGGGTACCATTTCCTCAAAAGTCTTCTCCGGTTTATCCTTGTGTGCTGCCTCCGCCAATTGTTGAGAGTAGGTGTATCCCGCTGCGCACCAAAGCTCTTCTGTCGTGTGACTGATGATACCTGCCCGCAGTAGTGCTCTCCTTCTCTTTCGATTGCCCAATAGTCGATACAGGGGTGTGCCTTCCTCATATTCATGAATTCCCAGTAGTTCTTCAGACTCACTTATGGGTGGTGGTGGAAGCGGAACATATTCCGGATTAATTGCCAAGAGTCCGTCCGTTGTCCCTCCGATGTTACCTTCCTTCAAATCCGGGATCTCCTCGATAGTCATGGCTGGGAGTGCTCGTTTGGTGGTTAGTTGGGCTAGCCGTCCTTCCTTCCAGTCTATATCAGGGTTCACTTTCCGGAGCCAGGGGAGTCCTAGGATGATGTCTTCCGAGCCCAGGTTAGTGACCAGGTATTCGAGAGGTTGAGGTGGGTTCTGATCTACGGTCGAAAGGAGTCGTGCAGAATGGGTAATTTTGCCCGCATTGTTGAGCGTTCCATCAATATTGTAGAGAGTGATGGGATGAGTGAGGGGACGTGTGTGGATGTAGTGCTTATCCACAAAGCGTTGATGTAGGAATAGACCTGTGGCCCCGGAATCTATCATTGCTGCATTACTGGTACTCTTGAATCTTCCTTGTAACTTAATCGGTACGCGAAAATGGGAAACATCGCTGAATTGGGTGGAACCGAGGATACATGAGGAGATAGAATCGTAATTAGAGTACAGTTTGGGGAACCCGGCAGCAGCCGAGTCAGGTTCCCACTTTAAAAATTCTGCCGGAGCTCTGAGATTTGGTCCGCCAACGCTTTCTGGTTGTCCGTTAACTGCTGTAGAATCGAGGAAAAGTCAGGGAGCGGGGTGGGTGTAGCAGCAATAGAGGTGGCAGGTTCGGCAATGATAGAAGTGGCGGCGGCAGTACGAACCATGTTCGGTCTAGGGAGACCCATGAATTTCCTTCGACAAACTACGGCTATGTGTCCTGTGAGTCCACAGTGGCTGCAGATGTCCCGTTCGTGGTGTCCATCTGCTTTTCGGTGGTTCTTGGATCCGCATCCGTAGCATTTCCCTGTCATGAACCTTCGATAGTCCTCCGCAGATCGCCCTGTGCTAGTGGCATCCACGTCCATGGCAAATTGATCCCGGGCCGGAGTGAATGGAGTTGGATGGAAGGCGCTTGTGTTCTGGGAATGGGAGTAGTTTACCAGGTTTTGTCCCTTCTCCCTGGCTCGTTCAATCTGTCTATTGTCAATTCGGATGGACTCTTTGATCAAGCTGTCGAGGGTGTCTGTGTTAGCTGAAGAGAGGACCAGACCATCTTTGATACGTGATGCTAGATGTTGGTAAAAACGATCTCGGAGGTCTGGGTCTGAGTATCCAGTACGGCTTGAGTACTGTTTGAACGATGCTGCATAGGCAGCGACGGTGGTTTTTCCCTGAAAGAGGACCTTCAAGGCGTCCTTGGCATCTACAACCGGGTTTACTGTCTCGAAGCGGGCTTTGAAGGCATCCTTGAACCCCTGCCAGGTGGGATAGACAAGAGTGTCGACAGCACCACTAGCTACCTGGCTAATGTTTTCGGAAACTGGGGTAGCCCAGATTGCCGCATCACCTTCGAGGAATGAAATTGCGGATTTGATACGTTCCCCCTCGTTCGTACGCAATGTTTGTACTCCGTTGGCCCATAGCTCAAATGCAGCTATAAAGCGACGAGCATCATCGCTTCTTTTCCCGTCATAGGGCTGAGGCTTGCTGACCCCTTTGTTGGTGCTAATATTGCCCGCCATGCTAGATACTACCTGCTGGAGTTGCGATTGTTGTTGGACTAACTGCCCAATCAAGTTTCCGAGTTCTTGGGCGGAGAAGTTGTGAGTCATTTCGGTATCGGAGTCGGATCTGGGTTCGGGTTCTGATTCGGATTCTGATTCTAGTTCAGGTACTGTGATAGTGGTTGTTACTAAGGTGGGAGATGCGCGGGAGCTGGGATTTGAGGATCGTCCAACTCTAGTGAAGGCTGCAGTAGGTTCAGGTACTACTGGAGAGGCGGGTCGTGAGATGTGGATGTGACGACCAGTTGGATCGTAGTCTCGATCAACTGTAAGCAAGTATCGATTGGGGCAAGGGTTCTCTTCACAAGGCTCCCAGTGTCTGTTGTGTTCGTCTTCAGTTGACCAGTGGACGTCGTGATGTTCTACGGTGTCAAAGGCGTGATAGTAGTTTGAACAGTCAGAGTTAACTCCGAAAGTCGGCGTGGTGATAGCAGCAGGTGGAGAATCGGTGGACTCCGATTTCCACTCCTCGTAAGATCAGTGATGGGTCTGATGGTACGAGTAATAGATCTCGACCTAATGTCGCGACGTAGGCGGAAGCGACGATGGGAGGTGATCAAAGCACAGCACAAGCACAAACCTGAGTGTGAGTAACGCTCAACACACAAAGGCAAAAAGGAAAAGTGATCTCAGCGACAGTGATAGCACGAAGGGCCAATCACAAGGGTCAAATAAGGCAGGCTAGTTCCCAAAGACCAAGTCAATATTGAGTGTACACAAAGATACAAACACGAACCTAGTTCCCAAAGACCAAGAGGTCGAGATAGGGAACTGGTAGCTGTCTACTGTACTATATATACGAGTCTGAAACAATAGGAACCCAGGTAAGGGACAAGGGTAAAAGAACAAAGAACAATAGATATCAAAGAACAAGAACGCGAGAGTGAAATACTGGAAAGCGAATGAGAAACAAGGGGAGAACAATAAACTAATGACAGCGCGGGAGTGAGTGGTCATCTGAGCGATGAGTAACGAACGCGGTCATGTGGTTACTAAAGCATGTGAAAAAGAAGAAAGAAAATGATAAAGAAAATGATATAGGTACTTAGTTGTCACGACAATTTGCTCCTTGTTGTCCTCTGCATCTGTGACTTGGTGCTGCGCCATACGTGAAAGTGCGTCCGCTTGAGTATTTGCTTTACCAGGGCAGTGCTTAAGATGGAAGTCAAACCGGGAGAGCCATAGTGACCATTGTGCTTGTCGACGACTGAGGTCTTGGGCTGCTTTCCAGTATTCCAGATTCTGGTGATCGGTCATGATATCGAACGGTTCTGGGGATCCTTCCAAGAAGCTTCTCCAGTCTTTCAGTGCTTCGATAATGGCTAGCATTTCTCGGTCGTATATTTCGTAGTTTTGCTCAGCTGGATCCATGGAGGAGGAGCGATATGCAATGGGGTGCCAAAGTCCATCCTCCTGTAGCTGCAAAAGTGTACCTCCAGTAGCAAAGCCTGATGCATCCACTTCAATCTGAGTTAGTTTCAATGGGTCCCATAGCGTGAGGATTGGTGCCGATGTGAAGGAGTCCCTTAGGGAATCAAAGGCCTCCTGCTGTTCTGAACCCCAAGCCCATTTAGTGTCCTTGTGGGTGAGGTTGTTCAGGGGTTGAGCTTTCTTTGCAAAACCTTCAATAAATCTCCGATAGAAGTTAGCAAATGCAAGGAAGCCTTGGAGATCGCGTAGTGTTGTAGGGGCCTGCCAATTACTAACTGCCTCTATTTTGACTGGGTCCATTCGCACTTCCCCTTCACTGATTACCAGGCCTATGTATTTGATGGAAGGTTGTTCAAATTCGCATTTCTCTGGTCGCAGATATAGGTCATATTTGCTGAGGCGTGTAAGCACATCGTTGACTATACTCTGATGTTCCTCAAGAGTTTCAGTGAAAACCAGGATGTCGTCCAGATAGACTGCCACCTTCCCAGCCGCAATGAGGTCAGCAAATATGGAGTTCATGAGGGCTTGGAATGTAGCTGGTGAGTTTTTCAGGCCAAAGAACATGACGAGGGGCTCAAAGAGTCCTCGATTTGTTGCAAATGCTCCCTTCCATTCATCACCCTCTTTAATCTGCACGTTGTTATACCCCCAACGAACATCTATCTTGGAGAAGACCTTGGCTTTATGCAGTTGGCTGACGATGTCCATGACAAGGGGAAGTGGGTACCAATTTTTACTGTGTATTCATTGAGTCGCCAGTAATCCTGCACAAATTGAAGTTTACCATCCTTCTTTTTGACAAAGAAGACAGGCGACGCCAATGGGGATTTGGAGGGGCGGATGTAGCCTTTGCACCGATTCTCTTCCAAGAACCGATCAAGCTCTTCCTGCTCATTCGGGGACATGGGATAGATTTTGGTCCACATGGTTTCAGGAGCATCTGGTTTCAGATCTATGGCATGGTCCCAAGGTTTATGTTCTGGTAGTCGCTCTGATTCTTTCTTGGAGAAGACCTTTGCATGTTTCCAGTATGACGAGGGGACCATCTCTTCAAAGGACTTCAATGGCTTCTCTTTGTAGGCAGCCTCTGCGAGTTGTTGAGAATATGTGTACCCTGCAGAACACCAAAGTTCTTCCGACATATGGCCAATGATTCCAGCTCGAAGTAGTGCTCTCCTCCGCTTCCTGTTGCCTACCAGTCGATACAGAGGGGTGCTTTCAGTGTATTCATGTATCTCTGGGTCAGGCATGGGGAGTGGGAGAGCTTCTTCGGGCATTTGGGGTTGGTCGTCAGGCTCTGGAATGGAGAAGTGAACTCGGGGAGCTGAAGTGGTATCCCAGTCTGGGTTCAATTCTACGATATGTGCAGTAGTTCCTCCCACATTGCTTTCCTTGGGTTCGGGGATTTCTTCGATGGTCATGGGGTGCGGAGCCTTTCTGGGAGGGGTGATAGCCAATCGCCCTTCTCTCCAGTCAATGTCTGGGTTGACCTTTTGGAGCCATGGATATCCAAGAATGATATCTTCCGAACCAAGGTTGGTGACAAGGTATTCAAGGAGCTGGGGTGAATTTTGGTCTATGGTGGACAGTAGACGTACAGAGTGTGTGATCTGTCCTGCAGTGTTAGGAGATCCATCAATGTTATAAAGAGCGATGGGATGGCAGAGCCAATGAGGGAGAATTCGATGTTGTTTCATGAAACATTCATGAATGAAGAGACCTGTGGCACCAGAGTCTATCATTGCTGCGCTGTCGGTATTCTTGAATCTGCCTTGCAACTTAATCAGCACGCGGAAGTGAGAAACATCACTAGATTGAGTGGAACCAATTGTACACAAGGGTATAGATGCATAAGTAGAGGTAGATGAGGAATACAGACTAGGGAACCAGGCGGGTTCCCACTTTAAAAATTTGAGTGCAACTCTGCCAGTTCCTTCTGTCCCGCAGTGAGCATCTGAAGGATCTTTGTAAAGTCAGTGGCAGGGGCGGGTGTGGTGGCGGCAATGGAGGTAGAGGGCTCTGCAATAATAGATGTGGCAGCGGCTGAACAGGGGACAGGTCTTGAGAGTCCCAAGAACTTCCTGCGACAGACGGCTGCTAGATGACCAGTTAGTCCGCAGTGATTGCAGATATCGCGTTCATGGTGTCCATCTGCCTTTTGATGTTCTCTGGACCCGCACCCATAGCATCTTCCCATCATGGATCTGCGATAGTCTTCCGCTGATCGTCCAGTAGTAGTGGCATCCACGTCCATTGCGTTTGGATCGCGGGCCGGAACAAAGGGAGTGGGGGTGTAGGAGCTGAAGTTGGGAGTGCTTCGGGCGTGTTGTTTCCCTTCTTCATCGGTGCATTCATTCTGCCTGTTGTCAATACAAATGGCTTCATTGATCAGCGCATTCATCTGATCTGTGTTGGCCTGGGAGTTGACCAGTCCGTCTTTGATTTGCTTCGAGAGGTGATCATAGAACCGATCTCAAAGGTCAGCATCCGAGTATCCTGTCCTACTAGCATACTGTTTGAAGGTCACAGCATATGTCGCTACCCGGTCCTTTCCCTGGCAAAGGCTTTTCAACACTCTTTTGGCCTCTACCACTGGATCTGCTGTTTCAAACTGTTGCCTAAAGGTGCCAGCGAAATCAGCCCAGGTGGGGTAGAGGAGGGCAGGAGCTGGTACTCCTGCGGCATCCACTCGAGCAACTTGACTAATGTTCTCTGAGGTGGGAGTAGCCCAGATAGCTGCATCACCATTGAGGTATGAGATGGCCGATTTGATTTTTTCCTGTTCATTACTGAGGGAACAGATACCCTGGGCCCATAGTTTGAAGGCTGCAATGAAGTGTCGCACATCGTCACTGCGCTTCCCATCGTACGTCTGGGGTTTGCTAACACCTTTGTTGGTGCTTATGTTGTTGGCGATACTGGCTACTGCCGATTGTAGCACCATCTGTTGTGTGGCAAGTTGTTGGATCAACACCGCCAGGTCTTGGGTAGTAGGAGCATGAGCCATGATAGGGCTAGATTCAGGGGAGGGGGATACTGGTTCTGGTGTAATGGAGATATCAATGACAATAGGCTCTGGGGATGGTGCGACTGGGTCGGCTTTGGTTTCTTGCTCAGGTTCTGGGATAGTAGCAGGGATAAGCACAGGAGAGGATCTAGCAGATGGTACAGCACTGGTAGGGTTTGAAAGTCTACCAACCCTGCTCAGAGCTCGGCTTGGAATTCTAGGGATGTCTATGAATTGTCCATTTCCTGAATCCCTTGGAGCAATGGGAGCGGGGTTACAGTATTGGTTGGGGCAAGGATTTTCGTTGCAGTCAAACCAAGTGTTGTGTTCTTTGGCTGGATTGTATTTGAGATGAATGTTGCACTGATCTTGAGTATCAAATGCGTGCTGAAATCCTGAACAATCGATGTCTGGTGTAAACGAAGGCATAGCGGCAATGGAAGGTGGAGAACCAGGTAAGTCCGATTTCCACTCCTCGTAGGATCAGTTGGAAAGGCTGATGGTACGAGTAGAGATCTTGACCTAATGTGGTGATGAAGGGGGAAAGCACAGAGAAAGCACAGGCTCGAAGCACAAACCGAAGTGAGGGGTGGGGCTGTCATGAAGTGAGCCCCCCCCCCCCTATCATTTTCCTTTCTTTACGATACACCATCCAAGCCCTCCTACCTACAATAATCATTCCGGAACATTCCATTCCATTCTATTAGTTCCGTTCCATTCCTTGTGCCTGAGCTATACAGTATTATCTCATAGTTCCCACGCTCCACCTTGTATATATAAGCCAGCCCCCACAACCTGGTCCCTTATCTTGACCTCTTTGTCGTTGGGACCAGGTATGTCTTTAACTTACTTACTTGTATTTATTATCAATATAACTTTGTCGTTGGGACCAGTTGTCCGCTCCCGCCTAAGTCTCCGCTCCGCTCCGCCACCGTCGTCACCTCTTTGTGACATTAGGTCAAGATCCCTTACTGCACTGATAGCCTACCGATTAGGTTATCCTTGCAGGCTCCGCTTCCACCACGTCTACAGACACCTCCGCACCAAGCCTGCCCGCCCAAGCTATCGACTGCTCTGCCTACCCACACGCTTTTGATACTAAAGACCAAACCCACATCCACCGCAGCAAAAGCAGCTCCTGGGCTGATTGCAGTTCTCAACCCTGTCCGAACGCTGCTGCCAACTCCATCAGTGAAGAGGAGAACCTTTCCGACGGTACCGTGATCACACCCATCCTTATCCCTACTCCCACTGCACCCCCATCCATTATGTCGACCTCTGAAGTCAACACAAATCAGCTCATGGCACAGCTTATCGAGCAGGTGACTCAGCTCACAGCCAACCTTCACAGAGCTGCAGCCAAGTCGAGCATGAATAAACCCGAGCTCTTCAAAGGCTCGAGTAGTGCAGAAGCCCGTCGCTTCATTGCTCAGTATCAGAGCTGGGCAGTGGAACAACCGGATTTGAAGGACAACGAAGGGAAACTGATTAAGGCAGCTCTAGGATTCTTCTCGGGAAAGGCTGCTGATTGGGCCACCCCATACCTCTTGGAATTCAGTCATCACCAACAACCGTTTAATGGACGATGGGAAGACTTTAAAACAGCCTTCACCCTCCGATTCGAATCCATTGACGCAGGCATGGAAGCCCGGAATGCAATCCAGCATCTCAGGCAAGCAAAAGGTCAAACGGTAGCAGAATTTGCACAGAACTTCAAAGACATCGGCGATCGAACTGGGCTCTCAGATATCGACCTACGAGAACGCTTTCACAGTGGCCTCAACCCAGAGATTCGACAAAATCTCATCGTGGTCAACATAGCTCAGGGATTAGCCCCTACACTAGAGGAGGCAATCAGGCGAGCAATCTCGGTAGACGTATTCCTGCATGACCCCACCATGACAGGCCGTAATCAGGGTACCTCTCACATCTCCTCTCCCCCTGCCAACTCCCATGCTATGGACGTTGATGCCACGCATACCAATGGCAACAGTAGAGAAAGCTTCGTGGCCCAGATGAGAGGCAGGTGTTACGGTTGTGGTTCACAGAGTCATGAGAAGAGGAACTGCTCGTACAAGGACACAGTATGCCGCTACTGTGGGCGACGAGGTCATTTAGAGTCAGTCTGCCAGGATAAATTCATGGGTCTAGAACGCGGCCGGGGTAAGCGTCAACAACCCCGCCGTCAACAAGTCGCAGCCTCCTCTTCAACGCCTTTCACTCTCTTTCCCAATGAACCTGTCCAAATTGCGGCTTCCACTCCGGCCCCTGCTCCTGCCCCTATTGCCCAGTCCCCAGCTACCCCCGACCTCTCCATCCAAATTGCCCAGCTCCAAGAACTCCTGAACAGAGCCAATGCCATGGCCCCCGCTTCAGGCTCGCAGGAGGGTTTTTAAAGCGGGTACCCGTCTCGGCCGCACCGAGAGTACCCGTAAACCAATTTGCTATACATGCTACGTCCACATATGATTCTCTACCCTCATGTACCATATCTAATATTTCGGAATTGAACTCCAATTCGTCACACTTCCGAATTAACGCGAAATTAAGAGGAAGAAATCACAGTATAGCAACTGCGGCCATGGTTGATTCTGGAGCCACGGCTCTATTCCTGAATCAGGAGTTTGTCACCCGCCACCAAGTAAGGATCTTCCCACTCAGGAAACCCATTGGGGTCTTTAACATCGATGGATCTGCTAACCGAGCAGGGCAGATTACGCATTTTGCACGTCTAGCCCTGACTGTCGATAATCAAGAACGGTGGACAGATTTGCTGATAACCAATCTGGGAAGTGAAGACCTAATCCTGGGACTCCCCTGGCTACGTAAAGCCAATCCAGATATTGACTGGGAGAAGGGACGACTCTCGGTTAGACCACAACGGACAACGATAGAGGAGGTAGAAGAACAAGACACTGTGGAGGAAATTGAAACAGTCATCACTCCCGAAACCCCACTGAACTTAGCAGAGGAAGAGGAGGCAGAGGAGTCGCCGATACACCGCATTCGAGCCAACCGACAAACCCGGCGTGCATGGGTGAAGTCAGGCATCCTACACGAACAAACAGAAGAGGTCTGGTGCGCAGCAGGATTCACATATTCCCAACAGCTAGCGGAGCAGGCCTACAAAGCAAAACCCGTGAAAACCTTCGAAGAAATGATCCCAGAGCCCTATAGGGATTTCAAAAAGGTATTCTCTGAAATGGCCTCAGAACGTCTCCCTGAACACAAACCCTGGGATCACGCCATTGAACTGATCCCAGGAGCACCCGAAACCATGCGTACGAAAGTCTACCCAATGTCATTGAACGAACAAGGCGAACTCGACCGTTTTCTGGATGACAACCTCCGAAAAGGCTACATTCGCCCCTCAAAATCGCCACTGTCTTCACCTGTCTTCTTTGTGAAGAAGAAGGACGGGAAGCTCCGTTTTGTACAGGATTACAGGAAACTAAATCAAGTAACCCTAAAGAACCGCTATCCTCTCCCACTGGTTGCTGACATCGTCAGCCGTCTGCAGGGGGCACGGTACTTCACCAAATTTGATGTCAGATGGGGCTACAACAATGTCCGAATTAAGGAGGGTGATGAATGGAAGGCTGCTTTCGCAACCAACCGAGGGTTATTCGAACCCAGTGTAATGTTCTTTGGTCTCACCAACTCCCCAGCGACCTTCCAAGCACTCATGAATTCCATCTTTTCAGACCTAGTGGCAGCGGGGAAAGTAGCAGTGTACCTAGATGACATCCTTATCTTCAGTAACGAGCTACAACAACACCGGCAGATAGTGCGGGATGTACTAAAACGGCTAGAGAAACATGACCTCTATCTACGACCCGAAAAATGTGAGTTCGAGGAGCTTCAGATCGAGTACTTGGGACTAGTGATATCAGAAGGGGAAGTGCGCATGGATCCGGTAAAAGTGACTGCAGTTCGTGACTGGCCTACTCCAAAGAACCTGCGAGAGCTGCGAGGATTCTTAGGTTTTGCCAACTTTTACCGTCGATTCATACAGAACTTTGCCCGCATAGCACGCCCTCTGAATGACCTAACCAAGAAAGACTCAGGCTTCAACTGGGGAACACATCAGCAGCAAGCATTCGACACCCTAAGGGAAGCTTTTGTCACAGCTCCGGTACTGGCACTCTGGGACCCCAACAGGCTCACACAACTCGAGGTAGATGCATCAGGCTTTGCCACAGGAGGAGCTCTAATGCAGAAACAAGACGATGGTCAGTGGCACCCAGTAGCATTTCGATCAGCCTCCATGCAACCAGCCGAACAAAACTACGAAATCTATGACCGGGAGATGCTGGCAATCATTGAAGCACTAAAGGACTGGAGAAGCTTCCTGGAAGGATCACCGCAGACCTTCGAGATCATCACCGACCATGCAAACCTGGAATTCTGGCGCTCTGCACAGGACCTTAGCCGACGACAAGCGCGTTGGGCACTATGGTTATCCCGATTCGACTTCCGGCTGACTCACCGCCCAGGCAAGGCAAACACACAGGCAGATGCTCTGTCTCGCATGGCAACGCATCAGGTGTTGGACAGTGAAGACAACCGACAACAGACCGTTCTGAAACCAGCCCACTTTATGCAAGTGGCAGCAGCCTCACTACAGAACCCGTTGGAGGACCGCATCCAGAAGGCCTCGCAAAGAGAGGCCCAAGTACTGGAAGGACTGGAAGAGCTCAGGAGGAGCAGCCTCCAACGCTTGGCCAATGGGATAGCAGAATGGGAGGAGGATAACGGACTGGTGTACCACCGAGGTAGGGTATATGTCCCACCAGGGGATGACCTACGGACAGAAGTACTCAAACAATGCCACGACAACCCCTCCGCTGGTCACCCCGGACTTCACAACACCCTCGATCTCGTTAGCACCCACTTTTGGTGGCCCACCCTGCGATCCTTTGTAGAAAAGTATGTGGAAGGATGCGAAACTTGTGCTAGGAAAAAGATACAGAGACACCCACGAGCAGTAACACTACCCCTAGATGTCCCAGCAGGTCTGTGGGAAGAAGTGGGAGTTGACCTGATCACACAGCTGCCCAATTCACAAGGATACGATGCCATCCTTGTCTGCACCGACCTCTACGGGAAACAAATCCACGCAATCCCTTGTACCACATCAATCACAGCAGCAGGTGTCGCTGACATCTACTACCGCGAAATTTTCCGCCTCCATGGCCTCCCCCTCCGCTTTGTATCAGACCGAGGACCCCAGTTTGCAGCAAAGCTCATGCGATCACTACTCTCCCGCCTGGGAATCAAATCCAATCTCACATCGGGATACCACCCCCAAGCGAACGGGCAAACCGAGCGGGCAAACCAAGAAGTCGAAAAGTATCTCCGGCTGTATGTGGGACGTCGTCAGGATGACTGGGCAGAGCATTTGCCAATGGCGGAGTTTGTGATTAACTCACGTACCCACTCTGCACTTGGAATCTCCCCATTCGAGCTCACTTACGGCTACCTCCCCCTATTTAACATTCCCGTTGGTCAGCGAAGTGGGATTCCAGCAGTGGATGATCGCATTCAGATCCTTCGAGAGGTGCGACAGGATGCCGGGGCAGCTCTACACCTGGGAAAAAGATGGCAAAAGGAAAACTATGAACGAGGAAAACGAAAGGCACATCAGTTCCAAGTAGGAGATCAGGTCTGGCTAAGCGCAGAAGACATCAAGCTCCAACTTTCCAGTGAGAAACTTGGGGATCGACAGCTAGGACCTTACGCCATTTTGGAGAAGGTTGGTCCCCTGGACTACCGCCTGGACCTCCCACTGTCACTGGACCGCATCCACCCAGTATTCCACGTTGATAAACTGTACCCTTGGAGAGGGAACACCATCAATGGCGAAATTGCAACACCACCAGAACCAGTATACCTAGAAGATGAAGACGAGCCAGAGTACGAAGTTGAGGGCATCTTGGATAGTCGGGTTAGGTGGAAGAGGTTAGAGTACTTGGTAAAGTGGAAGGGATATGACGCAGGACACAACTCATGGGAACCCGCTCAAAATCTTGAGCATGCACCAACCACTGTCCGAAAATTCCACAGAAAGCATCCCCAGGCGGCAAAAGCTTGACCATCGAGGACAATGGTCATAAGGAGGGGGGTAATGTCATGAAGTGAGCCCCCCCCCCCCCTATCATTTTCCTTTCTTTACGATACACCATCCAAGCCCTCCTACCTACAATAATCATTCCGGAACATTCCATTCCATTCTATTAGTTCCGTTCCATTCCTTGTGCCTGAGCTATACAGTATTATCTCATAGTTCCCACGCTCCACCTTGTATATATAAGCCAGCCCCCACAACCTGGTCCCTTATCTTGACCTCTTTGTCGTTGGGACCAGGTATGTCTTTAACTTACTTACTTGTATTTATTATCAATATAACTTTGTCGTTGGGACCAGTTGTCCGCTCCCGCCTAAGTCTCCGCTCCGCTCCGCCACCGTCGTCACCTCTTTGTGACAGGGGCTGGCACCACACACGAAGGCTGAAAGATAAAATGATCAAGACGGCATTGATAGCGCAGGGGCCAATCACTAGGGTCGCACAAGGAAAACTAGTTCCAAAGACCAAGTAAGTATATTGAATGTAAACGATGATACAAGTACTAACCTAGTTCCAAAGACCAAGAGGTCAAGATGGGGAACTAGGTGTCAGCTACTGTACTATATATACAAGGGTTCGGATGAGTAAGCGACAGCACGGGAAGCCGATAGAAGTGTCTGGAATGTGATGGAAGGTTCTGACAAGTGATAGATGGAAATAAAAGGATATGGAAACATGGAGAAGGGTTTCAGGTAGTCACAAAGGTAAAGGAAAGAGGGAATGTAGGAGAAAACGAAGTAAGTACCGTATCCTGTATGGCATGTCATGACACAGTGCTTTCTTTTCAGTCTCCAAGATTCTGAGATGCTGACTAGTACCGCAGATGGATGTGTCCATGCTGTCATGAAACGATCTTTTTTCATTATTATTCTTTTCTTTTATCATTCTTTTCCTTTTCTTTTATTTACTTACCTAATCACCAAAGCGCTTACACTAGCGCTTATTATATTTTCATTATCATTTAGGTTACACGCGTCAACCTTATTGTTCTCGCGTTGTCGTTTCACTTAGGCGCGACTCTCTCGTGCCTGTCAGTTCATTGACAGGATGACGTCATTATCGTTCTGCTTCCATGCTTCTTTCTATATTGCCTTATTGTTTACTCACCTAATGCCTACAGCTTTACTTATGGATACGAGCGACTCTTATTGTAGATCCTCACGGTTACGGCGCGAGATATCTCTCACAGCTTCATATCCCAATAGTATATAAGACTTAGTATTTTGTAGTTATATTCCTTAGCTCTATTCTCGTCTATTCTCCTCGGTAGCTAGACTTGTAGTTGGGTTGTTTTATCCATCCTCTTTTGCTTTTTTGTCCTCTTGCTCATCGTCTATCGTGTGACGCCTGGTTGTCTCTTGTGAGAGCTAGCGAGTCGCTGACACATGCCGTTCATGGGTGGTATAGAAGCAACTGAGCTTATTCATGAACATAAGATGAAACATGGGTTAACTCCAATTCCCATAATTGCTCTGAACGTGCATGCAAGTGAGTTCTCACTGTCCATAGTTCTGATTTATGCCACTGGGGATCTTCGGCAGCTGTCCCTTGTCTCAGTTCTCTATAATTACTGACTTCTGCTTCAGTGATCAGCGACAGAGAATGATGTCTGCAGGCAGGAATGGATGATCATATCACTAGTAAGTGTTGTCTGTATTCTACATTCATTCGACTAATATCCCCCTTCCTTTTTTTGTAGAGCCGTTGCACTGTGCTGACCTGTTAAATTTCATCAACAAACTAGCAGGCAAGAGAAATGTTGCCAAACACCCGCTTTCACGGAGGGCTATTGCGATAATATAGTTCATCCTGTAACTTGGCTGGGACCTCTTATCCAATTTCATTTTGCATCCATCTCATTTTTCCTCGACCTTCCTGCATTGATTTACAAATGTTCTATCACTGTGTATTCGTTCCCAACTTCCCATACTTGCTTTCCGACCTCATGATGCACCTTCTTGAGTCTTTCATGGATACCTGTTGATTCTTCCTTCCTCAAATACTGTACTCTTCCATTTTCAAGGGGATGCTCTTGCTTATTGTTTTGTATAATAACCTTTTTTTCACCTCTAGATGCATATACCGAACGTCGTATGTGACTGGATGATATCAATCTACCCTCCCATTTCTGTTTCATCCTATCAATGCCTGCCCAATGGAATTCATTGATCATACTCTTTATGTGTAATCAATAATTGTTTACTCTTTGCTGACTTATAATCAGTGCAGTGTTGTAAACTTACGAGAGTAAGGTGAGGGCACCAGTGAACCTGATGGAAGGCTGGGCATTGACCAGAAATTTCAGGAGTTTCCACCTCCTTTTTCTTGACCCCAAACTGTCAACGTGGTACTATTTCTCTATTGAAATAACAGGACAACAAGCACAAAGTCCTTCAAAACAACATGCAAAGAGGGTACATAACATTCTTTCATACACCTATTGAATCTTTCATACTATTGCGAGGTGACGTCTTCCGCTCTGTCATTACCTATCTCAATTTGGTGAACAGGAGGCCATAATGAAGAATTATGCATGCTAGTCCCTCGTCAACATAACATTCAGGCTGTGGCTTCCTCCAACACTGCGAAGACATGGGAGAGGCTAAAGCTATCTTTCTCCTGGATGGATGTACAAACCGGAGAATACTAGATCTTGTCCCTCTGGACTCGTTATGACAATGGATGATGAGGGCGGGATTGGGAACAATGGAAAAACTAGACCTTGACACAATACTGTATCATTCACAGAAGATTCTAAATCTAGAGCACTGTTCACTACAGAGTTAGTTGGCAATAAAATAAGACTGTTTCCCTTCATGAGACCTCAGTGACAATAACATTTGCATTTAATTCGAGGAGAGTATGATAGTAATCACGCTGGAGGAGATCATTTCTCTGGGAGCTCCCTCAGAACCCTGTCCTGTATGATGCTATAATCTACACAATAATTTTGGCTTAAAATACAATATAATGGACAGGGGGAGAGCAATACCCTAAAAATTGAAGAAATTGCTGGAACTCCTTGAAATTCCCTGTTCTGCTTTCCCTAAGCTTGTAAAGGCTCAACAAAGGTCTGTACTTGTGTTCCTACATTTTTGGAATTTTTTGAAAGTCAGAAATGTAATTTTCTTCTTGGAACCTCTGAACTATGCTATGCCAGACAATGATCTTGTCCTTTAGCTCCAATCTACACAATATTAAAATAAGAAATTGGCCGATTTTGACCTCTAAAATGCGCAATTTTGGACCGGATTCTAGGGGAGCTTCTGTGAGCCTAAATCATTTCAGTGATGCCTGAGGGACATATCTGGGAGGATTGAAATTCTGGTGTGGAAGGATCCTGTGAACAACTGAGATATTTGTTTGCACAATTGCTTTCAATTTTGCTCAGATTCTTTTCAGAGGCAAGATAATATTTACTACTTGTGACATCTTCTGTGCAGTTAATACTTTTGTTTGTTGTCCCTCACTTTTAAGTGAGACAATAATGTTTGAAGACACATTGCTTTATAAGCATAGGCTGCTTGAGCAGGTTGCAGTATTTTGCCTCTATATAATGCTATAGTGCAGATACAGCTATGTGGTAGTACAGGTAAGTAGATGACCCTATATATACCCTTACGCCATACAATTGGGGTCATGTGACCTATTCTGATAACTATAAGCCTGCCACAATGTTGGAGCTAAGCTAGCTATAAACAAATACAGTTTCACCTAAATTTTGTGCCATAAAAAGATGGTACCTGTGGCCATGCAGTGCATTTAACTCAGCTCAGTATTGTGATGATATATTCGAAGGGTGTATAAAGACATTTAGCCATGAAGTTGAATTTGGAAGCTATAACTGTATCTACATAAGCCAATTATGAGGGTTGTGTCATGAAACATTTGTTTTCATTATTCTTTTCTTTTATTATTCTTTTCCTTTTCTTTTATTTACTTAGCTAATCACTAAAGTGCTTACACTAGTGCTTATTATATTTTCATTTCTGTCTAGATTACACATGTCAACCTTATTGTTCTCATGTTGTCATTTCACCTATGCACAACTCTCTCGTGCCTGTCAGCTCATTGACAAGATGTCATCACTATTATCCTGCCTCCATGCTTCTTTTTATATTGCCTTATTGTTTACTTACTGAATACCTGCAGCATTACTTATGGATACAGGTGACTCTTATTGTAGATCCTCATGGTTATGGCGTGAGATGATTCTCGCAGCTTCATATCTCATTAGCATATAAGACTTAGTATTTTGTAGTTATATTCTTTAGCTCTATTTTTATCTATACTCCTCAGTAGCTAGACTTGTAGTTGGGTTGTTTTATCCATCCTCATTGCTTTTTTCATCCTCTTGCTCATTGACTATCATGTGACACCTGGTTGTCTCTTGTGAGAGCTAGCAAGTCGCTGATAGGTTGCAGTATTTTGCCTCTTAACATGCTATATTGGAAATACTGCCAAGTGGTATCGCAGGTAGCTATATGATCTCTATATGAAGCCCTACGCCAAATATCTTAGTCACATGACTAAAATTGGAAACTATAAGCTCTTCACAATATAAGCCTCAGCCAACTTAAGCAGGAAACAATATTGGTTAATTTCTGAGCTGGAAAAAGGGGCTACCTGTGGCTATGCAGTGCATATAGGATAGGCCTAGGGTCAATTTGAAATTTTTGCTGCAACTTTTGGCCAGATGCTCAGAATCCACAACTATAAGTGCCATTTGTTAAAAATGCAGGTCAACAAATGTCTGCAGCCATACTGTGGGAAAATTAAGTGCATCTGGTGGCTGTGTTATTCCTATAGTCCAAGATGGAAGGTAAGGATCCCATCCTGAGTAAAAGTTTGTGGATCAGCCAAGAACTGGCAACTATAAGCTCAAAACATTCCAGGGGTGGGATTTAGGGAGGACTTGACATCAGCTCCTGGGTCACATATGAGTAAATAAGATACTTTGTAGTTATATTCCTTAGCTCTATTCTCATTTATACTCCTTGGTAGCTAAACTTGTATTTGAGTTGTTTCCATCTTATTGCCCCATTATCCTCTTTGCTCTTTGTTTATCACATGATGCTTGGTTACTGTTTGTGAGAGCTAGCAAGTCACTGACATTAACAATAAGGCAATATAAAAGAAATGTGGATGTGGGATGGTAATGGTGACAATCTGTCAATAGCCAGACAGACATGAGAGAGTCACACCTAAATGAAATGACAATGTGAGAACAATAAGGTCATTGTGTGTAATGTGAAAGGAAATGAAAATATAATAAATGCTGATGTAAGCACCAGGGCATTCAAGTAAAAGAATAACAAAAGAAGGAAAAGAAAAAGAATACTAGAAAAAGATGCTTTTGTAACGTGATGCCTGGTTATCATTTATGAGAGTTAGCAGGTTGCTGACAGATCTTGATTCCAATAAGTTCTCAAATACCAAACATATTAGCTCAAATGACCATGGTCCAATGCACAACAAAATATCCAATGTGGCCAATTTCCAAAACAAAACAATATTAACTCAAACAACAATTTGCAATAGGACCTATATCCAAAAAAGTTATATCAACCACATCATGAACCAATATTATGTGCCAACTAGATTTTATGATACTGATGATTAAACACCAACCAGTGGGTTGGTACTGGTGCTGGTCCAAGAGTTTAGCTTACAAGTAGCACTTTTGTGTTGAAACAGCAATGAGTAAGATGGAGCGGTTGTGACTACTCACTGAGTGGTGAAATGAGAAGTGGAGAGAAGAGTTTAGTAGCTTGAGTAGAGCTGTCACAAAGAGGTGATGATGGTGGCAGAGTGGAGCAGAGACTTGGATGGAAGTGGACAGATACTGGTCCCAATGACAAAGTTATATTGATAATAAATACAAAGAAATAAGTAAAGACATACCTGGCCCCAACAACAAAGAGGTCAAGATAAGGGACCAGGTTGTGGGGACTGGCATATATATACATGGTGGAGTGTGGGAACTATGATGTAATACTGTATAGCTCAGGCACAATAAATGGAACAGAACTGATAGAATGGAATGGAAGGTTCTGGAATGATTGTTGTAGGTAAGGGGGCTCAGATGGTGTATCGTAAGAAAAGGAAAATGATAGGGGTGGCTCACTTCATGACAAGAGCTTGAGTATTCAGCAGTAGAACTGGGTGAAATTATTCTTAATACAAGAAGTATTACAGTATTTATACCTAAGCTACTTAACCCTATAACAACATATTTGTACCCTAAGATAAGTTACAATAGTAATGATAGGATCATAAAGCACCCTACAGTGTTGTAAGTAAATACGATTGTTATTCATACAGCATTAACATGTACAATATTGGTGTAAGCACTAAGAATAGTTTTTACAATCAATAATCTGTGATCCATGGTGATAATACACATAAGTGTCATATTATTTCAACATTTTGCATCTCTGTTACTATTTCCTAGAGGACCACCAATCTAATACACTCCTGGGGAATAAGATCAGTGAGGATTTACACTGTTGTTAGGAAACATCTATCCTACTATGAGGAATTACACCCTTTCAAGATGAGTCTAACCTGGGGATGCACAACAAACTGTACTCACATATATAATATTGCAGAGCTGGCTTACTAACAGCTACATAAAGAAAATGAGTAAATATATATGATGAGTAAGTGTTTGATAAATGCTGGGGTATCATGAGTAAAAGGATCACTAATCCTGTATGTTCAATCAGCTTTTTCAGAACTGATGAGTAAGCCAACAGGTTTGTTGATGAATCAGCAGACTATGCTGACTGATTCATTTCTCATTATACCAACAGTTATTGTCCAAGTCATAATCTAGCAAAAGCTAGATATACTTTTGTTGTGCAGCATTCAGCAACTTAACACAGTAGTTGCATGCTCACAAGTTGGAAGGTTGGTCTCAGAGAGGTTGAGAGAAAGTATTAGACTAGTAGAAGTTATTATTATTACCAGTACATATTGCAGTTCTTATATACTGTCATGAAGTGAGCCACGCCCTATCATTTTCCTTTCTTTATGATACACCATCTGAGCACGCTTACCTACAATAATTATTCCGGAACCTTCCATCCCATTCTATCAGTTCTGTTCCATTCATTGTGCCTGAGCTATACAGTATTACATCATAGTTCCTGCACTCCACCCTGTATATATAAGCCAGTCCCCACAACCTGGTCCCTTATCTTGACCTCTTTGTCATTGGGACCAGGTATGTCACTACTTACTTCTCTGTATTTATTATCAATATAACTTTGTTGTTGGGACCAGTATCTGCCTGTTTTCTGCCTAAGTCTCCACCCCGCTCCATCACCATCATCACCTCTTTGTGACACTAGGTCAAGATCCCTTACTGCACTGATAGCCTACTGATTAGGTTATCCTTGCAGGTTCTGCTTCCACTATGTCTACAGACACTGCTGCACCAAGCCTGCCCACTCAAGCTATTGACTGCTCCGGTTACCCACATGCTTTTGATACTAAAGACCAGACTCACATCCATAGCAAGAACAGCAATTCTTGGGCTGATTGCAATTCTCAACCCTGTCCAAATGCTGTTGCCAACTCCATTAGTAAAGAAGAGAACCTATCTGATGGTACTGTGATCACTCCCATCCTCGCCCCTACCCCACCTGCTATGTCCAACCCCAAAATTAACACAAATCAGCTCATGGCACAGCTCATTGAGCAGGTGACTCAGCTCACTGCCAATCTCCACAAAGCCTTGGCCAAGTCAAGCATGAATAAGCCTGAGCTCTTCAAAGGCTCCAGTAGCACGGAAGCATGTTGCTTTATCACTCAGTATCAGAGCTGGGCAATGCAACAACTGGATCTGAACAACAATGAAGGGAAGCTGATTAAGGTGGCTTTAGGATTCTTTTCAGGAAATGCTGCAGACTGGGCCACACCATACCTTCTAGAATTCAGCCATAACCAACAACCCTTCAATGGATGATGGGAAGACTTCAAATCAGCCTTCACACTCCGATTTGAGTCCATCAATGCAGGAATGGAGGCCCAGAATGCAATCCAGCATCTCAGGCAGGCAAAAGGTCAAATGGTAGCAGAATTTTCGCAGAAGTTTAGGGATAATGGTGATCGAACTGGGCTCTTGGATGTTGATCTACGAGAACACTTTCACAGCGGACTCAACCCAGAGATCCGACAAAATCTTATTGTGGTTGACATAGCTCAGGGACTAGCCCCTACATTGGAAGAGGCAATCAGACAAGCAATTTCAGTGGACGTATTCCTGCATGACCCCACTATGACAGGCCGTAATCTGGGTACCTCCCATAGCTCTTCCCCCCCTCCTAACTCCCATGCGATAGAAGTCAATGCCACACACACCAGTGGTAACAGCAGAGAGAGCTTCGTGGCCCAGATGAGAGGCAGGTGTTACAGTTGTGGCTCACAAAGCCATGAAAAGAGGAACTGCTTGTACAAGGACACAGTATGCCACTACTGTGGGTGATGAGGTCACCTAGAAGCAGTCTGCCAAGAAAAGTTCATGGGCCTGGAATGCAGCCAGGGTAAGCGTCAACAACCCTGCCATCAACAAGTTGCTGCTTCCTCATCGACACCCTTCACCCTCTTCCCCAATGAACCTGTCCAAATTGCGGCTTCTACTCCGGCCCCCATTGCTCAGTCCCCAGTTACTCCCAACCTCACCACCCAGATTGCACAGCTCCAGGAGCTCCTTAACAGAGCCAATGCCATGGCCCCAGCGCCAGGACCTCAGGAGGGTTTTTAAAGCAGGTACCCATCTTGGCTGCATTGAGAGTACCCATAAACCAGTTCGCTATACATTCCACATCCGCATATGATTCTCTTCCATCCTGTAAAATATCTACTATTTCGGAATTGAACTCCAATTCATCTCACTTCTGAATTAACACAAAATTAAGAGGAAGAAATCACAGTATAGCAACTGCAGCCATGGTTGATTCTGGAGCCACTGCTCTATTTTTGAACCAAGAGTTTGTCACACGCCACCATGTAAGGACCTTCCCTCTCAGGAAACCCATTGGCATCTTTAACATTGATGGGTCTGCTAACCGCGCAGGGCAGATCACGCATTTTGCACGTCTAGCCTTGACTGTTGATAACCAAGAACGGTGGACATACTTGCTAATAACTAATCTGGGAAGCAAAAGCCTAATCTTAGGACTCCCTTGGCTATGTAAAGCCAATCCAGATATTGACTGGGAGAAAGGATGACTCTCAGTCAGATCACAACAAACAACGATAGAGGAGGTGGAAGAGCAAGACACAGCGGAGGAAATTGAAACCATTATCAACCCCGAACCACCACTTGACAGACCGGATGAGGAGACAGAGGAGGTCTGGTGTGCTGCAGGGTTCACCTACTCCCAACAGCTAGCGGAACAGGCCCACAAAGCAAAACCTCTGAAAACCTTTGAAGAAATGGTCCCAGAACCCTACTGTGATTTTGAAAAAGTATTCTCCAAAACTGCTTCAGAGCACCTCCCTGACCACCGACCCTGGGATCATGCCATTGAATTGATCCCAGGTGCACCTGAAACCATGTGCACAAAAGTCTTTCTTGTCACAAAACAATCTTTTCATTATTCTTTTCCTTTTTTCTTTTATTTACTTACCTAATCATTAAAGCACTTACACTAGTGCTTACTATATTTTCATTTCCATTTAGATTAGACATGTCAACCTTATTGTTCTCGTGTTGTTGTTTCACTTAGGCACAACTCTCTCATGCCTGTCAGCTCATTGACAGGATGACGTCATTATTGTTCTGCTTCCATGCTTCCTTTTATATTGCCTTATTGTTTACTCACCGAATACCTACAGCCTTACTTATGGATACGAGCGGCTCTTATTGTAGATCCTCACGGTTATGGTGCAAGACATCTCTCATGGCTTCATATCCCATTTAGTATATAAGACTAGGTATTTTGTAGTTATGGTCCTTAGCTCTATTCTCATCTATACTCCTCGGTAGCTAGACTTGTATTCGGTTGTTTTATCCATCCTCTTCTGCTTTTTCAACGTCTTGCTCATCATCTATTGTGTGATGCCTGGTTGTCTCTTGTGAGAGCTAGCGAGTCACTGACATATCCAATGTCATTGAATGAACAAGGCAAACTCGACCGCTTTCTGGACAACAACCTCCGAAAAGGCTACATTTGCCCCTCAAAGTTGCCACTGTCTTCACCTGTCTTCTTCATTAAGAAGAAAGATGGGAAGCTCCGTTTTGTACAGGATTACAGGAAACTCAATCAAGTAACTCTAAAGAACCACTATCCTCTCCCACTGGTTGCCAACATTGTCAGCTGTCTGCAGGGGGCACGGTACTTCACCAAATTTGATGTCAGATGGGGCTACAACAATGTCTGGATTAAGGAGGGTGATGAGTGGAAGGCCGCCTTTGCAACCAACCAAGGGTTATTCAAACCCAGTGTAATGTTCTTTGGTCTCACCAACTCCCCAGCTACCTTCCAAGTGCTCATGAACTCCATCTTTTCAGACCTAGTGGCGGCTGGGAAGGTAGTGGTCTACCTAGACAACATTCTCATCTTCAGTAATAATTTGCAAAAACACCGGCAGGTAATGCGGGAGGTACTAAAACAGCTAGAGAAACATGACCTCTACCTGCGGCCCGAGAAATGTGAGTTCAAAGAACTTCAGATTGAGTACTTGGGACTAGTGATATCAGAAGGGGAAGTACGCATGGACCCAGTAAAGGTAGCTGCAGTCTGCAACTGGCCTACCCCAAATAATCTGAGAGAACTACAGGGATTCCTAGGCTTTGCTAACTTCTACCGTCAATTCATATGGAACTTTGCCCACATAGCATGCCCTCTGAACGACCTAACAAAAAAGGACACAGGCTTCAGTTGGGGGACACACCAGCAACAAGCATTTGACACCCTAAGGGAAGCATTTATTACAGCACCAGTACTGGCACTCTGGGACCCCAATAGGCTCATACAACTTGAGGTAGATGCATCAGACTTTGCTACAGGAGGAGCTCTAATGCAGAAACAAGACGATGGCCAGTGGCACCCAGTAGCATTTCAATCAGCCTTCATGCAACCAGCCAAATGAAACTACGAAATCTATGACCGAGAGATGCTTGCTGTCACGAAACATTCTTTTTCATTATTCTTTTCATTTATTTTTCTTTTCTTTTATTTACTTACCTAATCACTGAAGTGCTTGCACTAGCGCTTATTATATTTTCATTTCTGTTTAGGTTACACGCGTCAACCTTATTGTTCTCACATTGTTGTTTCACTTAGGCACAACTCTCTCGTGCCTGTCAGCTCATTTGACAGGATGATGTCATTATTGTTCCGCCTCCATGCTTCCTTTTATATTGCCTTATTGTTTACTCACCTAATACATACAGCTTTACTTATGGATACAAGCGACTCTTATTGTAGGTCCTCACGGTTATGGTGCGAGACATCTCTCATGGCTTCATATCCCATTAGTATATAAGACTTAGCATTTCGTAGTTATGTTCCTTAGCTCTATTCTCGCCTATACTCCTTGGTAGCTAGACTTGTAGTTGGGTTGTTTTATCCTCATCGCTTCCTTCATCCTCTTGCTCATTGTTCATTGTGTGATGCCTGGTTATCTCTTGTGAGAGCTAGCGAGTCGCTGACAGAAGAATAGAACTTCTACCACACACCACCCATCACAAAACATTTTTACAAACTTGCCTAGGATTCAACACTCCATTGGAGACTAGTTCCTTTTGATACATTACACATTTTTCATTTACACCAAACTTACCCCTTCCACATAAACCAACATGACCGACAGATCGATTCATGCACCTGATGTTTCCGAAATCACCAATCCTAACCCCTCCGCATGCCGGGTTTTCATTAACACACCAGGAAACTATGATGGGGATCCTGCCACATATCGACCATGGCGACGAAGGATGATGGCTTATGTCTCGGAATTAACGGAGACAAGACAGGTTGATAATTCCCATCGTGTTACCACTATTATTATGTCCTTCCTGGTGGGAGGAAAGGCTGATGAATGGGCTCAAGTTTACACAGATGACCACTTCGATATCGACAAAGGGCTCTGGGATGTCACCGGCAAGGAACTCATCGACGACATGGACCGGGAGTTCACTAACGTCGCCAAGGAGAAGGAAGCCCATGATAAACTAACCTATATCCGACAGGGAAAGGCTTCCGCCGGTGACTTCTTCAAAGAGTTCAAGTTGCTGTTGAAGGATGCTGGGTACAAGAAGGATGAGTTGCATGTCCTTACCCTGGCAGAGAGGGCCGTCGACCACAACCTCCTTTACGACATCATTAAGGGACGAACGGAGCCCTTCGAAGACTACAAGGAGCTGAAGAAGGTGGTTACAGGCACTGATAATATAAGGTGCCAGTGGGCTGAACAGAAGAGAGGTTATGGGTATGCGGGGTGGTGGAATGCTAACCCACAGGGACAGAATCGTGGACAGCCGTCCACTCAGCAGAACCGACAGGAGCCAAAAGCAGCTCCGAGGGCAGAGTACCCTGCGGTACAGAGGAGAGATGCCACTGGTACCATGTTTGGAGGAACAGGCAGGCCGATGGACATCGACCAAGTGAGGGAGAAGCGACTCTGCTTCAATTGTGGCGAACCAGGCCACATGAGTAGGAATTGCCCGCATAAGAGAAAGGCAGTTGTTCGAGGTATTATGCTGAATATGAGTGAGCAGGAACGAGTGGACTTTATTAACGATTTGGGTTTTCCAAAGGCTCCGCAGTAGATATAGGTCTGCAGGAGCCTTCGAACATGGACATTTTGAGTTTTGTTGATAACGGCATTGATTATATAATTAGTACAGGTACTAGACAGAAAAACGCATCTGCCTTCACACACAAATCCGAAAAATCCGAAAAACCTATACAGTACGAACCCGACACCGCCAAATGGCTAACTCAGAGAGTTAGAGAAGATCAAATCCCAAGGGCGGTAGGATTATTACGAACTTGGATGCCCTCATCCCGAGGAAAAGAAGCATCAGAGGAAACCATCATGGATATATGAAAACGAAACTGGAAAACAGCAGTCACAGCCATCAAGAGTCTCAAAAACAAGAGGAGCTATGTCCGTGGAACATGCGGCAAAAGCCTCAAGCTTCCAGCAATACTCGAGACACTGGAGGATAGTCGACAGATTGTCACACAAGGACATCTTGACAGCAGAGCGACCGGTTCCTGTATAGACTCAGAACTCATAAAACGGCACAATCTTATCACCAAGGACTTACCAGTCAAAACAATAGTCTATAATGCCGATGGCACACTCAATGATGCTGGCTCAATAGATAAGTATGTCGAAATATGGATGACTATCGGTGATCACTCAGAAATCATACAATTCAGGGTAGTAGGTCTAGGAAAGAATAATATCTTTCTAGGACTAGACTGGCTATGACACCATAACCCTAGTATTGATTGGGAGACATCTGAACTAACTTTCGACAGGTGTCCAACAAGATGCGGTTACAACCCACACTTTTAGACACCAGAGGATACTCATTCTAGAGCGGCATTGCAGGAAGGCAAACAACTTTTCCTGTTCAATTGGGATAGATATGTTCACGAGCAGGTATAGACAAGGAAGTGGACGGAGGAACAGGCCAAGAAGGAAACAGCTGAAGAGTTCAACACTTCCAAATCCTATGTCAAGGAGTATCCCGATGTTTTCAGCCAGAAGGAGTTCAACCAGTTACCACAATGATGCCCTTGGGACCATGCTATTGATCTAACGTCAGGTTCCAAACCTTTAGATTGCAAGGTATATCCGCTAAACCCAAAAGAACAAGAGGCACTCAACAAGTTCCTTGAAGAAAACCTTCAAACTGGATTTGACCTTCCACCTCGCAGATGGCATCCCCTTTCTTCTTCGTCAAAAAGAAAGATGGCACTTTACGACCAGTACAAGATTATCACAAACTGAATGAGATGACAGTTAAAAACCGGTACCCACTTCCTCTCATTCAGGAGCTAATCAATCGTTTAAAAGGCGCTAAAATCTTCACGAAGATGGACATCAGATGGGGATTCAACAACATCCGCATAAAGGAAGGTGACGAATGGAAAGCGGCTTTTTGAACTAACCAGGGGTTATTCGAACCAACTGTTATGTTTTTCGGACTCACTAACTCTCCTGCGACATTCCAAGGTTTTATGAACCATATCCCGCGAGACCTCATCAATAGGGGTCATGTTATGGTTTACATGGATGACATACTGATTTTTACCGATGGTATAGAAGAGCATTGATGAATTGTAAAGCAAGTACTCAATATTCTACGAGAGCACAAACTGTTTCTTAAACCTGAAAAATGTTCTTTTGAAAAACCAGTTATCGACTACCTCGGTATTATCATTGGTAACGGAACTATTCGCATGGATCCCAAGAAAGTACAAGCCATTTGAGAATGGATCACTCCACGAAAAAAGCGCGATGTCCAGCAGTTTCTAGGGTTCTGCAACTTCTTCCGACGATTCATTTGTGGGTTCAGTCTTGTAGCAAAACCACTAATGCAGCTCACAGGAAATGGGACTTGGAAGTGGGGGAAAGACCAGGAGGAGGCATTTGAGGAGTTGAAGTGCCATATTTGTGAGAAAGTAGTTCTTTTGATTCCTCGTAATCACAGGAAATTCAGGGTGGAAGCTGATTCGTCTGATTATGCTAATGACGCCATCTTATCCCAGTTTGTTGATGATAGATGGTATCCTATTGCCTTTTGCTCTCGTTCCCTCAATGAGGTCGAACAGAATTACGAAATTTACGACAAAGAGTTAATGGCAATCATGGACTCTCTTGACGATGGGCGACAATATTTACTAGGTGCGGAGGAACAGATCGAGATTTATACAGATCACGCAAATCTCCAATACTTCAAGAAGCCCCAGAAACTTAATCGTCGACAAGTGCACTGGGTATTGGAGTTAGCGGAGTATAATTTCGATCTCGTCCATAAACCTGGTAAATCAATGACAAAAGCTGATGCCCTGTCGAGGATGACAGGTCTTGAGACGGGGGACAAGGACAACGAGAACATTGTTCTCCTGAAACCGGAACTTTTCATCCGTGCTCTTGACCTATCAGCTCCTGAAGATCTCCTGCTATCAGAGATCCCAAAGAGTAGAAACCAAGTAGATCAAATTGTACAGGATGCCCTAGCTACCCAAAACTGGGAGTGGACTGAAACCGACAAAGTTATTACATGGAAAGGGCATGTTTATGTACCAAAAAACCGCCTACTCTGATCCAAAATAATCACTCAGTACCACGACACGCCGTTACTGGGACATCCTGGACAATATAAAACCACTGTCGTGACATGCTATACAGGATACGGTACTTACTTCATTTTCTCCTACATTTCCTCTTTCCTTTATCTTCGTGACTACCTGAACCCTTCTCCATGTTTCCATATCCTTTTACTTCCATCTATCATTTGTCAGAACCTTCCATCACATTCCAGACACTTCTATCGGCTTCCCGCGCCGTCGCTTACTCATCCGAACCCTTGTATATATAGTACAGTAGCTGACACCTAGTTCCCCATCTTGACCTCTTGGTCTTTGGAACTAGCTTAGTACTTGTATCATCGCTTACCTTCAATATACTTACTTGGTCTTTGGAACTAGTCTTCCTTGTGTGACCCTAGCGATTGGCCCTTGTGCTATCGCTGCTGTCTTGATCATTATCTCTTTCAGCCTTTGTGTGTGGTGCTAGACCCACTCCTCACTTCGGCTTGTGCTTGAGCCTGTGCTTTCCTCCGTGCTTTCTCCCTTCGTCACCACAACCACAGAGTTGATCACTAGGGACTACTGGTGGCCAGGGGTGACACGAGATGCGGGGAAGTATGTCGAAGGTTGCGAGAAATGCCAGGCGACAAAATCACATCGTACCAAACCAGTCGGACAACTTCATCCACATGCGGTACCAACTGAACTGTGGCAGATAATCGGCACTGATATGATAGGGGAATTACCAGAATCAGGAGGGTATAACGCTATTTCAGTGTTTATTGATCATTTTTCCAAAAGACTGCAACTGGTTCCATCACACACAACAGTCACATCGGAAGGAATGGCAAAGATATATCGCAATCGGATTTTTTCTATCCACGGCATTCCATGAAAGATCATACATGATCACGGACCTCAATACCATTCCCAATTTATGAAGGAACTTTATTGTCTATTGGGAATAGAAGCGAATTACACTATGGCATATCATCCACAGACCAATGGCCAGACAGAACAAACAAACCAGGAGATAGAACATTATCTCCATTTGTTCATTAGTTATCATCAGAACGACTGGCACGAGTGGTTACCACTTGCAGAGTTCGCCTATAATGATCGAGTACATTCTGCGACAAAGGTCTCCCCCTTCTATGCTGACAATGGTAGACATCCCTATAAAGGTATGGCACCTCAAATGACTTCAGACAACCCCACAGCACAGGTGTTTGCAGATGGAATGAGGAAGGTTCGAGAGGAGGTAGGAGCAGCCTTAGGAAAGGCCAACGAGGATATGAAGAAGTTTTATGACTGGAAGCGAAGAGTTGGGGTAGAGTACAAGCCAGGCAATAAGGTCTGGCTTGAAGGAACTAACTTGTTGACAGACCAGGCAATGAAAAAGTTAGGAGACAAATGGTTTGGACCATTTACAGTTCAAAAGAAAGTAGGCACTAGTTCTTATAAACTAGATATTCCCTCGACATGGAAACGTATTCATAACATTTTCAATGAAGTACTTCTCACTCCTTACAGAGAACCGCAATTCCCCTCTCAACCATGAAACACTCGACCACCTCCTGTCGTTGTAGGAGAAGAAGAAGAATTCGAAGGTGAAGAAATTCTCGATTCCCGGAAAGTAGGAAGAGGAATCAAGTACAAGGTCAGATGGCAAGGGTATGGACCGCATGAAGACACTTGGGAACCTCGGTCTAACATAGCACATTCCTCCGATTTGTTGAAAGAATTCCATGACAAGAACCCGACCAAACCCAAACCCGCCACCCTAAATCGACTCGAAATCCCTATTTCCTTATTTCCTTCTGAATTGTTCCGCCCTATGCCCCAGCCAAACACCGAAAATACATCACTGCAATTACCCTCCAAAAATTTTGTTAGACGACAAGCACTTCATGGAACTCGTGCCCTAGGGAGGGGGTAATGTCACGAAACATTTTTTTTCATTATTCTTTTTCATTTCTTTTATTTACTTACCTAATCACCAAAGTGCTTGCACTAGCGCTTATTATATTTTCATTTCCGTTTAGGTTACACATGTCAACCTGATTGTTCTCGCATTGTCGTTTCACTTAGGCACAACTCTCTCGTGCCTGTCAGCTCATTTGACAGGATGATGTCATTATTGTTCCGCCTCCATGCTTCCTTTTATATTGCCTTATTGTTTACTCACCTAATACATACAGCTTTACTTATGGATACAAGCGACTCTTATTGTAGGTCCTCACGGTTATGGTGCGAGACATCTCTCACGGCTTCATATCCCATTAGTATATAAGACTTAGCATTTCGTAGTTATATTCCTTAGCTCTATTCTCGTCTATACTCCTCGGTAGCTAGACTTGTAGTTGGGTTGTTTTATCCTCATTGCTTTCTTCATCCTCTTGCTCATTGTTCATTGTGTAATGCCTGGTTATCTCTTGTGAGAGCTAGCGAGTCACTGACACTCGCCATCATCAAACTGTTAAAGGACTGGAGAAGCTTCCTGGAAGGTTCACCACAACCATTCAAGATCCTCACCAACCATGCAAACCTGGAATTCTGGCATTCTGCTCAGGACCTCAGTAGACGGCAAGTGCAATGGGCACTATGGCTGTCCCGCTTTGATTTCCAGCTCACTCACCACCCAGGCAAGGCCAACACTCAGGCATATGCTCTCTCTTGCATGGCAGCACATCAAGTTTTGGACAGTGAAGATAATCAACAACAGATCGTTCTGAAACCAGCCCACTTTATGCAAGTAGCAGCAACCTCACTACAGAACTCACTGGAGGACCGCATCCAGAAGGCATCGTGAAGGGAGGCCCAAGTACTGGAAGGACTGGAAAAACTCAGGAGGAAGGGTCTCCAACCGGTCTATAATGCTTGGCCAATGGAATAGTGGAATGGGAGGAAGATAACAGACTAGTGTACCACCAAGGTAGGGTATACGTCCCACCAGATGATGACTTACAGACAGAAGTACTCAAACAATGCCATGACAACCCCTCTGCTGGCCACCCCGGACTCCACAACACCCTTGACCTTGTCAGCACCCATTTTTGGTGGCCCACCCTACGCTCCTTTGTAGAAAAGTATGTGGAAGGATGTTGTCACGAAATGATCTTTTTATTATTCTTTTCTTTTATTATTCTTTTTCTTTTTCTTTTATTTACTTATCTAATCACTGAGGCGCTTGCACCAGCGCTCATTATATTCTCATTATCATCTAGGTTACATGCTCCAACCTTATTGTTCTTGCGTTGTCATTTCACTTAGGCGTGACTCTCTCGTGCCTGTCAGCTCATTGACAGGATGATGTCATTATTGTTCCGCTTCCATACTTCTTTTTATATTGCCTTATTGTTTACTCACCGAATACCTACAGCTTTTACGAGTGACTCTTATTGTAGATCCTCACGGTTACAGTGCGAGATGTCTCTCACGACTTCATATCCCATTTAGTATATAAGACTAGGTATTTTGTAGTTATAGTCCTTAGCTCTATTCTCGTCTATTCTCCTCGGTAGCTAGACTAGTATTGGGTTGTCCTATCCATCCTCTTTTTGCTTTTTTACCCTCTTGCTCATCATCTATTGTGTGACACCTGGTTGTCTCTTGCTCATCATCTATTGTGTGACGCCTGGTGATCTCTTGTGAGAGCTAGTGAGTCGCTGACAGATGTGAGACTTGTGCAAGGAAAAAGATACAGAGACACCCACGAGCAGTAACACTACCCTTAGACATCCCGGCAGGCCTGTGGGAAGAAGTGGGAGTTGACCTGATCACACAGCTGCCCAACTCACAAGGATATGATGCTATTCTAGTCTGCACCAATCTCTATGGGAAACAAATCCATGCAATTACTTGCACAACCTCCATCACAGCAGCAGGCACAGCTGACATCTACTACCATGAAATTTTCTGCCTCCATGGTCTTCCCCTCCACTTTGTTTCAGACCGAGGACCCCAGTTTGCAGCAAAACTCATGTGTTCACTACTCTCTTGCCTAAGGATCAAATCAAATCTCACATTGGGATATCATCCCCAAGCAAATGGGCAAACCGAACAGGCAAACCAAGAAGTCGAAAAGTACCTCAGGCTGTATGTTGGACATCACCAGGATGACTGAGCAGAGCACTTGCCAATGGCTGAGTTCATGATTAACTCTTGCACCCACTCAGCACTTGGAATGTCCCCATTTGAAATCACCTATGGCTACCTTCCCTTATTTAACATTCCTGTGGGACAACAGAGTGGGATTCCAGTGGTGGATGATTGCATCCAAATACTTCAAGAGGCATGACAGGATGCCGGGGCAGCACTACATCTGGGGAAAAGATGGCAAAAAGAAAACTACGAATGGGGAAAACAAAAGGCACACCAGTTCCAAGTGGGAGATCAGGTTTGGCTGAGTGCAGAAGACATCAAGCTCCAACTTTCTAGCGAGAAACTGGGGGACCAACAACTAGGACCATATGCTATTTTGGAGAAGGTCGGCCCCCTAGACTACCATTTAGACCTTCCACTGTCACTGGACCACATCCACTCCGTGTTCCATGTCGACAAGCTATACCCTTGAAGAGGGAACACTGTCAACGGCCAAATTGCAGCACTGCCAGAACCAGTATACCTAGAAGACGAGGACGAACTGAGTATGAAGTTGAAGACATCCTGGACAGTTGGGTGGGGTGGAAGAGGTTAGAGTACTTGGTAAAGTGGAAGGGCTATGATGCAGGACACAACTCATGGGAACCTGCACAAAATCTTGAACATGCACCATCTACAGTCTGAAAATTCCACAAAAAGCATCCCCAGGTGGCGAAAGCTTGACCATTGAGGGCAATGGGCATAAGGAGGGGGGTAATATCATGAAGTGAGCCACCCCCTATCATTTTCCTTTCTTTATGATACACCATCCAAGCATGCTTACCTACAATAATTATTCTGGAACCTTCCATCCCATTCTATCAGTTCTGTTCCATTCCTTGTGCCTGAGCTATTTCCGCTTAAGTGTCCGCCCCGCTCCGTCACCATTGTCACCTCTTTGTGACATATACCATAGTACTGTGTTCATTACTTATACAGTATTAAGTACTAGTTGCTGTATGAAGTATCATGACTATGCATGATCCCCTTAATAATGCTATACCTAGCTTACTTACTACACATGACTTATAGCATCATACATTTAACACTCCCCCTTGCTGAGGTTGTGTAGAGGTAAACCTCATGTGCCGATAGCAGCAGTCATAGGTTAATTGAATATAAGTCTGAGTTTTCCAGGGAAACATCCAAATTGAACCCAAGCAGGATTCTCAGTTAAAAGATCTGCAACATTTTGATCCATTCATATATGATAAGGGATCACAATTCCTGACTTTGTTACTTCCCTGATATAGCGATATCAAACATTAATATGTTTAGTTCAATATTCTTGGGCTTGATTATTAGGTAGAAATTGAGCCCATGATATCACCTAATAATGGGAATCCAGTCAGCTGAGAAACCAATTTCCCCAAATAAATTGAGGATCCACCAAATTTGTCTACAACAGTCAGATAGAGCCATATATTCAGCTTCAGTGGATGATAATGCAACCGTCTTCTGGAGATATAAAGACCGTAATACTGTCCCTTTGGCCAGTTTAAGAATGTATCCAGCTTGGGATCTTCTGGTATCAGGATCTGAGTTGGCATAAATACCTTCTCCAATGTTACCATCAAAGGAAAGTACATACTCAGCAGGACCAATAAGGTAGCAAATAATGTAATACACTCTATTGAAATGTTCTTGACACCAATCTAATGTGTTTGGCCCAGCTCCAGGAATACCTGCAGGTGTACAGGTATTTTAGTCATCATGCGCTGGGACAGGTCAATCAATATCAGTTTGAGTATTAAGTATTGTACACAGATAACAGTGACCCAGTAACTGTTTGTACCCTGCAACATTTGAGCTGATCCAGGTCCTTCCCTGAATATAACCTTCTACGCGCAACAAGAGCATCCACAAGGAGCGTCCACTTGTTGGTGCTTGTCCACGTTGTTCACGATACCAGAGATAATTCACATGTGTGTACACAAGTGTTACTGGCAAAACTAACGATGTAATCCCTGGGAAACCTAGACTGCTGTGATGTTTAGCTCGCGTACGATGAGAAGGGTTGGATGAGTAATCTTCATCAACGATATCGAGAGCCCCAAACTTAACATAGCCTATACCCCTGCTACACCCTTCAGTTCTCCAAGAGTACCAGCCATTTAAAGGGTTGAGGTTGAACAGATGTTTGATCTCTTTGACGAACGTGCTTGAATTTAGATCTTGAAGGGGATGTGCTTGTATCTGTATTGTTGAATCAAAAACCCACAATCCGCTAAAAAGTGTCAGTTGGTTTTCATCGGAAAAAATTGCGCTAAGACCAATTCCCGTTCAAGTCAAAGCCGTCCTCTGATACCAACTAGCGCGGAATTATACCGTGCGCGTTCCTTGAGGTTCCTTGTTGCTCCGTCCTTTCGCTTGCTATATTGCCCCTGCCTCTCCTGACATTTCTTCTTGATGACTTCCGATGATTACCTTTACTATCAGATGGTATGTATCTCTGAATCTCTCTGATTTCCCGTTGAATAGTTTCCTCGTCGGAATAGGTCGGAGTCCGGTCTAGTCCGGTTGAAAGGTTAATAGCGGAAGGGCAGGGTCCTGTAGGGCCATGGCAGAGCATTTAGGAGGCAAAGAGTTTCAGAGATTTTCTGTTGTTGATAAACAACCGGATACGTGGACTTGTGCATAGGAAATCTGGATTGACGAATCTCTACAAAGACCGCAGTCGCTAGCGCCTGAGTAAATACCTCATGCTGTATCCTCTGATCTCAGTTGCAGTCGACGTTGGAGTAAGACAGAGATAGAGGAAACCGTCTTTTACCTCTTACACTGTGTATCCGAAGCTCCACAACATGTGAGTAATGAAGTCTTAACCCACTCGGTAACCAATTAATTATCGTTGAATTATATGTTTCAGTTACAGGTACACTGAGTAGATCTGGAAAGATCTGCCACAACATAATCCGCACAAATAGAGACAATCGAATCATGTAATTTTTACAGTAAAGCGATGGGGCATTATGAGTGCATGGCGCAAAATCGCAGAAATTATTTCCCTTTACACATCAAGGTCCCGCCGTATGTATTGATCTCTACCTGCTCCTAGCCGTGTGCAGGTTTCAAATCTGAAAGCATATCTGCGGACTTTCTGCCTGCGTCAAATTTGGTCTTCCCTAGTTGATTATCCCTTGATACCAAACTGGTACTCATATAAGAACGATACTCCAAGTAATCGTCTTTCACAGCCTTCCCTTCTTTTCTTGTCCGACCGGCCTTCTAGAGATGGGCCAACTGTCTCTTCAGACACTCCTTCGAGCTACTGCTCCCTACGTAGAGGTGCGCCTTTCGAAAATGGATTGTGGCCGAAATGTCTCTGACTTTATTCATTTAGGTTCTGGTTTACGGTTCGTACTTCCCTGTTCTCTAGAGTTATAAGCATTCAACACGGCTTTCAGTGTTCTTCATTACTATTTATTGTATCGGCATGTACATTCACTTTTCAAAAAGCGACCGTGACACTCAGAAAGGCTATCATCATGTTAAAGTGAGGAACATGAACCTCATTCGGAGGTTTTCTCGCTGAACCGCAATTTTTCTAGGTATTGGTTGGAATCTCGTCAACAATGGCTGTCGTCGCAGCCTGGTATCTGGTGATGAGTGCTCATATGGTTCCAGAGGGCTATGTCGACCATGCTCTAGCCGGAGCGTTAGAGGTAGTCCATCGTATTCTCGATCACGCACTAGTCGGTACCGCTCCTTGTAGCGCTGCAGTCGTGAGTTTGCTTTCATGTGCGATATAGCACCTATTCACTGTCTCTTTTTTCATCGACATTCATTTCTAGATCTACCGCTTCCTCGGTATCGGTGGCTTGGCTCTTGGGCTTTGGATTATGAGCCCGGTGGTCCTGCGCAGACTCATCAGTGATGGCGATGGAAATCAACTTCCTCCAGGTCCTAACATTCGTTACTTCTTTCTTCGAAAGTACCCAGAACGCGTACTCCAGATATGGGCAGCAAAGTACGGACAGTTGTTCTCTGTCTGGATGGGTACACAACTTTTCGTCGTGATCTCCGACCCTCACGTCGCTCGCGATTTGCTAGTCACTAATGGAGCTATATTCTCCTCACGAAAACGTTACTTTGTCAAGAGCCAGACCATCCTTCGAGGGAAAGCTATAACTGCTTCTGATTATGGTGATACTTGGTAAGTACATACCTGCAACTGATTCTGCACAATCTTTGTCTGATTATTACTGCAGGAGACACCACCGCAAGCTCGTAACGCAGTCGCTTACGCCTAAGGCTATCGAAGGATACACACCGAGCCTCAACTACGAAGCGCATATAATGATACGCTCGTTGAACGCTGACGGTCTTTTTGGAAAGGTCCCTCTCAATCCTCATCATCATGTCGGCCGGTTTGCTTTGAAGTAAGTCCACTTCCATCTTTAGTACGTGGTTCTCCTTCTGACCAAGTAACAGTAATATGCTCCTCATTTCGTTTGGTATCCGCACTGAAAACACCGAAGACCCTTTGATAAGCCGAGCCATTGAGCTTGCGATGGTATTCAACGATCTAACGGGTAAGCCATACGTTGGTTGAATGGGTCTCTAGTATTCAAATTACCTACTAGGTCCTTTGTCTAACATCATCGACTTTTTCGAGCCCCTCCAATGGATTCCATCTACTATGCGAACGAGGGCTCATAATCTTCGTCGAGATTTCCTTGAAGTCTACGGAAGCATGATCCTGCGTGTGAAGGCTAAACTGGATGCTGGAGAATTCGTTCCTGATTGTTTCGTGAAGACCATGCTCCAGAATCAAGAGAAAGGGAAGCTCGATTGGGATGATTTATGCATGCTATCCGCAGTATTTACCCTCGGAGGTGTACATTCTGTAGGTTTTAATGCTGATCTCCAGGTCCGCTGGTTGAGTTTATCTTTTCTCGTGTATTTTAGCTCTCCGGTATCATTCTGTGGTTCCTCGCGCTTATACCGTCACACCCTGAAGTTGCTCTTCGAGCTCAGGAAGAACTTGACCGAGTGGTAGGACGTGATAGGCTTCCTACAGTGGACGACGAGCCCAATCTTCCTTATATTCGTGCCATCATCAAAGAGGTAAGGTGCATATACATATATCATGGGGTAACATTGCTTCATTCTATCGACATAGGTCCAACGTGTACATGCACCATTCTGGATGGCTACTCCACATTGCACCAGTGAAGATTTTACCTACAATGACCAGTTCATTCCAAAGGGCACTGCCGTCATCCTCAATTGCTATACCCTTCATCATAACCCGGAACGTTACGAAGACCCGTGAGTGCTTTTGTGTCGTTCTCTTCCAACAAAGGGCCAATTCAAGTATCTCAAAGTTGGTCATTCAATCCTGACCGATATGTGGGAGATAAATTGAGTTGTGCAGACTCCGCGAAGTTGGCGAACGTTATGGCTCGTGATCATTGGGCATTCGGAGCTGGGTATGTTTATACTCTGATTACTCTTGCTGTGACCTATCCTTATTCCCATGGTGTAGACGACGTATTTGTCCTGGTATCCAGGTGGCAGAACGGGAACTTTGGCTGGCTATCTCTCAATTGCTATGGTCGTTCAATTTCCACGCGCTTCCGGAGGAGCCCATCTCTCTCGAGGAATACGAAGGAAATTCTGGAAGAACTCCGGTGTCTTTCCGACTGAAGCTTGAGCCACGAGATGGACAACTGCAATCGACTCTCAAGGACGACCACGAAGTAACGTATTGGACCCTCTGATCCTTCGTTCGGTCTGGAAAAGTAATTTATTAACTATCATATCCTTACCGAGTTACATTCCCTTTCATTATCCTATACTATAAATTAGGGCGGTGCGCCTAAACCAGCGCTTTTTCTTATTAGTCATTATTTATGTCAGCAAAACTGTCAACGTTTTAGTGCTGCGGCGGCAGCGGCAACTTAAGTTTTTCCCACACATTACAATACACAATCTTGCGACGTGTTTGCTGCATGTTTGCTGAGTTGACTTAGGTTTTTCTCACACATTACTTCAAGCTTGCAATGTGTTTGCTGCATGTTTGCTGCATGCATTGCATGATAATTATGCTCTCCTTTGTTTCCCTTTCCCATCTTCTACTATAATTTCACACTATAATTGAAGTTCCTGATAGAGGAAATTTGACTACAGATAAAATGTTTGGTTTCTTACAAGCTATTGACCTGTGTGCAGGCTCTGACTACTATTCTCACTTTAAGGGATTCTGAGTCACCTCCCAATACACCTCAACATCGACAACAAAATGCTGATCATGAGAGGGAACGACAAACACGTACCCTAGGCAGCCCTGAAAATCAACGTACACCTCAACCATCACCACATGGTGGACCAATACCATTCCAACTCAATATACCTCAAAATTATGTACCTTCCCAGCATTCACAAGATGATCTATTTCAAGTAATCAACCATAATGGCCAAGAGTTTCAATTGACTCAAGGAATTGCTAATCAACTCAGAAATTTACCTCCACCACTACCAACACGGGGCCGTGGCCGTGGCCGTACTTCAAATCAAGCAGTTGTAGGTGTAAAAATTCAAATACATAGTGCTGTGGCCACCAATCAATATCTTTACCTTATAGTCTCTTCATAATCAGAATCAGAATGCCCATGCAGGACCATCAAATTTGGCATATCAAAATCAGGTATTAGCATACTTATTTAGAGATTTTAAGGCTCATTTATTCTCTTGGTAGTTTCCTCACTTACCTGCTGAGCTACAAGCTCAACTAGCATTTGTACAGCCTCACCCTGCAAGACCAACATTGAGACAGAATCATAGAAGAGCCCAAAGTCATATCCGTAATACATTCTTTTCTATATTACACTATTTATTGCTGACTATCTTTACTTTCAGAATCTATATCATTTAATCCAGAAAGGCTGACCCATGAGCATGAGAATAATGATCCTCCACAAGATGACTTTGAGAATAGCCAGAGACTTCCACCAGGTCCTGGCTATCTCACACCAGAAGGCCATGACATGCACCAACAACATGAACAGTTGCAAAATGTGATGCACAACTCCCAAGAGGTGCATGAGCAGCACTTGCAACAGCAAGAAATTGATGTGGGAGATCATGAACATCAAAATGATGCTCCAGATGAGCCTATTCCAATAGGTCTACAACCTATTGAGAATGATCGGATTTATAACTTCTGTTCTTTGGGAAAAATGGATATAGAGTGTCCATTTTGTGGTGCATTGCATTGGCAAGCAGAGAGACTTACACATTCCTCTGTAATAAATCCTAAATTTGGAGCATGCTGCAAATCAGGGAAGATTCAGCTACCTATGTTACAAAGTCCACCTATTGAAATCAGGAATCTCTTTACTGGAGTTGATCATAACTCAAAGCACTTTTTAGACAACATAAGGAGTTATAATTCTGCTTTTGCTTTTGTATCATTGGGCCTTAAGATTCAACCACAGAATGATCCTGAATTTCCAAATACTGGGCCAAGGCAGTTTAAAATTAAGGGTGCACTTTGGCATTCTCTAGGCTCCCTTTTGCCTGAGGGTGACAAACCCCCAGTATATGCACAGCTTTACATAGTTGCACCTGAGACTGCTTTAGAGCAGTGCTTAGCCAATAACAGACATCATGGTACTGGGTTACTGTCATCTGTTATGCAAACAATATCTGATTGCCTTCACCGCAATAATAACTTTGTGAATCTCTACAGATCAGCATACCAGAGAATACAAAACCTTCAGGCACAGGCTCCAAATTCCCTAAATGGTGCTTATATCAAACTGCATTTCAGTGATACAAATGATCCTAGGAGATATAATATGCCATCAGCTGATGAGGTTGCAGTTGTTCTTCCAGGCCCAGGTACTGCCACAGATCATCGAGATATTATCCTTCAATGTAAGGAGGGGCCACTGAAACGTATATATGAAACCAATCCTGCATATGCACCTTTACATTATGTTTTACTGTTTCCCAGAGGTGAACTAGGATGGCACCTAAATATCAAATATGCAGATAGACCTAATGAACCAGCCTCTAATGATGATCATGTTACCCAGATGGAGTACTATGCATATCACCTTCATCAACGCAATCTAGAGATTGAATCAAACCATCTGTTCTATGCCAAAAATCTTTTTCAGCAATATATTGTTGATGCATGGGCCCAAACTGATCAGTCACGCTTATCCTGGCTTGCACGCAATCAGAAGAAACTCAGAGCTGAGGTTTACAGTGGTTTAGTAGATGCTGTTCATTCAGGAGATGTTCAACTGCAAGATATAGGGCAACGAGTTATCTTACCCTCTTCTTATATTGGAGGATCAAGACATATGTTCCAGCTCTATTGAGATTCTATTGCCTTAGGAAGAGCATTTGGAAAACCTGATCTATTTCTGACAATCACTGCAGATCCAAATGCACCTGAGATTAAAGAGGCTCTCCTTCCCGGACAGACAGCACAAGACAGACCTGATTTAGTTGCCAGAGTTTTTCGTGAAAAAGTACGGATCATCTTGAGGGCTATTGACAAAGGGTGTTTTGGAAAGTGTAGAGGCCATGTTTACACAATTGAATTTCAGAAGCGAGGACTACCTCATATACACATTCTTATTTTTCTCTATCCCCAATCACAGTATCAAGAGGCTCATCAGATTGACAAAGTAATCTCTGCTCAGTTGCCTGATCCTGAAACACATCCAAATTTATTCATGTTGGTTGAAAAGCTGATGATTCATACACCATGTGGTGATCTCAACCCAAGTGCATCCTGTATGAAGGATTCAAAATGCTCCAAGGGTTATCCTAAGGTATTCCAAGAGCATACTGTTTTGTCAGAGGATGGCTATACCCTTTATGCTAGACCCAAGAATGGAAGGCTTTGCAAGAAAAAGGTCAATGGCATAGAAATTGATATTGATAACAGATGGGTTGTACCTCATAATCCTTGGGCTTTGATGGAGCTCAAATCACATGCCAACTTAGAGTGTTGCATTTCCATAAAAGCTTTCAAATACCTTCATAAATACATTTACAAAGGCCATGATCGTACAACCATGGCAATTGGGAAAAATAAAGATGAAATACAGCAATATATAGATTCCCGTTATGTATCTGCCTCTGAATCAGTTTGGAGGCTTTTTCATTATGATATGCATGAAGAAATCCCAAATGTTGTCTGCCTTGCAGTACATACAGAAGCTGGGCAATTTGTAGTGTTTGATGCTGATGCACCAGTAGAGGAGGTTCTTCATGCTGTTGGGTCAAAAGACAGCACACTTACAGCTTACTTCAAAGTTAATGCAGCAGAGAAGAAAAAGGCTGAGGATGATCCTGAACATGCAGTAATGGTTGCACAATCACTTTTGTACCAGGAATTTCCTACAAAATGGGTCTGGGTAAAAACTACAAAAAGATGGAAGATTTGTGAGGGTAAAGCTGCTCTTGGGCGGATGTATTTTGTTCACCCTGCAGCTGGCGAAAGGTTTTATATTCGACTGCTGCTTACAGTTGTCAAAGGTGCTACATCATTTGCAGATCTACGTACTTATGAAGGAGTGGAATATCCTACACACCAAGAAGCATGTTTGGCCCGTGGGCTTTTGCAGAGTGATTCTGAGTGGAAGGACTGCCTAGAGGATGCAAGACATATGCAATCTGGATCTGCACTCCGTTCACTCTTTGCAACAATTCTTAAAGATTGCTGTCCTGCTCAACCTTTTTTACTGTGGGAGCAGTTCAAAGAACACATCTGTGATGATATCAACCACCATTTACAGACCTCAGGGATTATTGCCAACCCAACACAGGATCAAATTGAAGATTATGGTTTATATCTTATTGATAAAATCCTTTTCCATGCAGGAGTACATGATGGATTAAAAGGTTTTCTGGGCATGCCAGTTCCTAATTATGAATTTTGGGCAGGGGTTGAAGGCAATAGGTTGATACGAGAGCAGCGTGCCTTTCATGCTGAAGAACAACAGCAAAGAGCATCAGAGAATATTGCAAAGATGAACAGAGAACAAGCAGAGGCCTTCAATACAATTAAAGCTGCAATATATGAGAATAACCCTCAGATGTTCTTTCTCCATGGTCCAGCTGGAACTGGAAAAACATTTACGTATAATACACTCTGTTATGCATTGCGTGGAGATGAAAAGATTGTATTGTGCTGTGCTTCATCAGGGATTGCTGCTCTTTTACTCCCAAAGGGGCGAACTGCTCATTCCACATTTAAGATTCCTATTGAAATATATGAAGGAAAATTATGCTCTGTCAAGAAGAACTCTGATCTGGGTGAACTACTGCATGAGACCAGTCTTATTATTTGGGATGAAGTTCCAATGCAGGACTGGTATTGTCAAGAGGCTGTGGATATAACTATGAGAGACATTAGGGACACCCCTAGCAAGCCATTTGGAGGTGTTACAGTTGTTTTTGGAGGAGACTTTCAGCAAATACTTCCTGTGGTCCGGAAAGGACACCGAGAGCAAATTGTGGGTCAGTGTATCCAGCGATCTTATTTATGGCGTGACATAAAGATCCTTTATCTAAAAGAAAATAAAAGATTAAGTAGTGGTACAGCAGAGGACAAAGAGTATGCAGAGTGGTTACTGAAGGTTGGACATGGTTCAATTAATGGTCCAGAAAGCCAAATAAAGCTTGACCCTATTATGAAGTGTGGGGACTCTGTTGACTCCTTGATCTCTGCCATTTATCCAAATCTCAATGTTATTGACTGTGCAGCAGATAATGTTGATTCATGGTTTTCAGAGCGCACTATACTCTGCCCACGAAATGATACTGTTGATGAAACCAATCTCATGTGTTTAAATACATTGAGTGGCAATATCAATACTTATCATAGTGCAGACAAGGCTGTCATAGATGAAGCAGCAGATGGGGATTCTCAGTATCCTGAGGAATTCCTTCACAATATCAATGGTTCTGGCCTGCCACTGTCACAACTACAGTTAAAGATTGGTGCACCAATAATGGTTCTTAGGAATCTTGATCCATCAGCTGGAGTTTGTAATGGAACCCGTGCAATCCTTACCCGATGTACAGCAAGAGTACTAGAGGCTAGAATACTGGGTGGAGATAATGCAGGCCAGATTATATTGATTCCACGTATTACACTCAGCCCATCCAATCTTGATTTACCTTTTGTCTTTCAAAGACGCCAGTTTCCTGTGAGGTTAGCATTTGCAATGTCCATCAATAAGTCTCAAGGGCAATCAGTTAAAACAGTTGGGTTGAACCTTCAATCCCCAGTATTTACTCATGGTCAACTCTATGTTGCTCTTTCTCGCTCTACAACAAAGCAAGGAGTCAAAACAATTTTTCCTGAAGGTATGTTATATACTTATAAGTTTGTGTTTTATTTACTCAGAGCAATCTACAGGAAATACAGAGTGCATAACACAGAACATTGTCTATCCTGAGGTTTTGCTTGATTAGAGTTTAGTGCTGTTAAATTATATTGTATATTTGAATAATGTATTGGCTCAATACAATCAATATTATATGTGTTGTTAAAAGTCACTGTCCCCTGCCCGTGCCGAAGGCACGGGTCAAGCAAAGCTTGTTAGTAAATATATTGAGGACTTCCAAATCGTTCATAAGAGACAACAGTGTGACAACAGCTAGGGTTTAACCCCCCTCATAAAATTTGTTTCCTTGCTTACTCTTCCAATCACAGAGGTTTTCACAAAAGATTAGGCGCTGGAAGTCACAAGTTCATTATTCGCTATCTACGTTAGCAAAGAGATCGTCGTGGCTAGCCATTTGGAAGCTATGAGGGTTTCAGCAATATGGCTGTGCGTTACTTGTCACGTTTCGTGATTTTGACTTGTGTACTACATAGTCATATGTGAAAAAGATGTCATTATACAGACGATTAGCTCCTTAAAACAGGGTGAGGAGACTTCCATTACACATCCAAGATTTCTGCACCCTTGCGGATCGCTGTGACTGCATCCTGGTGAAGTCGTTGTAAGACGCTCTGGTACAGCAGGAAAAGGCGGTCATCAACCAACTCCTGAAATCTGAAATGATATACATACCTGGGTGCTCTCTTTGTCGTTCACAAATCCGACAGCATCCCCCGCCCAAATCACAAGACGATTAGACTCCCCGTTCATCTTACTCTCGTCGTGTTTTTTCAACCTTTCTTCTAAGCTCAGACCCACTTTTTCATCCTGGACTATATCATTCGCAATTGCCCTCCCGTTGATGCCGTTTGGCCACATCGCCGTTCGGTTCACCTCATCGAAAACGGTGCTTCGCATTGTGCAAGAAAGCTTCGAATTAAGAATCACGTCCTTGCTCTGCTCGGGATACATGCATTCTGGGGTACAAAGCAGTCGGGAGCCGATGACAACTCCATCTGTTCCCATCGTGAGCAGGGCGGCGACTTGGCTGCCAGTGGAAACACCTCCTGCGGCAAGTATGACTGGTCCTGAGGGTACCGCGGCGAGAACAGAAGCCAAAAGAGTGAGTAGGGGAGGTGCATCGCCTCTTCCGTGACCACCTGCCTCGTTTCCTGGATACACAAAAGGCATCAGAATACATCAACGTTCGCAGTCCGAAAACTTCACCTTGTACGACAAGAACATCTACTTTCCACTCAGTCGCTGCTCGTACAGCCTCGTCCACATTATTCACAATGACAAACACAATAGTCTTGTGTTCACGAGCAGCATCGTACTGGCGAACTTGAGCGACGTATTTGCCGAGATCAACACCGAACGCGAGCCAAACGGCGACTGGACGTTCTGCAAGAACTGCTGGAATGCGAGGGTCATCGGATGTTTCGGTTTGATCAAGGATCCATCCGAGCAGACCAACGCCTATAGGGACAGGAGCGTCGGAGGACGTCTTGAGAATCGAACGAGCAGCTCGGATTTCCTCGACCAACGTAGTCGAAGGTGTGAAACCTACACCGCCGATGACCTCAAGTGAGAACGGGGAAAATTAAAATCGAAATTTTTAGTCCACTTACCAGCAGCGATGAAGCCAAATGCACCTGCCCTTGTCGCAGCAGCCGCCATCTCTGGAGTTGATGCATAGTACATTGGTGCTGATACCATTGGTATCTTGGTGCCTGTGCGTTCGAATGACAATTCTTTCTTGGTGAAACTCTGGAGGGTACTTACCTAGAAGCACGGTCAACTTGGTGTTCATCGAAGTCATGGCGTTAATTTTGGGACCTAAGGCCAACGAGGAGAAGGTATATATAAGAAAGACGCTTTGCAAGCTTGACTTTCCACCTATCTCCGTAAATCAGGGTAAATTTCGTCAAAGTTCTATCTTCCCCTTAATTTTCTTTTCCCGACCCTGATCTGTTCATCTATTTACCAGTTATTGCTGTAAAACAAGTGGCTTCTTTAGGCTTCTCCATAACTGTACGTCGTTTTCCTCTTATGAATTTCCAGTCTTCTAGAAGTAGCTGGCACGGGAAATTAACAATGACAATAGACGCAATTTAGGGCGATCCTGAATCGGATTTGATTTGGCGACTACGCGAAGGAAGCGAGAAGGCGAGAATAGGAGGATATGAATCGAAGGGAAGCTAAACTGGACGCATAACTCCTATTGGCTCAGGGTTAGATGAACAACCCTGTCGTGCTGTTCCATGCAACAAGCTTTAGGAAGAATCGTCAACCTCGCACAGACCTCACAATACTGTCCTGTCATGGAAAGCTAAGACCACTTTGGTCAACCTTCTGAATAGTGACGATCCCCGGACGATACCAAGATGACCATGTGGAATTGGAAATATCCAATCCACAACGTTCAGGAAAGATCAGGAAAGGTCCGTCGGACGCGAAGTGTTACTAAGGATCTACGAAACGAGCCTAGGAATGGGGTCAAAATGAAGACAAAAAACTGGTTGGCAAGCAGACTGATGATCGAGTCTGAGGTCGGTGGCCTCATATAATTATGAGATGTTCAACCGCGCAACTTCAGCTTCCCTTCCTTATTCTAAACCTCTTCAGAGATGGGCCAACTTTCGCTTGAAAAGACTTTCCTTATTGCTCCTTACGTCGAGGTTTGCTTTGTTTTACTCATCTCTCGAACGATCTCTGAACACTTTTTAGGGTATCGTATATGGTTTGTAATTGTCCTTCAAGTCGTCCAGGATACTAACTCAGAACGTCACATACACTCAGGATTTTTTGTGGCCATCTTTTCTGCGACCATGTATATTCACTTTTCAAGCACCCAGAGACTTGATCGACACGGTAACGTGCGTCTGGTATCTTAAGCCTCTTACGGCTTTTTCGAGGAGATTTCGTGCTAAACACCGACTTTTTGGAATGTAGGTGATGATCGGAATTTCGTCGCTCATGTTTTTTATCGCAACTTTTCATCTGGTCATGAATGCTTACCGGATGGTGGAGGGTTATGTCGACTATGCACTGACTCCAGGAGGTGCCGTAGCGTACATCGGTAATTTGAGACCATGGCACCACATTCTCAAGGATACACTCTATGCTACTCAGGAGAATCTTGGTAGCGCTGCAGCCGTAAGGATGTCCTCTCCTTGTCTGCTAGGCATGTCACCTCATCCCTGTTCTCTTCCTGTCGTTCTGCCTCTATAGATTTACCGCTGTTGGGTGCTTTGGGGCCACAACTGGAAAATTATACTCTTCCCTTCAACATTGTTGATGGTTAACATCGGTGGGAACATATGAAATTTTATTCTTGCGTCGGTTATCTCATCTGCGCTTCGACCATCTTAGTTGCTGGTTACATGGTGTGCGGACTTTACAGTCATGTTTCCGCCACCGACACTGTGTTCGCTTCCAGCTTAACCATATGGATCAAAATATTCTATACGCTGGCTGTCGTGCTGAACATTATCACTACCTCTCTCATGAGCTATCGAATTTGGAATACCTACAGACAATCATCTCCGTATGCTAAGGGGGACAGCCCGCTCATTCCAATCATCAGGATCCTTGTCGAATCAGCAGCCCTACAGCTCGTTGTAGAGATCGTTCTCCTGGCCCTGTATTGCTCTGACATCAACGCACAGTACATCCTGCTTGAAAGTGTTGCTTCGATCGTGGTAAGTACTGAAGTCATTTTCTCGCTACTTAATCTGCGAAATGCTCATCCGTCTTATAGGGTATCACATTCAACGCTATAACCATACGAATCAAGTTCCAATCCATTCGGGCAGGAAGCCGAAATATCTCCAGCAATGGTGCGATGCACACTGTTGGCAGCATGCCTATGCGTCATATTCAGGTTAATATTGAGAGGGATGTTGAGGAGGGTGAAGAACCTTCTGCCTATACTAAATAGTAGTCTATATTGTAACCGGCCGTATTAAAACCTTTCCCCGCTTGTATGCGTAATTGCTTCCATAAATGTTGCTGTACCCGGCTGTACCTTTGGGTGAAAACCGTGATTTGAATGGACAAACTCGATCGTAGTATTGAAATTCACTGTTTGATATGTATACAACGGATTATTTGTAGCTTCAGGTATTAAGTAGAGCAGACACGATAGCACACATAGGACAGAAGACGAATAAAAACACAATAAGTTTCTAAACTTAGAGCCAGGCGTCAAAAGGTAAGAGATCCAGAGAAACTAAGAAATAGTAGCCAGAAGCTGAGCAGGGGATCGTCTTGTGAGTGGTATCATGAGAACAGGAGAGAAAGTAGCTTCGAGAGTGGGACAGTCTGATAAACAGGGGGCAGGAACGAGATTGTAAAGCAAGAACTGTCTGACTATCAACATGTAGAATGTTCAATACGCAGAAAGTTTTACTTGCCAGAAAATAGATCAATTACTAACGCGCCCATCCCCCACTATCTCTGGTGTTGACTAGTAGGGGACCGGCTCCATTCCAAGATAGGTCGCGATCTCTGTTCTTGTCTTTAAGTAAATCTCCTCCTCCGCGGTCTCTGAACCGGTCCCGCTCTCTGGTATCATATGGAACGCCACGGGGAACATATGCACCACTATAACGTGGACCCAGGTATCCTCCACCCCCACCACTATGCTGATGCTGCGATTGACGGAGAGCGCGGGGACCAGAAGGTGGTGTACGGCCTAGAGCAGGATTGATGAGAGCAGCAGATGGTAGCGGCGAAGGAGATATTTTAGACAACGCTGTGGCTGGAAGTTTTGGAGATGAAGCATTAGTAGAGGAAGCACTGGCTAGTCCTAAACTTCGTGTTGGTGGGCTCCCATTAGGAATAGAGGTGATGGATGATGCGCGCACAGCAAATGAACGGGGCTGAGTGGGGGGTGTTCGCGATCGTTGTTCACTCGATACACCAGTATCATAAAATTTGAATGGCCGGGGAGGAGGCGAGTGAGTTGGTTTGGAGTTGGTGGAAGAAAACGGATGCACAGGCAAAGATGTTTTAATAACGTAATGTTCATCTCCGTCCTCAATCTCTCCATCCTCTGACATACGATGAACAGAGGACTCAGGATAGCGATGGATGTGCTGGTTATCGCCGATCGGATTCGTCAAGGAGACTTCCAGCGGTGAAGGCTGAACAGGGCCAAGGCGATTCGAACTGCAGAGAGAAGAATCGGTAACTGCGGAACGGGCAATGCTGGGGTAAATCAGAGCAGTGTTAGCGACAGCCGACGATGCTACAGATGAAGGTAGAGTAGCATGATCGCTTGATCCAGAGAGCGAAGCCGACGACAAAGATGACAAATTCATGAGTTTGCTCAATGTTTCGGAGGCCTTCATGATCACGTCGACATCGGATTTTGGTGGCGTTCGTCTGCTTTGATCTAGTTGGCCTAATGGAACCAAAGATTTTGTGAGTGACGCTGAGGAAGTAGTAGGGTCTAGACCAGAAGTTGGATATGCGTTGTCCCCGGTAACCAAATCTAACGAGGTCATGACTTCGACAGCAGGATGCGATCCATTTGTGCTGCTACTCGTCTCTTGCATCTTCGTCTCCATCTCGTCTACCGCTTCGCCTTCGCCTTCGACCTTCTTTCTATCCTGATTCCCCCGCTGCTCTTCTTGCTTCTGCCGCCGTTTCCGGTTCGCAAAGTCCTTTAGAGACATCTTCTTGACTTTAGAAGAAGCTGATCTTGTGGACGCTGGAGGGGCCATTTGAGGTGCGAGTATAGACGTGGTAGAGTACGGTTCTTCTAACCCAAAAATTAGAGTTGAACAGAGATGAGTTGAAGGAAGAGGCTTACCACTGATCTGTTCACCGTTGGTCTTGACAGAAACCACGAGTGAAGAATCGGCGTTGACAGACGTCGCTGAGATAGGCGCTCGCCGTCAGTGAGGTGCAAGGGTGAAAAAGAGAAAGAGACTGACTGAACAATTCGTCTTTGCTAGTCTTGTCACGTAAAGCCACTGAATCAACCTCTAATGCCTCTACTGCGCTGGACTCCACTCCTTCAGGTGTTGTACGACTAATGTTCCCTGGAGAGTGAAGCGGTGTCATAGAAGTGGAATACTCAAGAGCTGGAACGTAAGAAGAGTCGGGACAGGATTCGAGAGTGGCAACTGGACACGTAGATGAGGAAAAGTTAGGATCTGAAGCGTTCGGAATGTCCTCAGCCATGTGTACATCTCTAGGATCTGATGGAATCGATGATGGTTCAGCGGGTGCCGAATGGGGAGGTAATGAGATTAGATTTTGAATAGGAGAAGAAAGCGGGGATGAAAGGGGGGAAGACTCTATCCTATTCACTTCAGTAGTCGCCTTGGACTCAGTACCCTGAGCTGTAGGTAACGATGCACAGCGATCCGAATGAGGAGAAGACCTAACCGACGATAGAGCACTCATCGGTGAGGGCATGGAATGCGACTGCATTAGGGGATGAACTTCCGACCCTGTAGGCGCAGCGGCCACCGAAGCTAATGGTCGCGATTCATCCTTCCGAGAGAGTTCGAGGTCGTTCGGAAGTATAGCAGCCGGTACCTGTGAAGACGAAGAGAGTGGAGAATCTAAACCTGCACTAAATGCAGAGGGTGAATCTTTTGGGGAGGGCGACGCCGGCCAAGGCGGGATCTCGTCCAAGTTGTTCGTTAGAGGTGTTGATGGAGACAGTGGAACAATATATGGGTTTATGGGTGAAATCAAGTAGTGCCTACGCATATGATGTCCATTTACAGAAGAAGGACGCAGAGAAGGAGACCGATGAACAGGAGAATATGGAGATGCATAGGGGACAGAGTCATCCTGCATGTCATGGCCTACACCTGCAACAAGAGTACTCAACCGAGGGCCAGAAATCTCTGCATCCATATTAACGACAGAAACACTGAGCTCGCGGCTGTAATGTATCGGGGATGGTGCCACGGGTTCTTCCAATAACTCTTCTTTCACCTTCAGACTCCCATAATCATCGCTTAACCCATTTGCTACTGCCGACTCTGGCCTATCCAAGCCGGAGTGTAATATGGAGTAATCATTCGCACTGTCATACACTGACACTAAGGACGACGACGAAGTGGATCCTCTTCTCAATGGAAGCCAAGCATGTTCTGGTGAGCTGAGAACTCGTATTCCTCCTGGACCTAAAACTGCATCATGATCATGATTTATTGAATCTCGGAATTGACCATTATCCCTATTGTCGAGGCCCAAGTCATGATCATCAGAGACACGAAGAGGGATACGATCACCTGGTCCGTAATTTGGTGAGGAGATGGGACGATGATTTTGAGAACCTGTTGGAGTAGCGACCGAAGTAAAAGGTGTATTACATGAGTAAGTGGTATGATCAGCAGCGCCAAGTACGGGAGCTGGGGGAAAGGAAAGACGACGGTCTGAATACATGGGGTGAGGCGAACGTGATCTTGAAGTAGACTGGGATTCCGGATAAGTCCTGTTAGGAAGAGGGGTTATCGGACGAGCAGCAGCTGCGGCTGCGGCCAAAGCTGCGAGAGGGTCAGTGACAACTCGTCTAGTGGGTGACATGAGGCGATGAGGCGATTGGTATCTCGATCGCGAACGTGGCCTCGGTGACATTGACTGGCGTCGAGGACCCCGTGAAACAATTGAAGGAGCGTCCCATAAGCTCATAGTCATAGAATCATTGCTGAAGAGTTGACGATCGTAGGGGTACAAAGAAGAAGTTGAATTTGGTGGTAAGGAAACAGCTGGTGAAAGCAGAGAGAGATTTGCGAATGATAGGAGAGGAGATGTTGTTGAGGGCGATGGACCTACAGGAGCCTGTGCAGCTGATATCGCTGGGATCACAGGAGAAGCCGCTAACCTTCGGTTCGGTGCAGCAGTCGTAGAGAGATTATGGCTTGTATGTTCTACAGGTCATGGCTTTTCAGTATCTGATTACAATGCTATATAGATAGATCTGACATACCTTGTTGGTTTCGAGGCCAAGCTTCATCGTCAACTTGCATACCTTCCGAAGTTCGTTGAGTATCATTCCCATCGACCGGACTAATACACTCCTTCCTTGTTTGCATCAACCTGCGTTTCATCTTCGGCGGAATCTCTGACTCTTCTACGACCTGGTCTAGATAATAAAGTGAGGGAGGCGATCGGGAGCGTGGGTGAACCGATTGCATCCGTACATAGCGCTCAGATCGTCGAGGATAATCTAGAGGATACAAATCAAACAACGAATATGAAAGTAAGGAAAACCAACGATTTACCATCTTCCTTGCCGGCATCAACCATTTCGTCTTCCTGGACATCTACAGCAATATCTTCCCTATCCAGCGCCCAACGCTTTCCTTTATCCGCTCCGGGGGCAGACGGTGGATATTCACCCCAAAATAACGTCTCCTTCTCGTTATTTAGTTTAGAATTTCTTGTGTCTTCTAGACGAAGAACATAAGGAGGATAGGGCGGATAAGAGAAATGATACGAAGCTCCATACTGAGAACCGTACGGAGATATGAATGGTGGGAAAGGAGGATTGCTGTGGATGGGGTTGGTGTAAGGATGCGAAGGAACTCCGTTTGGTGGAAAGATATGAGAGGGAGGCGAAAAAATTCCTTGGTTGTACTCATCGTGATTTATTGATGACGCAGTAGCATTGGTCGTCTTGTCCACTCGTGGCCCAAGACGCACGTCGACCTGGGAGTGTCCATCTTTTGCGGGTAAATCGTCCTCGATATCGTCCTCGTCCATTTCCACACCACTCAACCCGCCACTACCTGGTACCTTTTCCCTCGTTCGAAACCCACGCTGGACGCCGATGAGGGGACCTAGATCAATTGCAGAGGATGAACGAGAAGTAGCTTTGGTTACTTCAAGATGATTTAAGGGCTTGCCTAATCGAGACGAGTGCGAATATTTCCAAGTCGATAGTTCTGCCTGCTCTTCTGACTGATCCTGCAGCATAGATGAAGGTGAACGTGGACGAATACTTGAGTTCGACATATGAGAGTGAGGAGCGTCCGAAATCCTGATATGAAGATTCGGAGAAAACTGAGGGTTAGATGACGAAGAAGAGGAAGGTGCGAGATTGAGAGAGTCAGACATTGGACGAATATTAGCCATGTCAACATTCAGCGTGACCTCAGCGCCCTGAACTCCGGCCAACAAACCCGACCTATTCTCATCGTACAAATCAGCATCCCTCTGTTGTTCCGGCTCTGAATCATTAGCCCGAAACTCTTGATTCCTTCGCCGCTCATGCTCTTTCTCCCAATCACCAACTTCATTGACAAACTCCTTCATCCTTCGCATCACACATCCCTCAGCTCGCTCACCACACGCACAACTCGTGAATGTTGAGCCCAAGCTGCGAAGAATGTTGGCCATTTGAAGTTTATAGGCGGCCAGTTCAGTAGGTCTAGAGAAACATGGGAGAATGAGCATAACTGTAAACGTTGAAGTAGGAATTGAAAGGTAAAATTGCACATGAAACTTACGGAAAAAGACCTTTATCTTGAAGTAACGCAGGTAGCAAGTGTACGACATTCGCATCATCCCATTCCCAACCCAGTATGATTTCTTCATCAGCTTTCAAATCACGAAGAGCGAAGATAGCGAACGAGAGTGAATCAGACAAGCCGGATACGTCTTCAGGTGGCGGCATACATTCTGAATGAGTGGAAATGCCAGAATCTTCGCCTAACGTTGAATTTCGGGGGTCATGCTGAACTGAGCTTGAAACCGGGCCAGATCCTTGTTTCCCATCACATAACACAGGCCTCAAAACCGCATTAGGACGACAACCACTCCTCACAAAGCGTGCTTTCCCGCCTTTCCCTCGAGCGTCGAGACTGACATCGAGAGGAGGCCCCATTAAATGGACTCGGGGTTTTGGCATACCAAGAGCGGCGTAAGAATTTAGTGGATCTTGGAGATAGGAAGACGAAGAAGTTATTACGCTCGGATAAGGTGCGAGTAGTGAATGTGAAGGAATTGGGTGCGTTGTGTGAACTGCGTATGAAGGAGGAAGAACGAATTCGGGATTTGAGTTAAGTGATCGAATAGAAACTGGCGGATTCGAACGAGAAATTTGATGAGAGTATCGTACGGGAGTCGTATTAAAATACGGCCAACCTGGTTTCGAGGAAGGGTGTTGTATTGGTGAAATAGCCGAAACGCCTCTCCATTCTGATGCTTGTTTGCGTAGTCTGTCCCGTACTTCCGAATGAGGGATTATATCCTGAGATATGTCTATATAAGACTGCGACCATGACTCGTCAACGTCAATAAAGTCATCCGCGCTACTTGAATGACCGGCATTGTGAAGAGGAAATGGGAAGCTGGTAAGCGGAGAAGAGACTGCGACCGATGTTCGCTTTCGTTTATGTGAGCCGTGTTCAGAGAAATTCGATGGTTGATTCGTCGATAGACCAGGAAGCATAGGCGAAGTACCAGCGCCAGTAGCTATGCTGATCTTCCGCGCCTTCCTTTCGATACCTGGACTCGTCTTTCGTCTCGCGTTCCCAGCGATACCCCCAATAGCAGTCATACGAGCAATCTGTAGGCTCCTGGCCTTGTCCCTGTCAATCCTGCCTAACAAACTTGGATCGCATTCCCAACACCACCAATGATCTGGCAGATTTTCTTTATCCTTCGCCTCGAACCCAAAACAGACTCCGTGAACCCAGCGCCCGCAGCCGTCGCAACCGACTGACCAGCCATCGTCGATGTTGAAGCCACAGATGCAGTGTATAGATTCTGGATCGTCTTCAGAAGTATTTCGTCCGTCCAATGTGCTCGGATGTTTTCGTTTCATAGGTATGGTGCTCAAAGAACTCGGTATCGTTGAGACAATAGGAGATTGTGAGGGTTTTTGAGGGTTTGAAGTCGAAGCTGAAGATGTCGAGGCTAACGACGATGAAGCGACTGGCGAAATACTACGGCCTCCCTTTCGGCTATAAGCGACTCCGTTCGCATGACTCGTTCCAACGCCGTTCCTTCTTGCACCTCCTCCAGTTGCTCCTCCACGTATGTGAAGCCCATTACTAGTACTCTTGTCACTGCCACTTCCCGCAGGTTCTGATGTCAACGAAGCTAGTGCTGATCTATTCGGGGTTGGCGCTGGAGACATACGATGCGTATGTATCGGCGTCGTCGATGATCTTCGTATATTCTCTCCATCTACATTCATAGCCTGACGAGATGATAGCCTGATATGTGGAATTCTTTTATTGTTCTGGTTTAGATCACTGAACGGCGTCAAGAGCCGCTAGTGAGAATACTAGAAGTCAAGGAGAGTACAAGTTGCGTGTTAGTTTTCATGGAAATTCAAAAAGAGCAGAAAACAAAGACTGACATTTAGGTGCAAAGCGAAATGAGCAGACAGAGATGCAGAGGATATGGTGGTATAGTGCAAAGAATAACAGAGATAACAGAAAGGCTGTGGTCGTTGCAAAGCGAAACGGAGCGCTCAAAGCTGTCGACCTCTAAACATAACAAGGACAAGCTTCTTTTCAACCCGGACCGCTCCGAATCCTTCCCGCCTCTCCTTTCTCTACGTGTCGCTGCACATCTTCTGCGCCTTCTCTGACTCAAGAACGCAAGATATGATTCCAGCTGAACATAGGACTTGTAACTCCTCCATACTCATGCAAATTTGTTCTGCAAGTATAACAATCGATCTTCTATGTTTCACCGTGAGCAGCGCCTACACCCATTGAACTTGGTAGACTTCTCGCTGAAGAAACACCTGGTTTCGAAGATGTTTGTCATATAGCCTGGCAAGAGGATTCACGCTGATCTCAACGCGATCATTGGATAAGGGTGGACTGAGATAGTTGAGTCGTCCTTGGACCTTGAAAGTATTTCTAGAAGTTGACTTCCTCACTCCTCCTTCAGACGATACGATCGAAGTCTCGTATACGCTATCAGTAAGGATAACTCTAACTCCACTAGCCTCCAAAGTTAGTGAAACAGTCTCGACGGAGGATAATAAGAAGATAGCGTTAGTACTATGCAGACTCTGTCTCATACCGCGACCAGGAACAGGTATTTATCATCCTCTTAGCTCGTTCATTTGTGCTAATTGTGGTCTACAACAGGCAGTGCGATTTCTGGAATTTTCTAATATTTATTGTGCGACCGGCAGCTTTTGAGATTCTTTGTGTATCTTTGGATAGCAATACCTCAATATATGAACAATTCATTCGTTTGGATGCACCCTTGCCTGGTTACTATGATGCGAGTTCCCATAAGCTCCTCGATGCTTATATGGGATGGGTCGGGGATCAAAAGACTCGTTACTCAGATAAGGAACGTCTTGTATGTGTTACGAACCGAACATAATTACTTTTGCTCGACCACTTCCTTGATCTTATTTATTTATGATGTATAGGCATTCCTAGAATGATATCGAAGATTACAGTCGTCTTTTGGCAATTACCGAACATCTCCAATCTCCGGAACTCTGCTCAGGGATGATGTCCATAGGATAGTGATTGCTGTTGCGAAAATTTCCAGCGCAACGCGGATCCCTTTTCAGCATTTGACCTTACTGAACGTCAGTGTAACATTCGAGAAGTACCTGCCTCTGTGATATCGCGCGCTATTTGCATTGCTTCTGTCAACTTCCTTTAGAAAGGATCAACTCTTCTCTTCGATAGGTTACATCTATCCACAGGAAGGAGTCGGGCAAGAGCACACATACGTATATTGGGTCGTGACATTTGCTTAGGTCCAACGTGAGCTAATGCGCTTTGAAATCAGGTTCGCTGATATTGCGTTTGGTTCAGAAATTGATGTTCTGGTGGGAAGCCTTGTCAGTCTTCCTTGACCTGTCAGCTATCTGGCCTGTACTGCTCTCGGAGCGTTAGGTTCCGTGTTTTCTCATCTTGTTAAGCTCTCAAACGCAGATCAAAGACTAGGATAGGCCAGACAATAGAAATCCCGCCAGTTATGGCATTCCCTGCTCACGTCTCGCTAAGTAAAATTCATAATCTACCCTCCTCTTTCAGAACGCCGATATGTGAGCCTGTTTCCAGAATCATCGCTGGCTATCTCCGTAAAACAAGAGACCATATTGTTCCCGCATATTCTGCTTGTTTGTAACGGGAGCGACAAATAGTTCATCATCTTACGGTTTCAGAAGCTCCGCTCATGGTGGATATTGCTTTCACCTCCAGACTGGCAATTTCTTGCAGGCTAGATATTGCATGAGGAGACGGTCCAGTTGGCGGGACTGAGGAGAATGGTCTGTGCATATCTTTCATCTTTATTCTGGGCCAGGATGAGACCAGTCGCGTTGCACGTCCACGCCTCTCGTTCGAAAAAAGCACAATAACCCGTATGGCATATCAATCAGTTCAGTTTCTACATCATGGAGTTGGTCGAATACAGTTCGATTTTTTCGTTGATATACATCCGCCGTTTGTTTATATAGACAGACAGAATGATTTCAGTCTGCATGGACTTGTTGCGCAATCTTGAAGCAACTAGAACTTGTTCGAAAACAAAGACTTTCGAGCTCGACAGGAATTATCATAACGCGCGTGGTGAGCGCGGGCAGGACTTCCCAGGTTCTTTTTTTTGCTTCGAATTTTTTTTTTACCCGTATAACTCCACTCGCAACTCCAGAGACCCTTTCTTCGCCTCTCATTTCTCTCTCCTTTTACCTATTCAAACTTTCAAGATTCACAATACGAAGGTTTTCGCGAAATGGTTCCTGATATACTTTGGATGTACAAGTGTGTATACGCATTTATTATACATCTCTGCCAAAAACGCTGATTGTCTCCTCATTATGACTATTTTCACCTACGCGTAGTTTTGCTCTTGAACAACGCCCAATGTTTGTTCAATGCTGCACGGTCGCGACCTTGTTCGGCTTCGGAGATATTGTCGCGCAGGTCATTGAAGGAAGGAGACAAAAACGCGATGTGAGTTGCTAAAGTAAAGAACTTGATTTTCCATTCTCTTCCTTTTCGTTCTCCCGTTCGCATTGTCTCTTTCTTCTATTTGATATCCGCGGAGAGATGATTGGACTCAAGAAGAATTCAAGTTCTTCTGCGAGCTTTCAATCCTGGCTTAACTTGCTCATTCTTGGAAGACTTTCCAGGTTGCACGAACCGCGCGATTGATATTTTATGGTGGTGAGTTTCATGTAAATGTTGCACTGAGTCCACATCTACGTCTTCTCGATACATAATCCGCTAACAATTTTCTTCTCCGAGTTCAATCTGTGCGATCTCGCTCACTCTCCACCAGGCTGCCTCTCCGGACCGATCACGACTACATGGTACCAATGCTTAAACGACCTCAAATTCTCTAGTCAAACTGAGGCGGTCATATACCAGGTACCTAGAGCTCATTCCATACCTAGTGATTTTTGCGCCAAACTTCGATATTCTATTGACCATCTGGTCCCGTGTTCATAGGTCCTCCTTGATCAAGCTGTGCTCACGCCAGGTCGATAACTGGAATCTCTTGTCATATCCAAACCCGCACTTATCATTACCTCTACTATAATCTACAGTGTCAATCGTCTTTTTCTTTTCCTCTATGAGCATGTTGGAGGGCAAGCCTAAAGAGGCCATCCGCAAAATTAAGGCTGTAAGTTATCACGATCGTTCATCGCCGAGTTTTGATCTGACTTACTGTTTTTGTTTTGTTCTTATCTCATGATTTACGATCTCATAGGCCTACATTCCTACCATCATTCGCAACTGGGTCGTCTTCATTCCTACCCAAATCATCAATTTTGCCATTATCCCGCACCACTTGCGGTTTATTGTCGTCAGCATTGTCAGTTTATTCTGGAGTACGTTCTCAGGTTTTACCTCGAGCCTTCACTCCGTTTTCTACTAATATTTTCTCTTCGGGTCAACACAGATACATACCTGAGCGTCGCCAACGCTCGTCAAACAAAACTCGCTACTCAAGGACTGTCGATGTCAGAACCTTCCAAATTAAGGAAGTTAACTGACATTGAGGCAGAGGTTGAGAAGAAGGGAGCATAACGACTAACGAACATCGAGAAAACATGGTGCAGTAAGATACATATAGAATACGATGTATGTGGCTAAGGAACCAACTTCTTTTGCCAATCACGAACTTTTTCAACACGCTTGACTTGTTCTGCTTTTTCCTCTCTCCCAACGTTTCGTCGTATGTGGCGTATGTAGGACATATCACACGTCGAATTTGATGCTGGGCCTCGAGACTGAAAATGGGGGCATTCTGACCGTCTATGTCATCTTCATCGAATTGTTTCCTTCCCTCATTACCGTTGCTTATCATATTGTGTTCCCATTAGAGTACATGATCTTGTTGTGAGAGATATACCTTACAAGTTTCGAGGACCCACAATTGAACCACCACGCAACGGGTAGTCCATGATGACTTTTGAAAGGACCTGAATCAACCGGGAGGTTTCTTGAAACCTTTTTACATCTGTATAATGTTGTACCTTTTGAATAAAAGATAGCAACTTGAACATTATACCCAGACAACTAGCAAGCCTATAGGGCTTTCGAGACTGATCTCCGCCCAAGATGTATGTAATCCTCAGTTTCAATTTCATACCAGATGTGCCCCCTTTTGCTACCGGTTACGCCTCGAACGTGACCCCATACTACGGTAAATAAGTATGATTATTCAAAAGCTGTGATCAATGCTTACAGGGTGATATCCTCGTCCGTGCAATACTGCCAATGTTTTCATGTTCATTCGCCATTCTGACTTCGGCGTCAAGGTAGGGAGTAGGAGCGACCAACGCTATTTGAGATTTTTATGGAAATATTTACGGACGATTATTGCTGTGTCTGCGGCAGAAAAGAGTCACGCTCGAGCGTCCTGGCATTCCCCGATTCTTCAGTATTACTGAAGGGGTTTCTGAACAGACTCCTACCCAGGACTTTTCGTATTGCGAAGCAGATAGTATCGATTGGGGGCGTTAAGTTGGTTGCGTTTTGGTTTGAGAAGGCTCAGTAATCTTGAGCAAGGTCAACCAGTGAAAAAACTGCGCACTATCGACGTTGAAAACCGTCCCGTAGTTATGAAATATGGCCTTCGCCATATTACGCATGAAGATGCCATCGGATGTGTAAGATAGCAACATATTCAGAGCGAAGACGAAAACGAAGATTTTGAAAAAGCGTAAGATCTCAGAATTGGCGCAAAAATATACCCTGTTGTCACCTTTGTCTTGTTCATCTAGCTAGCTTTCGACGACGAAGAGGGTGGTAATTGGAAAGGAAAGAAAGAAAAATGAGATGATTTCCCGCTGCGAAGATGAGTTCGAAGAAAGTCGTTAAAGTAGAGGGGCTCAAGCTCCAGCGAATGAAGGACTTTGACCCCATTCCTTTCATCCAAAAACGACATGAAAATTTGATGAATGGAAAATCTTGAGCTCTGGAGTGAGAAGAATGTATCATCGTCCATAGTTGAATTCGGACAGCTGTCAGAATCTTCGGTATTGCCACCGACGCCTTCGCTGCAACATATACAGACGTGTACCCATTGCCAAACTAAAGTAGCTTTCCAGCTGTACGATAAACCGTGCTCATGATGATCAACGACATTGAACGCTGGCAGGGTTATACATTCTGGCCATCGAGTCCTCGCATTGAGAGCGTGATGTGATGCTAGCTCACATAAGCCTCACTGAATTTATAGATCACGCCAATGAGGGTTCAAGGTCAAGGTCTGATTGCGTTCCAGAAAATCCAAGGGAAGAGAACCAATACGTCTAAGCTGAGCAGATTTCCTCTATTCGTCGCATAGCCACGATGCTTTCATTGCTCATACAGCAGCATTATTCTTTTTTGGATCAGACTCTTGGGCGGGGTCCAGGATTATCTGAATGAACGTGACAAACATGAAGGCTTGTCAAGGAGAAGATACACGTACTTGTTCTCCGCCTTTCCCATTTTCCCAAACCTGATACCTCAGAGCAGTGATTCCTCTCTTCTCCGCTGCCAGACGTTGTGTTTCTTTTAGAGACTTGCGTACCGCGCCAGCAGTAATCTGACTGTATTTGTTAAACCTGATATGAAATAAATAACCGTTAGCTTTTCAAGGATTATTTTGAGTCGAAACATACGTGATAAAGGTTCTCCAGGTTGCTGCACTCATAGGTTAATGATGGTAGAAAGTCAGCAGAAACGCTGTGGGAACTCGGATCTGGTCCCGGGATGTCGCACCGATAATCTTCGCCGGTGTTCTGGAAAGTTAAACTTTCACTTCAACTCATTCTCTGTGACATGGCTGGAATTAGCTGGCACTATGTTTTCAAGTTTATTATAACAGGTACGTCTCACCCGAGGTCAAATTTTTCTTGCGATATAAATTGGACATTGTGTTGCAGGCGATGCAGCAGTAGGGAAATCGTCCCTTCTTATACGATTAACAGACCAACGATTTCTCGCAAACCCTGATCCGACAGTAGGTTCAATTTCTTTGCTGCCCTTTCCACTAGCTCATTGGACCATCTACACCACCGGTAGCTAGGAGTCGAGTTTGGGTCGAAACTCGTCACAATTCCGGAAGAAAACAAAGTCGTTAAATTACAATGTGCGTAACGTTCTGACTTCTGTGGAGAAATACTGCGAACATGAAATGCCCTACTTCTTGGCCTCCTCGCTGTGGAAGCTTCGTAACCGGTGATTCTCACCACATTCACGCATAGGCTGGGACACTGCGGGCACAGAATCATTTCGATCCATTACACGCTCATATTACCGTGGTGCTGCTGGGTGCCTGCTAGTATACGACGTGACTTCACGCAAGAGTACGCGGTCTCATTATTTCCCATGAATATCGTTCATAATTTGACTCGTCCGTTGACTTCATCTCTACCATGCTATTTGCACGCTCTGGAATCCATCAGGCTTTCTCAACACACGAACATGGCTAGCAGATGTTCGCCAGCACGCCGATCCCCATCTTACATGTATCTTAGTTGGAAACAAAATCGATCTGTGTCAGGACGAACCGGAAACGGAGTCAAAGCCGAATGCTGAACCTCTTCACGCCCGCAGTCAAACAGGCAGCGCCAAATCGAAACGACAAGTATCCGTAGAAGAAGCCGAACTTTACGCCAAAGAAGAAGGGTTGCTATTCGTTGAAAGCAGTGCGAAGTCAGGCTTGAACGTCGAGCGAGCTTTCGAACAAGCTGCGAGGGATATCTTGGACAAGATACATCGCGGGGCGTTTGACGACGATCAGGTAAAAATCAAGTTGCTGTTCAAACGATCGAACTCACCTTTTGGGCTACCTCTTTCATTCCGTGATTTGCCTTGTCTCCCTTTCTCACTCTACCGATTCTCCGTGTGATCACCCATGTACACGACTGGATACAAAACGCTATCAAAAAAAAACACCCTCACGGCGCTCAGTCACCCGGTGTAAAGCTCTCGAAGCCAGCTACCGGCAATACGCCAAGCAACAACTTATCTCTTGATGCTTCGCGGAGCCGGCCTGCGTGTTGCAACTCTTAATCTATCGGCGTCGCCTGCTCTTATCCGGAGAGTATGTATGGCTTATTGCATGGTAAGTTATCATATGCAATCTCCGATGCCCATACTGCTAATTCATATTTCGCATCTGTAGTCCTCCGATATCACTCTGGGTCAAACCATGAATGCGTTGGTTAGTTGAAGGATGGTTCAGAGTTAACCTTGTTGGTCTCCTATTTCTGTTGTCTTGGTCAATCTGCTCCAGTGCAGTTTCATTTTCATTATTTGATTTGTCTATTCTTTCTCTTATTATAGCACAAGTCATTCAACGTGCTAGATGTACAACCTAAGTCGTGTATTCCAATTATGTAGGCGGAATGTACATTGCATGCAACCAGGTTTTTTTTAGTCAAATGGAATTGTTGGACAGATCTTTCATAAAGGAGATGGCAACAGATTAACGAAAATAACATCCCCCAAATTCACCCTTGTCAAGTTGATCAGCACTCGTATTCTCAAGTTCCAGCGCTATGACTGCACTTGATTCCGGACGTAGTCGTCCGTGATACTTGAGCGCACTACGGAGCCTTCCTAAGACTCGAACACTGGGTTGGAGACTGACTCTGGACCGACGACCCTACACACTTGACTAATTGGAGACTTCAAGGTGGTCATAACTACATAGAAAGTGTTTCGTGCTCCGCACCGCCTGGAAGGGAAGACCGTAGGGTTCACGGAACTCCTCCTACTCTTAATGTACCATTATTTTTCCATCATCTAGCCATCATGTATATCGTTCTTCAACGCTCGACCGAGACTCCGCTCCTAGTCAATGCTATGGATGAAGTTTGAACATGATTCGTCTTGATCAGCTCGTATCTTGGGGTCCTAGACGGTTCGCTCGTCTGTTACAGACTTCCAATTTCTTCTTGACATTTGTCGCGCGAGTTCGCCAGCGTTGACCTGGGCTTTGTACGTTTTTATCTAACAAAGACTACAGCCGTCGTTGCTGACAACTAGACAGTCCGTTTTGTTACGTGCAGTGCATCTTAGCGTCTTCTCTTGACAGTGCAAAATGTCATGTACATGCGCACATAGGCACAATGGCGACCTAAAACTTGAACAACTTCTGCATCTGAAGTCTCAGTCATTCAATATACATGAATGAATTTGAAGTGAGATTGAGTTTCATGATAGAATTCAAGAAGTACCACAGTTCCACCGGCACCGCCTGTCCACCCAGTATTGCCCGTGAATTTTCCGGGGGGCGCTCAGGAAATCTTGAAATGCCGCATTACAACAACATTAGCACTGAATGCCACGGTCAAACGACATGTCATTAATGATCGTACACTACGGTAAAGATTGAAGGAGTGGTAAAAGTACATATGAACGTATGGACAATGAAATCTGTGATATGTTTGTTGATATGTACAGTGCAGGTGTGTATGCGACAGATGGATGAGGGCTCGTTATTAAGTGTGAGCATCAGAATATGAAACGCGAGATAATGGATTGAGCGGCGGTGAAAAGAAAGCTCGTAGATTGGAATCAGAATAAGTAATGATAATAGAAGAATCGGAAAGAGAGATGAGTAAAAGACACATAAAGGGACGAAGTTTAAACAGACCATAAAGCCTAGGAAAATTTGGGTCGTCTAAACCTGGTATCCGAAGCGTCGTCTAACAACGCGGAAGTTCCTAGTTCGTCAAGACAAATTTCTGGAGCATCCAGGCGAGGTTTTTTCGCATTCGTTTCTGTAGCCATGGCTATCGAAGAGCACAGCTTCTACCAATACCGCATAGACTTTTGCCTACCACATGGTGCATGAGCTTCAGGATAAGGAATTGAGGCTCAATCTAGTAGGTTTTAGGGCATACTCCATGTCCGATTTGTCGCGCTGAGAAATTTTTGCTCCCTACTGCACATCTCCTTAAGGTCTACATTCCCTCCACAAGCCCTCCCCTGCCTAGTCCCTCCCGGCCATACTCATACAACTGCTTGACAAATCCAAAATTCGGATTCGCAACTTCCCTCTTCTCTTTAACATACCCCACTGCTTCCCTCGGTGTCCACCCATAATAAGCCATTAAAAACGCCGCGACGACGCTGGCACTTCTACTAATGCCTTCCACACAGTGAACTAGCACTCTTGAGTCAGGATTCACTCTAAATGCGTTTTGAATGAAACTAGTCGTAGTAGGCAGATGGGCGGCGAGTTCTGCGAACGGAAAGTCCTCGATGTCACGTATTTGTAGACGAACGGGTGTGTACCCGAGGATAGACCGTAATTCAACATCCGGAGGGAGGGAAAGCGTTTCAGGGAGAACGGAAAGTATGTGCGTGATGTGGTAGGTGCGAAGAAGAGTGGGATTTTCGGCAAATGATAAGTCAGAGATGTATAGCCTGGGTATAATCTCCGATACAGGTATCCGGGAGATGCGTGGAGGCGAAATGTTATAAGTCCTCGTTCGGGGGTGTTGTTGAGAAAAAGGAAAGTTTTTGCCAGTGGAAGAACTAGAGGTGTGTGACGAAGAGCGGGATGTCGTCGATGGGGGTGTCGGTAGAGTAGATTCTGGCAATGTGCCATTGTTGAGACTCCCAGAGCTCGAGTTACTCGTTGTCGTCTGTGGCCAAGACCGGTCATGATAAGCCATAGTATGAATTGGGGGAAAGCCTGAGGGCTGCAACAATCGAGAATGTCGATAAGTCCTTTTAATGCAGTTCCATAGTAAAGCCAATAACAACGGCATAAGAATGAAGGATGACAGAAGATACGTCTGGACCCGGCGAAGGAGGGGAAAGAATATTGAAAGAGGTAGAGATAATGGGGAACTAACCATGATTGCGACTTTGGCGCAGGACATCCGTACAACGTTGACGCCCTGTGTAATTTTTTGGGGTGTCTTTTTTGACGGACAGGCAGGATAGAACAGAGGGGACCTTGATTGTGCGCCCCGATTCAAATTTCTAGTGTGCAGGAGTAAAACAAATGTGGGCTAGTGTGGCAATCAAAAGCGGAACGTTGAGTGGTACCCCTTTTATTGGCACCCGCAGCGAGTAAAAATCATCCACCACAAACCAGTTCACTAGATGCATGAATCATGCGCAATTCATGGGGACAGCCTGACTCGATCTTGAAACACTGCCTTCCCTTACCGACTTGAAGCTGTGTTGGCGGTGCGAGTTCATCTAAACAACCCCACAATCATGCACCTTACGAACAATTCATTACTTTGTTCCATTGCTTTGTTGAGGAGAAAGCGAGGCCGACGCTTCACGCGCTTTTAGATGCATGCACATACATTGCCACTCCCTAAAACTACAACATCTGGTAAGTAATTGAAAGGTGTCGAAGCAGACGGGCACAAGTTTTTAGGAACGAAACGTTTCATATAAAATCAAGCGAAGACAACCTGGGGAAAGTAGCCGGATGACAAGAATTATGAACATACACCAGGACAAATAAAGACAGAGACACAGGTGAAGGTAAGATAGGAAGTCATTACCGGCTTGAGACCAGGAACAACTGAAAATCGGAGAGCGCAGAAAACGATGACTCGTATTCAAATTAGATCCCTGTGTGGCACAGAAAGACATCAGCTGAAGGAATCGAGGACGAGATATCAAGATGGGCCACTTACGCAACGTTGAGAGGCATTTCGTCGATCTGGGTGTTGTAGAACTCTATTGTTGGTGAAAGATGAATCAGATGAGAACAGGAGATAGAAAAATGGCTCCGAGGTCTCAACTCACGTTCAATATCGCGCAGCATCCTTACATCGTCAGTGGTGACGAAGTTGATGGCAACGCCTTTCCGTCCAAATCGACCACCACGGCCGATACGGTGAATGTAGTTTTCACGGTTGGTGGGTAAGTCGTAGTTAATGACCAACGAAACTTGCTGCACATCGATTCCACGAGCGAGCAGGTCAGTGGTGATCAATACACGCGAGGAGCCAGATCGGAATTCTTTCATCAAAACCTCCCGCTGCTTCTGCTCCATGTCTCCATGCTGTATGATGATGAACAACAGGTTAGCCACCATCAGGGAGTCAAAAGAAGCTAGCTTACCATAGCAGATACTGTGAACTCGCGCGAGTGCATTTTCTCCGTGAGCCAGTCAACCTTCCGTCTGGTGTTACAGAAAATGACTGCTTGGGTGATCGTAACAGTCTCATACAAATCACAGAGCGTGTCGAGCTTCCATTCCTCCTTCTCCACAGCGATATAGAACTGCTTAATACCTTCGAGAGTCAACTCGTCCCGCTTGACGAGGATACGGACAGGGTCACGCATGAATTTTTTGGTGACCTCGAGCACGTCCGCAGGCATAGTAGCGGAAAGTAGTACTACCTGGGTGTCCTGAGGCAGCAGCTGGAACACTGATACAAAAGTCAGCCTAGATTTCACGCGGAATGGTCTGAAATATGACCGCCCCGGAGGGTAAAGGGTAGAGACAAGGAAGAAAGAACTGCGTACCTTCGTAGATCTGGTCCTTGAAACCACGAGACAACATCTCATCAGCTTCATCGAGGCAGAAGATCTTGATAGTGTCGGTCTTAAGGGCGCGTCGGTTAATCATATCAAAGACACGACCAGGTGTGCCGACTACGACTTGGACACCTTCTTGGAGCTTGGCTATGTCTTCACGAACGTTGGTGCCTCCAACGCAAGCGTGGCATTCGATATTCATGTAGTCGCCTAGAGCGACGACGACTTTTTGGATCTGTTGAGCAAGCTCACGAGTGGGTGCAAGAATAAGAGCCTGTGTGCCCTTGACGGACATATCCAACTGGGTGACCATTGATTAGTAAACAAGGTATGAATACGCCGTCAAGCTACGCACCTGCTGGAGAATTGAAATGGAGAATGTGGCGGTCTTGCCAGTACCAGACTGGGCCTGCGCAATCACATCGTGGCCTTTGACGACAGGTACAATGGCTCGCTGTTGGATCGCAGACGGACGTTCAAAACTGGAGAAACATATTAGAAAAGTTTCTCGATCTTTTCGCCGGTTGTAAAGTTTACCCATATGCATAAATACCACGGAGAAGCTCAGCCTTGAGGTCCATGTTGTCAAAACTGAATGGTTACATTAGCGTTTGTTATAGAGTAAGGGAAATTTGACTACTCACTTGTCTACGACCTGGTCCCAATTCGACTCGATCTCATTCTCGGCAACATCTTGGAGGCTTTCTTCACTGTAGGACCCAACGTTGATGCGAGATATCGATATCGATCCAAGGAGTTTACAGATACATGGCAGAGAGAAAAAACTGAGAAAAAAATTTCAATTCAACCAATACAAGACGTACGCGGACATGAATTAGTTGTTGTAGCTTTTTTCACAAATGTCGACGGGATATGTCGACAGCACTCGGAAAGTAAGGTGAAAACAAGGAGTTGGTGTGTGTCAAGAAACCTAACGATGCCGGAAATGATCAACGTTTTTCGGATACCCTGGCCCGGTGAATTCCGACATTTCCGAGCTCCGCCACACGGCACCATCGCTTGGCGATTACAGTCCACTCCCTCATAAGGCATACCCCTCGGTTACAGTCCAAAGGTATGCCTTTTGAAAGAGGTCAAAAAAAAAACGCTTGAAATGGCTCAAAATGGCATATACAAGTGATTTTTAACTATAAGAGCATAATACACACTATTCTACCTATCTATATTACACTCCAAATACTGGTCTAGTTCCTTTTGAGCTCCTCATTGTCATACACAGTGAGATCATCATTGTTGTCCATAGTGAGCTCAACACGTACAGAATTTTTTGGGATTCTGTACATATGATTGTTGGCCACAGTGAACTCAACATCATTACTCTATTACTCTATTTTCTCCTACAATTTCACTATTTTTATGTTCATTATCCTCCCTTATTTTACTTTCCCTACCTACCTATACCCCTCCTTTACTCTCTAGCATACTCTGTTTTCAATATTATTATACCCTCTCTCCTCTACACATCAAACGGTCCAGCGAGCTATGAGCGCTAAAGATTTTCACATGGGTCAATCAGACCTCGACTTTTGAGCACTTATTTGGCTCAAACCTCGACCTCAACATCGACTTCAACTCGACCTCGACCTCGACTTTCGGGCACTTATTGGGCTGAAACCTCAACCTCAACCTCAACTTCAACTTGACCTCAACCTCAACTTTGACTTCAAACCTCGACCTTGACTTTGACTTTCAGGCGCTGTTATATCTATGCAAGCTAAGTCTTTACGAAGCTTCGCGATCCATTCCGCTACTTAGATATTACTTATAACCTTGCACCACTACGCAATTACTTCGCGAAGGAATTCCGACGCGAAGTATTTACTCTTATCTCTTATCATCTTTATCGGATTTACACTATCCCTTTTATATCCCTTCCTTTGTTCTTTAATTACGAGCTAGCCAATTCGGGCATGGGTTAGGGGGGGCAGACACAACGACGAGGGGGTTAGGGGGGGCAGACACGACGACGAGCGAGCGAAGCGAGTGAGTCGGAGTGGACACTTAAAGGCGAACAAGCCAATGGGTGCTAATATCGAATTAGTACCAACCCATTTCGCCTTTTAAAGGCTCATCAGGGCTGTTCGTGAGTCACGAATCTTGATATGATCGATAAGCGTTACTAATGTAACGATACGATTGGCTTAGGGGGGTTAGGGGTTAGGGGGGGGCAGACACGACGACGAGCGAGCGAAGCGAGTGAGTCGGAGTGGACACTAAAAGGCGAACAAGCCAATGGGTGCTAATATCGAATTAGTACCAACCCATTTCGCCTTTTAAAGGCTCATCAGGGCTGTTCGTGAGTCACGAATCATGATATCATCGATAAGCGTTACTAATGCAACGATTCGATTGGCCGATTCCTGTGAATTGTTAATCGCAACTAAATGAAACGTTTACCTTGGCTCCGGGGAGTACGATAAGCGAGTCGTTATTTATATTAATTGCCTGACCTTGTGGTCTCGTAAAGATAAGAGAAAAGACCGAAAGGTGGTCAACTGGTCCTAATTCTAGACCCGTTCCGAAAAGTGGCTGCCGGTCGGCCCGATTACCGGGCCGGAGACAGGGGCTATTACTAACGGATTTTATTAAGGGGTTAGGGGTTAGGGGTGGGCAGACACGACGACGAGCGAGCGAAGCGAGTGAGTCGGAGTGGACACTAAAAGGCGAACAAGCCAATGGGTGCTAATATCGAATTAGTACCAACCCATTTCGCCTTTTAAAGGCTCATCAGGGCTGTTCGTGAGTCACGAATCATGATATCATCGATAAGCGTTACTAATGCAACGATTCGATTGGCCGATTCCTGTGAATTGTTGATCGCAATTAAATGAAACGTTTACCTTGGCTCCGGGGAGTACGATAAGCGAGTCGTCATTTATATTAATTGCCTGACCTTGTGGTCTCGTAGAGATAAGAGAAAAGACCGAAAGGTGGTCAACTGGCCCTAATTCTGGACCCGATCCGAAAAGTGGCTGCCGGTCGGCCCGATTACCGGGCCGGAGACAGGGGCTATTACTAACGGATTTTGTTAAGGGTTAGAGTTAGAGTTAGGGGTTGGGGGTTAGGGGTTAGGGGGTTAGGGGGGGGCAGACACGACGACGAGCGAGCGAAGCGAGTGAGTCGGAGTGACACTAAAAGGCGAACAAGCCAATGGGTGCTAATATCGAATTAGTACCAACCCATTTCGCCTTTTAAAGGCTCATCAGGGCTGTTCGTGAGTCACGAATCATGATATCATCGATAAGCGTTACTAATGCAACGATTCGATTGGCCGATTCCTGTGAATTGTTAATCGCAACTAAATGAAACGTTTACCTTGGCTCCGGGGAGTACGATAAGCGAGTCGTCATTTATATTAATTGCCTGACCTTGTGGTCTCGTAGAGATAAGAGAAAAGACCGAAAGGTGGTCAACTGGCCCTAATTCTAGACCCGATCCGAAAAGTGGCTGCCGGTCGGCCCGATTACCGGGCCGGAGACAGGGGCTATTACTAACGGATTTTGTTAAGGGTTAGAGTTAGGGGTTAGGGGTTAGGGGTTAGGGTTAGGGGGTTAGGGGTTAGGGGTTAGGGGGGGTTAGGGGGGGTTAGGGGTTAGGGGTTAGGGGTTAGGGGTTAGGGGTTAGGGGTTAGGGGTTAGGGGTTAGGGGTTAGGGGTTAGGGGTTAGGGGTTAGGGGTTAGGGGTTAGGGGTTAGGGTTAGGGTTAGGGGTTAGGGGTTAGGGGTTAGGGGTTAGGGGTTAGGGGTTAGGGGTTAGGGGTTAGGGGTTAGGGGTTAGGGGGTTAGGGGGTTAGGGGTTAGGG
>JAOTPV010000122.1:0-130225 GCA_028011355.1 Lentinula aciculospora
TTGGCAGATAATCAGTACTGACATGATAGGGGATTTGCCGGAGTTGGGAGGTTACAATGCCATATTGGTGTTTGTCGATCAATTTTCCAAGAGACTACAGCTAGTTCCGTCACATACTACAGTTACATCAGAAGGAATGGCGAAAATCTACCATGATCATATCTTTTCCATTCACGGTATACCACGGAAAATCATTCATGATCAAGGACCCCAATATCATTCCTGATTCATGAAGGAACTTTACTGCCTACTAGGGATCAAAGTGAACTACATTACGGCATACCATCCCCAGACTAATGGCCAGACTGAATGAACAAACCAGGAGATCAAACATTATCTCCATCTATTTGTTAATTATCATCAGAACAACTGGCACAAATGGCTACCACTTGCAGAGTTCACCTACAACAATTGAGTACATTCCATGATGAACATTTCTCTCTTCTATGCTGACAACGGCAGACATCCCTATAAAGGCATGGCACCTCAAATAACTTTGGACAACCCCACAGCACAGGTGTTTGCAGATGGAATGAAGAAGGTTGAGAGGAAGTTGGAGCATCCTTAGGGAAGGCCAATGAGGATACAAAGAAATACTATGACAAGAAGAGAAAAGTGGGAGTGGAGTACAAGCCAGGAGACAAGGTTTGGCTCAAGGGAACTAATTTGTTGACAGACCAGCCAATTGAAGAAGTTAGTGACAAACAATTTGGACCATTTATGGTTCAGAAGAAGATAGGTGCTAGCTCCTATAAACTAGATATCCCTTCTACATGGAAATGTATTCATAACATTTTCAATGAAGTCCTCCTCTCTCCTTACAAGGAACCACAATTCCCATCTCAACATAAAACACCCAACCACCTCCCGTCATCATAGGAGAAGAAGAAGAGTTCGAAGTCAAAGAAATCCTCGATCCTGGAAGGTAGGAAGGGGAATCAAATACAAAGTCTGATTGTGAGGTATGGTCCACATGAGGACACTTGGGAACCTCACTCCAACATCACACATTCCTCTGATTTGTTGAAGGAATTTCACAATAAAAACCCAACCAAACCCAAGCCCGCTACTCTAAATTGACTTGAAATCCTTATTTCCTTATTTCCCACCAAATTATTCCAACACATGCCGAAGCCAGACACCAAAATAACACCACCCCAATTACCCTCCAAAAATTTTGTTCAACAACAGGCACTTTGTGGAAGTCGCGCCCTAGGGAGGGGGTAATGTTATGGAAGCATCTATTTTCTATCATTCTTTTTCTTTTCTTTTCTTACCTAATCACTAAAGTGCTTACACCAGTGCTCATTACATTTTCATTTACATCTAGATTACATGTGTTGACCTTATTGTTCTTGCATTGTTGTTTCACCAATGGACAACTCTCTTGTGCTTGTCATTTTGTTGACAGGGCATCATCATTATTGTCCCACAATCACATTTCTTTTATATTGCCTTATTGTTTACTCACCAAATACCTACAGCTTTACTTATGGATATGAGAGGCTCTTATTGTATATCCTCACAGTTACAGGGCAAGATACTTTTCACAATTTCATATCCCATATGTATATAAGACTTAGTATTTTGTAGTTATATTCCTTAGCTATATTCTCATCTATTCTCCTCAGTAGCTAGACTAGTATTGGGTTGTTTTATTCATCCTCATTGCTTTTTTGTCCTCTTGCTCATTGACTATTGTGTGATGCCTGGTTGTCTCTTGTGAGAGCTAGCGGGTCACTGACACTCTATTCTTCTGTCAGCAACTCACTAGCTCTCACAAATGATAACCAGGCATCACATAATAGTTGATGAGTGTTATATGTATGTAAATCAAGTTATTCCATGATTCTGCAATACAATTACCTGCTTCACAAACAGTTCCCACACCAAGGAATCTTTCATTATCTTTCCTCATCATTATCCAATGAGTTACTATCCCTTTTATATTCTTCCTTTGTTCTTTACTCTACAAGTTAGTCTATTCGGAGTTAGTATTGCTTTGTGATGCTTATTTAATGCATAGTATGAAGCTCTGGTATCAAATTGTTATATCTATGCAAGCTAAGTCTCTACGAGGCTTTGTGATCCATTACACTACTTAGATATATCACTTATATTCTGTTACCACTATGCAATTACTTCGCAAAGGAATTCTGATGCAAAGTACTTACTCGTTATCTCTTCTCATCCTTATTGGATTCACACTATTCCTTTTCCTTGTTCTTTACTTACGAGCTAACCCATTCAGGCATGGCATTGCTTTGTGTGTCACGAAATGTCCTTTTTCATTATTCTTTTTCTTTTCTTTTATTTACTTACCTAATTACCAAAGCGCTTACACCAGCGCTCATTATATTTTCATTTCCATCTAGATTACATGCGTTAACCTTATTGTTCTCGTGTTGTCATTTCATCTAGGTGTGACTCTCTCGTGCCTGTCAGATCATTGACAGGATGACATCACTATCGTTCTGCATCCATGCTTCTTTTTATATTGCCTTATTGTTTGCTCACTGAATACTTACAGCTTTACTTATGGATACGAGTGACTCTTATTGTATATCCTCATGGTTACGGTGCAAGATACTTCTCATGACTTCATATCCCATACATATATAAGACTTGGTATTTTGTAGTTATATTCCTTAGCTCTATTCTCGTCTATCCTCCTCAGTAGCTAGACTTGTAGTTGGGTTGTCTTATTCTCATCGCATTTTCATCCTCTTGCTCATCATTCATCATGTGATGCCTGGTTATCTCTTGTGAGAGCTAGCGAGTCACTGACATTGTGATCCTGACTTACCTCTAATATAAAGCTATGGTATTGAATAGTTAGTTCCTCAGTTTAAATATCAACCTTGATAGCACTTTGATAGTGATACCAATTAATCAACTATCAATATCATTGTTTTAACATCCTTACTGTCAGTACATTCCACAAAGGTCATCACAAATGGAACACATTTACTTTCTTCTATATTGGAAACATGAAGTGTCAAGGACTCTACTAATAGTGGAGTCAAGGTCTGACTACCTAGTTTAGGATCATCTTACCTTGCAGAGTAATTCTCTTCGCTATCTCCCACAATTAACCCCATGACCCATTTCCAATGATCCATCAGTGCATGATCATAACACAAATAGGTAGTTCTGTAGTTTTAATATCAACTTAGATCTGCCCATCTTCGTATTATGGATGTTCACTCCCTGTGATACATTCTCAACACTGCTCTGATGTTCTGCAAAGCAACCTCCACAAACTGATGCTGCTACTACCCTTCACCATTGGACCATTGACATGTGAGGGCACTACCAATAGTAGTGTCAATGTCCAACTACCTCTCCGAAACTCTGTGAATTGTTCCTCCCTTTGCAAGGGAATTATTCCCTTGCATTCCCATACAATTCCGTGATTATATTGCAATTGTTCCGTGATTCCGGATTTGCATGATCTTAACAAGATGAGAATAGAGCTAAAGAATATAACTATGAAATATCCTATCTTATGTATGTATGGTAAATGAAGTCATGAGAAGTATCTCACACCATAACCATGAGGATATATAATATGAGTCACTCATATCCATAAGTAAAGCTGTCGGTATACAGTGAGTAGACAATAAGGCAATATAAAAGAATAGAAAAAAAGTGATTTTGTAACAGTGCTGAATTACATCATGCTTAGGTTTGTGCTTGTGCCTGTGCTTGCTTATGTCACTCTGTTGCCTCTGCCCTTGTCACTACAAGGTTGATTGAGGGATTTGGGATCAAAAGCACATTACAGGCTAATATATACATGATATCAAATTTGTCAAACTCCAGACTATTTCTAGACCCTTCAGCTTTCTTCAGTTCCCTGCAGTTGCTCACAGCTTTTTTTTTCTTGTCATTCTCTAGATCTTCCCAGAGTAGATTTTCACTGGGGCCTTGTCATGAAGTGAGCCACCCCTATCATTTTCCTTTCTTTATGATACACCATCCGAGCTCTCCTACCTACAATAATCATTCCGGAACCTTCCATTCCATTCTATCAGTTCCGTTCCACTCCTTGTGCCTGAGCTATACAGTATTCCATCATAATTCCCACACTCCGCCTTGTATATATAAGCCAGCCCCCACAGCCTGGTCCCTTATCTTGACCTCTTTGTCATTGGGACCAGGTATGTCTTTTACCTACTTACTTGTATTTATTATCAATATAACCTTGTCATTGGGACCAGTATCTGCCCACTTCTGCTCAAGTCTCTGCTCCGCCACCATCATCACCTCTTTGTGACATTAGGTCAAGATCCCCTACTGCACCGATAGCCTACCGATTAGGTTATCCTTGCAGGCTCCGCCTTCACCACATCTACAGACGCTGCCGCACCAAGCCTGTCCGCCCAAGCTATTGACTGCTCGGCCTATCCACACACTTTTGACACTAAAGACCAAACTCACATCCACAGCAGCAAAAGCAATTCCTGTGCTGACTGCAGTTCTCAACCCTGTCCAAACGCCATTGCCAACTCCATCAGTAAAGAAGAGAATCTTTCTGATGGTACCGTGATCACACCCATCCTAACCCCTGCTCCAACTGTACCCCCACCCACTATGTCAACCCCTGAAGTCAACACCAATCAGCTCATGGCACAGCTCATTGAGCAGGTGGCCCAGCTCACGGCCAACCTCCACAAAGCCTCAGCCAAGTCCAGTATGAATAAGCCTGAGCTCTTCAAAGGCTCGAGTAGTGCGGAAGCCCGTCGCTTCATTGCTCAGTATCAAAGCTGGGCAATGGAACAACCAGATTTGAGCAACAACAAAGGAAAGCTGATCAAGGCAGCGCTAGGATTCTTCTCAGGCAAGGCTGCTGACTGGGCCACACTGTACCTCCTAGAATTCAGCCATAACCAACAACCCTTCAATGGACGATGGGAAGACTTCAAAACAGCCTTCACCCTCCAATTTGAATCCATTGACGCAGGTATGGAGGCCCGGAATGCAATCCAGCATCTCAGGCAGGCAAAAGGTCAAACGGTAGCGGAATTTGCACAGAATTTTGTCGTGACATGCTACACAGTATACGGTACCTACTTTATTTCCCCTACATCCCCTCATTTCTTTATCCTTGTTACGGTTTGGATCTGTCCACACTCTGCCATACCTTTCTACATCATTCCATATCCTTCTATCAACTTCCCGCGCTGTCGCTTACTCATCAAGACTCTTGTATATATAGTACTGTAGCTGACATCTAGTTCCCCATCTTGACCTCTTGGTCTTTGGAACTAGGTTAGTACTTGTATCTTCGTTTACACTCAATATACTCACTTGGTCTTTGGAACTAGTTTTCCTTGTGCGACCCTAGTGATTGGCCCCTGCGCTATCACTGCTGTCTTGATCATTGTATCTTTCAGCCTTCATGTGTGGTGTTAGCCCCTGTCATGAAGTGAGCCCACCCCCTATCATTTTCCTTTCTTTACGATACACCATCCAAGCCCTCCTACCTACAATAATCATTCCGGAACATTCCATTCCATTCTATTAGTTCCATTCCTTGTGCCGGAGCTATACAGTATTACCTCATAGTTCCCACGCTCCACCTTGTATATATAAGCCAGCCCCCACAACCTGGTCCCTTATCTTGACCTCTTTGTCGTTGGGACCAGGTATGTCTTGAACTTACTTACTTGTATTTATTATCAATATAACTTTGTCGTTGGGACCAGTGTCCGCTTTCGCCTAAGTCTCCGCTCCGCTCCGCCACCGTCGTCACCTCTTTGTGACATTAGGTCAAGATCCCTTACTGCACTGATAGCCTACCGATTAGGTTATCCTTGCAGGCTCCGCTTCCACCACGTCTACAGACACCTCCGCACCAAGCCTGCCCGCCCAAGCTATCGACTGCTCTGCCTACCCACACGCTTTTGATACTAAAGACCAAACCCACATCCACCGCAGCAAAAGCAGCTCCTGGGCTGATTGCAGTTCTCAACCCTGTCCAAACGCTGCTGCCAACTCCATCAGTGAAGAGGAGAACCTTTCCGACGGTACCGTGATCACACCCATCCTTATCCCTACTCCCACTGCACCCCCATCCATTATGTCGACCTCTGAAGTCAACACAAACCAGCTCATGGCACAGCTCATCGAGCAGGTGGCCCAGCTCACGGCCAACCTCCACAAAGCCTCAGCCAAGTCCAGTATGAATAAACCTGAGCTCTTCAAAGGCTCTAGTAGTGCAGAAGCACGTCGCTTCATTGCTCAGTATCAAAGCTGGGCAATGGAACAACCAGATCTGAGTAGCAACGAAGGGAAGCTGATCAAGGCAGCGCTAGGATTCTTCTCAGGCAAGGCTGCTGACTGGGCCACACCATACCTCCTAGAATTCAGCCATAACCAACAACCTTTCAATGGACGATGGGAAGACTTCAAAACAGCCTTCACCCTCCGATTTGAATCCATTGATGCAGGTATGGAGGCCCGGAATGCAATCCAGCATCTCAGGCAGGCAAAAGGTCAAACGGTAGCGGAATTTGCACAGAATTTCAAGGACATTGGTGATCGGACCGGGCTTTCAGACGTCGACCTGCGAGAACGCTTCCATAGCGGCCTCAACCCAGAGATCCGACAAAATCTCATTGTGGTCAATATAGCCCAGGGACTGGCTCCCACCCTGGAGGAGGCTATCAGGCGAGCAATTTCAGTGGATGTGTTCCTGCACGATCCCACCATGACAGGTCGCAACCCAGGCACCTCCCATATCTCCTCCCCCCCTGCCAACTCCCATGCTATGGATGTCGATGCCACACACACTAGTGGTAACAGCAGAGAAAGCTTCGTGGCCCAGATGAGAGGAAGGTGTTATGGGTGTGGCTCGCAGAGTCACGAAAAGAGGAACTGCTCATACAAGGAGACAGTTTGCCGCTACTGTGGACGACGAGGCCACCTAGAATCAGTCTGCCAAGACAAGTTCATGGGTCTAGAACGTGGCCGGGGTAAGCGCCAACAACCCCGCCGTCAGCAAGTCTCTGCTTCTGCTTCGACACCGTTCACCCTCTTCCCCAATGAACCTGTCCAAATTGCCGCGTCCATTCCAGCTCCCACTGCTCCGTCTCCACTTACGCCTGACCTCTCCACCCAGATTGCCCAGCTCCAGGAGCTCCTTAACAGAGCCAATGCCATGGCCCCAGCACCAGGTTCTCAGGAGGGTTTTTAAAGCGGGTGCCCGTCTCGGCTGCATCGAGAGTACCCGTAAACCAGTTCGCTATACATTCCACATCTGCGTATGATTCTCTCCCATCTTGTAAAATATCTACTATTTCGGAATTGAACTCCAATTCATCTCACTTCCGAATTAACGCAAAACTAAGAGGAAGAAATCACAGTATAGCAACTGCAGCCATGGTTGATTCTGGAGCCACTGCTCTATTTTTGAACCAAGAGTTTGTCACCCGTCACCGCGTAAGGACCTTCCCACTCAGGAAACCCATTGGCGTCTTTAACATTGATGGGTCTGCTAACCGAGCAGGGCAGATCACACACTTTGCACGCCTAGCCCTGACTGTTGATAACCAAGAACGGTGGACAGACTTGCTAGTAACCAATCTGGGAGGCGAAGACCTAATCTTAGGACTCCCCTGGCTACGTAAGGCCAATCCAGATATTGACTGGGAGAAAGGACGACTCACAGTCAGATCCCAACAAACAACGATAGAGGAGGTGGAAGAGCAAGACACGGCGGAGGAAATTGAAACTGTGATCACCCCTGAACCACCACTTGACACACTGGATGAGGAGACAGAAGAGTCGCCCATACACCGCATTCGAGCAAACCGACGAACCCGACGTGCATGGGTGAAGTCAGGAATCTTACACGAACAAACAGATGAAGTCTGGTGTGCTGCAGGGTTCACCTACTCCCAACAGCTAGCGGAACAAGCCCACAAAACAAAACCCATGAAAACCTTTGAAGAAATGGTCCCAGAACCCTACCGCGATTTCGAAAAAGTATTCTCTGAAACTGCTTCAGAGCGCCTCCCTGACCACCAACCCTGGGATCATGCTATAGAATTGATCCCAGGTGCACCGGAAACCATGCGCACAAAAGTCTATCCAATGTCATTGAATGAACAAGGTGAACTCGACCGCTTCCTGGATGACAACCTCCGAAAAGGCTACATTCGCCCCTCAAAATCGCCACTGTCTTCACCCGTCTTCTTTGTTAAGAAGAAAGATGGGAAGCTCCGCTTCGTACAGGATTACCGGAAACTCAACCAAGTAACCCTAAAGAACCGCTATCCTCTCCCACTGGTCGCTGACATTGTCAGCCGTCTACAGGGGGCACGGTACTTCACCAAATTTGACGTCAGATGGGGCTACAACAATGTCCGGATTAAGGAGGGTGATGAGTGGAAGGCCGCTTTTGCAACCAACCGAGGGTTATTTGAACCCAGTGTAATGTTCTTCGGTCTCACCAACTCGCCAGCTACCTTCCAAGCGCTCATGAATTCCATCTTTTCAGACCTAGTGGCGGCTGGTAAGGTAGCAGTCTACCTAGACGACATCCTCATCTTCAGTAACAATTTGCAAGAACACCGGCAGGTGGTGCGAGAGGTACTAAAGCGGCTAGAAAAACATGACCTCTACCTGCGACCAGAGAAATGCGAGTTTGAGGAGCTTCAGGTTGAGTATTTGGGACTAGTGATATCAGAAGGTGAAGTGCGCATGGATCCAGTAAAAGTAGCTGCAGTCCGCGACTGGCCTACCCCAAAGAATCTACGAGAACTACGGGGATTCCTAGGCTTCGCTAACTTCTACCGTCGATTCATACGGAACTTTGCCCGCATAGCACGCCCTCTGAACGACCTAACAAAAAAGGATACAGGCTTCAGTTGGGGGACACACCAACAACAAGCATTCGATACCCTAAGGGAAGCATTCATCACAGCACCGGTACTGGCACTCTGGGACCCTAATAGGCTCACACAACTTGAGGTAGATGCATCAGGCTTTGCTACGGGAGGAGCCCTAATGCAGAAACAAGACGACGGCCAGTGGCACCCAGTGGCATTTCGATCAGCCTCCATGCAACCAGCTGAACGAAACTACGAAATCTATGACCGAGAGATGCTCGCTATCATCGAAGCATTAAAGGACTGGAGAAGCTTCCTGGAAGGTTCACCACAACCGTTCGAGATTCTCACCGACCACGCAAACCTGGAATTCTGGCGTTCTGCTCAAGACCTCAGTAGACGGCAGGCGCGATGGGCACTATGGTTGTCCCGATTCGACTTCCAGCTCACTCACCGCCCGGGCAAGTCCAACACTCAGGCAGACGCTCTCTCTCGTATGGCAGCACATCAGGTTCTGGATAGCGAAGATAATCGACAACAGATTGTTCTGAAACCAGCCCATTTCATGCAAGTGGCAGCTACCTCACTACAAAACCCACTGGAGGACCGCATCCGACAGGCGTCTCAAAAGGAGGCCCAAGTACTGGAAGGACTGGAAGAGCTTAGGAGAAGCGGTCTCAAACGCTTGGCCAATGGGATAGCAGAATGGGAAGAAGACAAGGGACTAGTATACCACCGAGGAAGAGTATATGTCCCACCAGATGATGACCTCCGGAAAGAAGTACTCAAGCAATGCCACGATAACCCCTCTGCTGGCCACCCTGGACTTCACAATACCCTTGACCTCGTCAGCACCCACTTTTGGTGGCCCACCCTGCGATCCTTTGTAGAAAAATATGTTGAAGGATGCGAGACTTGTGCAAGGAAGAAGATACAGAGACACCCACGAGCAGTAACACTACCTCTAGACGTCCCAGCAGGCTTGTGGGAAGAAGTGGGAGTTGACTTGATCACACAGCTGCCCAACTCGCAAGGGTATGACGCGATTCTAGTCTGCACGGACCTTTATGGTAAACAAATCCATGCAATTCCTTGTACAACTTCAATCACAGCAGCAGGTGTGGCCGACATCTACTATCGCGAAATTTTTCGCCTCCATGGTCTTCCCCTCCGCTTTGTATCAGACCGGGGACCCCAGTTTGCAGCAAAACTCATGCGATCATTACTCTCCCGCCTAGGAATCAAATCAAACCTCACCTCAGGGTACCACCCCCAAGCAAACGGACAGACCGAACGGGCAAACCAAGAAGTCGAAAAATACCTCAGACTCTATGTGGGACGCCGCCAGGATGACTGGGCGGAGCACCTACCTATGGCGGAATTTGTGATTAACTCTCGCACCCACTCTGCACTTGGAACGTCCCCATTCGAACTCACCTATGGTTATCTGCCTCTATTTAACATTCCAGTTGGACAACGGAGTGGGATTCCGGCGGTGGATGATCGCATCCAGATACTGCGGGATGCACGACAGGATGCTGGGGCGGCGCTACACCTGGGGAAACGACGGCAAAAGGAAAACTACGAACGGGGAAAACGAAAGGCACATCAATTCCAAGTTGGAGATCAGGTCTGGCTAAGCGCAGAGGACATCAAGCTCCAACTTTCCAGTGAGAAACTTGGGGATCGACAGCTAGGACCTTACACCATTTTGCAGAAGGTTGGGCCCCTGGACTACCGTTTAGACCTCCCATTATCCCTGGACCGCATCCATCCTGTGTTCCATGTTGATAAATTGTACCCTTGGAGAGGGAACACCGTAAACGGCGAAATTGCAACACCACCGGAACCAGTATATCTAGAGGATGAGGATGAGCCGGAGTATGAAGTCGAGGACATCTTGGATAGTCGGATTAGGTGGAAGAAGCTAGAATACTTGGTAAAGTGGAAAGGCTACGATGCAGGACACAACTCATGGGAACCTGCACCAAATCTTGAACACGCCCCAGCAACTATCCGAAAATTCCACAAAAAGCACCCTCAGGCGGCAAAAGCTTGACCATTGAGGGCAATGGTCATAAGGAGGGGGGTAATGTCATGAAGTGAGCCCACCCCCTATCATTTTCCTTTCTTTACGATACACCATCCAAGCCCTCCTACCTACAATAATCATTCCGGAACATTCCATTCCATTCTATTAGTTCCATTCCTTGTGCCGGAGCTATACAGTATTACCTCATAGTTCCCACGCTCCACCTTGTATATATAAGCCAGCCCCCACAACCTGGTCCCTTATCTTGACCTCTTTGTCGTTGGGACCAGGTATGTCTTGAACTTACTTACTTGTATTTATTATCAATATAACTTTGTCGTTGGGACCAGTGTCCGCTTTCGCCTAAGTCTCCGCTCCGCTCCGCCACCGTCGTCACCTCTTTGTGACAGCCCCACCCCTCACTTCAGTTTGTACTTCGAGCCTGTGCTTTCTCTGTGCTCTCCCCCATCATCACCACATTAGGTCAAGATCTCTACTCGTACCATCAGCCTCTCCAACTGATCCTACAAGGAGTGGAAATCAGACTTACCCGGTTCTCCACCTTCCATTGCTATTACGCCTTCGTTTACACCAGACATCGATTGTTCAGGATTTCAGCACGCATTTGATACTCAAGATCAGTGCGACGTTCACTCTAAATACAATCCAGATGAAGAACGTGACACTTGGTTTGACTGCGATGAAAACCCTTGTCCCAATTGATACCACAACCCTGCCCCCATTGCTCCAAGCGATTCAGAAAGTGGACGATTCATAACCATCCCCAGAATTCCAAGCCGAGTTCCAAGCCGGGTTGGTAGACTTTCAAACCCTACCAGTGCTGTCCCATCCGCTAGAGCCTCTCCTGTGCTTATTCCCACTGCTATCCCAGAACCTGAGCTAGAAACTGAAGCCGACCCTGTCGCACCATCCCCAGAGCCTATCGTCATTGATATCTCAGTCACACCAGAACCATTATCCCCATCTCCCGAGCCCATTCCCATTGAAAACACCTCTATCATGTCTCATCCTCCTACCACCCAAGACCTTGCGGTGTTGATCCAACAACTCGCCACACAACAGATGGCACTACAATCGGCAGTAGCCAGTATTGCCAACAACATAAGCACCAACAAAGGTGTTAGCAAACCCCAGACATACGATGGGAAGCGCAGTGACGATGCGCGACGCTTCATTGCGGCCTTCGAACTATGGGCCCAGGGTATCCGCTCCCTCAGTAATGAACAGGAAAAAATTAAATCGGCCATCTCATACCTCGATGGTGATGCAGCTATCTGGGCTACTCCCACCTCAAAGAACATCAGTCAGGTCGCCCGAGCTGTTGCTGCAGGACTACCAGCTCCTGCCCTCCTCTACCCAACCTGGGCTGATTTCGCTGGCGCCTTTAGGCAACGGTTTGAAACAGCAGATCCAGTGGTAGAGGCCAAAAGAGTGTTGAAAAGCCTTTGGCAGGGAAAGGACCGGGTAGCGACATATGCCGCGACCTTCAAACAGTATGCTAGTAGGACAGGATACTCGGATGCTGACCTTCGAGATCGGTTCTATGATCACCTCTCGAAGCGAATCAAAGACGGACTGGTCAACTCACAGGCCAACACAGATCAGATGAATGCACTGATCAATGAAGCCATTCGTATTGACAACAGGCAGAATGAATGCGCCGATGAAGAAGGGAAACAATACACCCGAAGCACTCCCAACTTCAGCTCCTACATCCCCACTCCCTTTGTTCCGGCCCGCGATCCAAATGCAATGGACGTGGATGCCACTACTACTAGACGATTGGTGGAAGACTATCGCAGATCCATGATGGGAAGATGCTATGGGTGCGGGTCCAGAGAACATCAAAAGGCAGATGGACACCATGAACGCGATGTCTGCAATCACTGCAGACTAACTGGTCATCTAGCAGCTGTCTGTCGCAGGAAGTTCTTGGGACTCTCAAGACCCATTCCCCGTTCAGCCGCTGCCACATCTATTATTGCAGAGCCCTCTACCTCCATTGCCGCTACCACACCCGCCCCTGCCACCGACTTTACAAAGATCCTTCAGATGCTCACTGCGGGACAGAAGGAACTGGCAGAGCAGATGGCAGAGTTGCACTCGAATTTTTAAAGTGGGAACCCGCCACGGCTGCCGCCTGGTTCCCTAGTCTGTATTCCTCATCTACCTCTACTTATGCATCTATACCCTCGTGTACAATTTGTTCCGCTCAATCTAGTGATGTTTCTCACTTCCGCGTGCCGATTAAGTTGCAAGGCAGATTCAAGAATACCGACAGTGCAGCAATGATAGACTCTGGTGCCACAGGTCTTTTCATTCATGAATGTTTCATGAAACAACATCGAATTCTCCCTCATCGGCTCCGCCATCCCATCACTCTTTATAACATTGATGGATCTCCTAACTGTCATGAAACGATCTTTTTCCATTATTCTTTTCTTTTATTATTCTTTTCCTTTTCTTTTATTTACTTACCTAATCACCAAAGCGCTTACACTAGCGCTTATTATATTTTCATTATCATTTAGGTTACACACGTCAACCTTATTGTTCTTGCGTTGTCGTTTCACTTAGGCGCGACTCTCTCGTGCCTGTCAGTTCATTGACAGGATGACGTCATTATCGTTCCACTTCCATGCTTCTTTCTATATTGCCTTATTGTTTACTCACCTAATACCTACAGCTTTACTTATGGATACGAGCGACTCTTATTGTAGATCCTCACGGTTACGGCACGAGATATCTCTCACAGCTTCATATCCCAATAGTATATAAGACTTAGTATTTTGTAGTTATATTCCTTAGCTCTATTCTCGTCTATTCTCCTCGGTAGCTAGACTTGTAGTTGGGTTGTTTTATCCATCCTCTTTTGCCTTTTCGTCCTCTTGCTCATCGTCTATCGTGTGACGCCTGGTTGTCTCTTGTGAGAGCTAGCGAGTCGCTGACAGAAGAATAGAGCTTCTACCACACACCACCCGTCACAACAAACTTTTACAAACTTGCCTAGGATTCAACACGCTGTTGGAAACTAGTTTTCTCGATATGTTACATATTTTCATTCTTACCAAACACGCTCATCCCCTCCCCTACTATAACTCAACATGACTGATCGGTCAATACATGCGCCCGACCCAGCAGAAGTCGCTACTGTCACTTCTAGTCCACGCCGGGTATTTGTCAATACACCAGGGAACTACGATGGCGATCCCGCCACCTACCGACCATGGCGACGACGGATGATGGCTTATGTTTCCGAGTTGACGGAGACAAAGCAAGTTGACAACTCCCACCGAGTCACCACTATCATTATGTCCTTCCTGGTTGGAGGAAAAGCTGACGAATGGGCCCAAGTCTATTCTGATGACCACTTCAACATCGACAATGGGTCATGGGACATTATGGGGAAGCAGCTAATTGACAATATGGACAGGGAGTTCACGAACGTCGCAAAGGAGAAGGAGGCTCGCGACAAACTAACTTATATCCGACAGGGGAAGTCTTCGGCTGGTGACTTTTTCAAAGAATTTGAATTGTTACTGAAGGATGCCGGATACAAGAAGGACGAGTCGCACGTCCTTACCCTAGCGGAGAGAGCGGTTGATCACACACTCCTATACGACATCATTAAGGGACGGACGGAGCCCTTTGAAGACTACAAGGAGTTGAAGAAGGTAGTCACAGGGGCTGATAACGTAAGGCGGCAATGGGCCGAACAGAAGAGAGGATACGGGTATGCGGGGTGGTGGAATGCTAACCCACAGGGACAGAGTCATGGACAGTCGTCCACTCAGCAGAACCGGCAGGAGCCGAAAGTAGCTCCGAAGGCAGAGTATTCTGCGGCGCCAAGAAGAGATGCTACCGGCACCACGTTCGGAGGAACGGGCAGGCCGATGGACATCGACCAGGCAAGGGAGAAGCGTTTGTGCTTCAACTGTGGCGAGCCAGGCCACATGAGCAGGAACTGCCCGCACAAGAGAAAGGCGGTAGTCCGAGGTATTATGTTGAACATGAGTGAGCAGGAACGTACAGATTTCATTAACGATTTGGGTTTTCCAAAGGCTCCGCAGTAGATATAGGTCTGCAGGAGCCTTCGCACACGGACATTTCGGAATTTGTTGATAATGGCGTTGATTATGTAATCAGTACAGGTACTAAACAGAAAAACGCGTCCACCTTTATCCACAAAACCGAAAAAACCGAAAAACCTATACGGTACAAACCCGACACTGCTGAATGGCTAACTCAGAGAGTTAGAGAAGATCAAGTCCCGAGAGCAGTGGGATTATTACGAACTTGGATGCCCTTTTCCCGGGAAAAAGAAGCCTCTGAAGAAACCGTCATGGACATACGAAAATGGAACTGGAAAACAGCAGTCAACACCATCCGGAGTCTCAAGAACAAAAGAAGTTATGTTCGCGGGACACGTGGCAAAAGTCTGAAACTTCTGGCAATACTCGAGACACTGGAGGATGCTCGACAAATCGTTACAGAAGGACTCCTCGACAGTGGAGCTACCGGTTTCTGCATTGACTCAGAATTCGTCAAACGGCACAACCTTGTCACGGAAAACTTACCAATCAAAACACCTGTCTATAATGCCGACGGCACACTCAATGATTCCGGCTCAATAGACAAGTACGTCGAAATCCGGATGACTATCGGTGATCATTCAGAAATTGTACAGTTGGGAGTGGTAAGCCTAGGAAAGAATAATATCTTTCTAGGACTAGATTGGCTGCGACACCACAACCCGAGTATTGACTGGAAGACATCTGAACTAACCTTCAACAGGTGTCCAACAAGATGCGGTTACAACCCACACTTTTGGACACCAGAGGATACTCATTCTAGAGCGGCATTACAGGAAGGCTAACAGCTTTTCCTATTTGACTGGGACAGGTATGTTCACGAGCAGGTACAGTCGAGGAAGTGGACGGAGGAACAAGCTAAGAAGGAAACAGCCGAAGAATTCGACACTTCCAAACCCTACGTCGAAGAGTACCCTGATGTCTTCAGCCAGAAGGAATTCGACCAGTTGCCACAACGACGCCCTTGGGACCATGCTATCGATCTAACACCAGGTTCCAAACCTTTAGATTGTAAAGTATATCCACTAAACCCAAAGGAACAAGAGGCGCTCGATAAGTTTCTTGAAGAGAACCTTAGAACTGGACGAATCCGACCTTCTACCTTGCAGATGGCATCCCCTTTCTTCTTTGTCAAAAAGAAGGATGGCACCTTACGACCGGTACAAGATTATCACAAACTGAACGAGATGACGGTTAAAAACCGGTATCCACTTCCTCTCATTCAGGAACTAATCGATCATTTAAAAGGCGCTAAAATCTTCACGAAGATGGATATCAGATGGGGATTCAACAACATCCACATAAAGGAAGGTGACGAATGGAAAGCAGCTTTTCGAACTAACCAAGGGTTATTCGAACCAACCGTTATGTTCTTTGGACTCACTAACTCTCCTGCGACATTCCAAGGTTTCATGAACCATATCCTGCGAGATCTCATTAATAGAGGTCATGTTATTGTTTACATGGACGACATACTGATTTTTACCGACGGTATAAAAGAACATTCACAAATCGTAAAACAAGTACTTGACATTCTACGGGAGCATAAGTTATTCCTTAAACCCGAAAAGTGTTCTTTCGAAAAACCAGTTATTGACTACCTCGGCATTATCATTGGTAATGGAACTATTCACATGGATCCAAAGAAAGTACAGGCCGTTCGCGAATGGATTACTCCCCGCAAGAAGCGCGATGTTCAGCAATTCTTAGGATTTTGCAACTTCTTCAGGCGCTTTATTCGTGGGTTTAGTCTTGTAGCAAAGCCGCTGACACAGCTTACTGGGAATGGAACTTGGAAATGGGAGAAAGTGCAAGAAGATGCATTCGAGGAGTTAAAACGTCGAATCTGTGAGGAAGTAGTTTTACTCATTCCTCGAAACAATGGAAAGTTCCGAGTAGAAGCTGACTCGTCCGATTACGCTAATGGCGCCGTTTTATCCCAGTTTGTCGAAAGCAAGTGGTATCCTATTGCCTTTCGCTCCCGATCCCTCAATGAGGTTGAGCGTAATTACGAGATTTACGACAAAGAACTCATGGCAATTATGGACTCCCTTGACGACTGGAGGCAGTATTTGCTGGGTGCGGAGGAACAGATTGAAATTTTTACGGATCACGCAAACCTCCAGTACTTCAAGAAGCCGCAGAAACTCAACCGACGACAAGCGCGCTGGGTACTGGAATTAGCGGAGTATAATTTCGATCTTGTTCATAAGCCTGGTAAATCGATGACAAAAGCTGACGCCCTGTCGAGGATGACAGGTCTTGAGATGGGGGACAAGGACAACGAGAACATCGTTCTCCTGAAACCGGAACTTTTCATCCAAGCTCTTGACCTATCGGCTCCTGAAGATCTCCTGCTATCAGAGATCCGAAAGAGTAGAAACCAAGTAGACCGAACTGTACAGGATGCCCTAGCTGCCAAAAACCCGGAGTGGACCGAAACCGACAAAGTCATTACATGGAAAGGGCGTGTTTATGTACCGAAAAACCGCCTACTCCGATCCAAAATAATCACTCAGTACCACGATACACCGCTAGCGGGACATCCAGGAAAGTACAAAACCATGGAGTTGATTACTCGGGACTACTGGTGGCCAGGGGTGACACGAGATGCAGGGAAATACGTCGAAGGTTGCGAGAAATGCCAGGTGACAAAATCACATCGTACCAAACCAGTTGGACAACTTCATCCACATGCGGTACCAACTGAACCATGGCAGATAATCGGCACTGAGATGATAGGGGAACTACCGGAATCAGGAGGATATAACGCCATATCGGTGTTTATCGATCATTTTTCCAAAAGATTACGACTTGTTCCGTCGCACACTACAGTCACATCAGAGGGAATGGCAAAAATCTATCGGGATCGTATTTTTTCTATCCACGGCATTCCACGAAAAATCATACATGATTGAGGACCTCAATATCATTCTCGTTTCATGAAGGAACTCTACCGTCTTTTAGGAATAGAAGCAAACTACACCACGGCGTATCACCCACAGACCAACGGCCAGACAGAACGAACAAATCAGGAGATAGAACATTATCTCCGTTTGTTCATTAGTTATCATCAAAACGACTGGCATGAGTGGTTACCACTTGCAGAGTTTGCCTATAACGATCGAGTACACTCTGCGACGAAAGTTTCCCCCTTCTATGCTGACAACGGTAGACATCCCTATAAAGGTATGGCACCTCAAATGACTTCGGACAACCCCACAGCACAAGCGTTTGCAGATGGAATGAGGAAGGTTCAAGATGAAGTAGGAGCGGCCTTAGGAAAGGCCAATGAGGATATGAAGAAGTTTTATGACCGTAAGCGAAGAGTTGGAGTAGAGTACAAGCCAGGCGATAAGGTCTGGCTTGAGGGAACTAACTTATCGACAGACCAGCCGATGAAAAAGTTAGGAGATAAACGGTTTGGACCGTTTACAGTTCAGAAGAAGATAGGTGCTAGTTCCTATAAACTAGACATCCCCTCTACGTGGAAACATATCCATAACGTTTTCAACGAAGTCCTCCTTACCCCTTACAGGGAACCGCAATTCCCCTCTCAACCACGAAACACTCGCCTACCTCCTGTCGTCGTAGGAGAAGAAGAGGAATTCGAAGTCGAGGAGATTCTCGACTCACGAAAGGTAGGAAAAGGAATCAAGTACAAGGTCAGGTGGCGAGGTTACGGACCACATGAAGACACTTGGGAACCTCGGTCCAACATCACACATTCCTCCGATTTGTTGAAGGAATTCCATGATAAGAACCCAACCAAACCCAAACCCGCCACCCTGAGTCGACTCGAAATCCCTATTTCCTTATTCCCTACCGAATTATTCCGCCCTATGCCTCCACCAGATACCGAAAACACGTCCTCACAATTGCCCTCCGAAAATTTCGTTAGTGTCAGCGACTCGCTAGCTCTCACAAAAGAGAACCAGGCGTCACACGATAGACGATGAGCAAGAGGATGAAAAGGTAAAAGAGGATGGATAAAACAACCCAATACTAGTCTAGCTACCGAGGAGAATAGACGAGAATAGAGCTAAGGAATATAACTACCAAATATCTAGTCTTATATACAAAATGGGATATGAAACCGTGAGAGACGTCTCGCACTGTAACCGTGAGGACCTACAATAAGAGTTGCTCGTATCCATAAGTAAAGCTGTAGGTATTCGGTGAGTAAACAATAAGGCAATATAAAAAGAAGCATGGAGGCGGAACAATAATGACGTCGTCCTGTCAATGAACTGACAGGCACGAGAGAGTCGCTGTCATGAATCGATCTTTTTCCATTATTCTTTTCTTTTATTTACTTATCTAATCACCAAAGCGCTTACACTAGCGCTTATTATATTTTCATTATCATTCAGGTTACACGTGTCAACCTTATTGTTCTCGCATTGTCGTTTCACTTAGGCGCGACTCTCTCGTGCCTGTCAGCTCATTGACAGGGCGATGTCATTATCGTTCCACCTCCATGCTTCTTTTTATATTGCCTTATTGTTTACTCACCGAATACCTACAGCTTTACTTATGGATACGAGCAACTCTTATTGTAGGTCCTCACGGTTACGGTGCGAGACATCTCTCACGGTTTCATATCCCGTTTTGTATATAAGCCTAGATATTTGGTAGTTATATTCCTTAGCTCTATTCTCGTCTATTCTCCTCGGTAGCTAGACTTGTAGTTGGGTTGTTTTATCCATCCTCTTTTGCCTTTTCATCCTCTTGCTCATCGTCTATCGTGTGACGCCTGGTTGTCTCTTGTGAGAGCTAGCGAGTCGCTGACAGAAGAATAGAGCTTCTACCACATACCACCCGTCACAACAAAAACTTTTACAAACTTGCCTAGGATTCAACACACCGTTGGAAACTAGTTTTCTCGATACGTTACACATTTTCATTTCTACCAAACACGCTCATCTTCTCCCCTACTATAACTCAATATGACTGACCGGTCGATACATGCGCCCGACCCAGCGGAAGTCGCTGCTGTCATGTCTAGTCCACGCCGGGTGTTTGTCAATACACCAGGAAACTACGATGGCGACCCCGCCACCTACCGGCCATGGCGACGACGAATGATGGCTTACGTCTCCGAGCTGATGGAGACAAAGCAGGTCGACAATTCCCACCGAGTCACCACCATCATTATGTCCTTCCTGGTCGGAGGAAAAGCCGACGAATGGGCTCAGGTCTACTCGGATGACCATTTCGATATCGACAGAGGGACGTGGGATATTACGGGGAAGCAGTTAATTGACGACATGGACAGGGAGTTCACGAATGTCGCAAAGGAGAAAGAAGCCCGTGATAAACTAACCTATATCCGACAGGGGAAGTCCTCGGCCAGTGACTTTTTCAAAGAGTTTGAATTGTTGCTGAAAGATGCCGGGTACCAGAAGGACGAGTCGCACGTCCTTACCCTAGCGGAGAGGGCGGTTGATCACACCCTTTTATATGACATCATTAAGGGACGGATGGAGCCCTTTGAAGACTATAAGGAGTTGAAGAAGGTAGTCACAGGGGCTGACAATGTAAGGCGGCAGTGGGCCGAACAGAAGAGAGGTTACGGGTATGCGGGGTGGTGGAACGCTAACCCACAGGGACAGAGTCGTGGACAGTCGTCCACTCAGCAGAACCGACAGGAGCCGAAAGTAGCTCCGAAGGCAGAATATTCGGCAGCACCGAGAAGAGATGCTACCGGCACCACATTCGGAGGAACGGGCAGGCCGATGGACATTGACCAAGCGAGAGAGAAGCGTTTGTGCTTCAACTGTGGCGAGCCAGGCCACATGAGCAGGAACTGCCCGCACAAGAGAAAGGCGGTAGTCAGAGGTATTATGTTGAACATGAGTGAGCAGGAACGTACGGACTTTATTAACGATTTGGGTTTTCCAAAGGCTCCGCAGTAGATATAGGTCTGCAGGAGCCTTCGCGCACGGACATTTCGGAGTTTGTTGATAATGGCGTTGACTATGTAATCAGTACAGGTACTAAACAGAAAAACGCGTCCACCTTTATCCACAAAACCGAAAAAACCGAAAAACCTATACGGTACGAACCCGACACTGCTGAATGGCTAACTCAGAGAGTTAGAGAAGACCAGATCCCGAGAGCAGTGGGATTGTTATGAACTTGGATGCCCTTTTCACGGGAAAAAGAAGCCTCTGAAGAAACCGTCATGGACATACGAAAACGGAACTGGAAAACGGCAGTCACCGCCATCCGGAGTCTCAAAAACAAAAGGAGTTATGTTCGCGGGACACGCGGCAAAAGTCTGAAACTCCCAGCAATACTCGAGACACTGGAGGATGCTCGACAAATCGTCACAGAAGGACTCCTCGACAGTGGAGCTACTGGTTCCTGCATCGACTCAGAATTCGTCAAACGGCATAATCTTATCACGGAAAACTTACCGATCAAAACACCTGTCTACAATGCCGACGGTACACTCAACGACTCCGGATCAATAGACAAGTACGTCGAGATCCGGATGACCATCGGTGATCATTCAGAGATCGTCCAATTCGGAGTAGTAAGTCTAGGAAAGAATAATATCTTTCTAGGACTAGACTGGCTATGACACCACAACCCAAGTATTGACTGGAATACGTCTGAACTAACCTTTGACAGGTGTCCAACAAGATGCGGTTACAACCCACACTTTTGGACACCAGAGGATACCCATTCTAGAGCGGCATTACAGGAAGGCGAACAGCTTTTCCTGTTTGACTGGGACAGGTATGTTCACGAGCAGGTACAGTCGAGGAAGTGGACGGAAAAACAAGCCAGAGAGGAAACAGCCCAAGAGTTCGACACTTCCAAGCCCTACATCGAAAAGTACCCCGATGTTTTCAGCCAGAAGGAATTCGACCAACTGCCACAACGACGTCCTTGGGACCACGCTATCGACCTAACGCCAGGTTCTAAACCTTTAGATTGCAAGGTGTACCCATTAAACCCAAAGGAACAAGAGGCGCTCGACAAGTTTCTTGAAGAAAACCTTCGAACTGGACGAATCTGACCTTCGACTTCGCAGATGGCGTCTCCCTTCTTCTTCGTTAAAAAGAAAGATGGCACCTTACGACCAGTACAAGATTATCGTAAACTGAACGAGATGACGGTTAAAAACCGGTATCCACTTCCTCTCATTCAGGAGCTAATCGATCGTTTAAAAGGCGCTAAAATCTTCACGAAGATGGATATCAGATGGGGATTCAACAACATCCGCATAAAGGAAGGTGACGAATGGAAAGCGGCTTTTTGAACTAACCAGGGGTTATTCGAACCGACCGTCATGTTCTTTGGACTCACCAACTCTCCTGCGACGTTCCAAGGTTTCATGAACCACATCCTGCGAGACCTCATCAATAAAGGTCATGTTATCGTTTACATGGACGACATATTGATTTTTACCGACGATATAATAGAACATCGACAAATCGTAGAACAAGTACTCGACATTCTAAGGGAACATAAGTTGTTCCTTAAACCCGAAAAGTGTTCTTTCGCCAAAAAACCGGTTATCGACTACCTCGGTATTATTATCGGTAACGGAACTATTCGCATGGATCCCAAGAAAGTACAAGCCGTTCGAGAATGGATTACTCCACGAAAGAAGCGCGACGTCCAACAGTTTCTAGGATTTTGCAACTTCTTCCGGCGATTCATTCGTGGTTTCAGTCTGGTAGCAAAGCCATTAACACAGCTCACGGGAAATGGGACTTGGAAGTGGGAAAAAGGTCAGGAAGAGGCGTTCGAGGAGTTGAAACGTCGAATCTGTGAAGAAGTAGTTTTACTCATTCCTCGAAACCACGGAAAATTCAGGGTAGAAGCTGACTCGTCCGATTATGCTAATGGCGCCGTTTTATCCCAGTTTGTCGAAAGCAAGTGGTATCCTATTGCCTTTCGTTCTCGTTCCCTCAATGAGGTTGAGCGTAATTACGAGATTTACGACAAAGAACTTATGGCAATTATGGACTCCCTCGACGACTGGAGGCAATATTTACTAGGTGCAGAGGAACAGATTGAGATTTATACGGATCACGCAAACCTCCAGTACTTCAAGAAGCCGCAGAAACTCAACCGACGACAAGCGCGGTGGGTACTGGAATTAGCGGAGTATAATTTCGATCTCGTTCACAAACCTGGTAAATTGATGACGAAAGCTGACGCCCTGTTGAGGATGACAGGTCTTGAGATGGGGGACAAGGACAACGAGAACATCGTTCTCCTGAAACCGGAACTTTTTATTCAAGCTATCGACCTATCGGCTCCCGAAGATCTCCTGTTATCAGAGATCCGAAAGAGTAGAAACCAAGTAGACCGAACTGTACAGGATGCCCTCGCTGCGAAAAATCCAGAGTGGACTGAGACCGACAAAGTCATTACCTGGAAAGGGCGTGTTTATGTACCGAAAAACCGCCTACTCCGGTCCAAAATAATCACTCAGTACCACGATACACCACTAGCGGGACATCCAGGACAGTACAAAACCACGGAGTTGATTACTCGGGACTACTGGTGGCCAGGAGTGACACGAGATGCAGGGAAATATGTCGAAGGATGCGAGAAATGCCAGGCGACAAAGTCACATCGTACCAAACCAGTTGGACAACTTCACCCACATGCAGTACCAACTGAACCGTGGCAAATAATCGGCACTGATATGATAGGGGAACTACCGGAATCGGGAGGATATAACGCCATATCGGTGTTTATCGATCATTTTTCCAAAAGGTTGCGACTTGTTCCGTCTCACACTACAGTCACGTCAGAGGGAATGGCAAAAATCTATCGGGATCGTATTTTTTCTATCCACGGCATTCCACGAAAAATAATACATGATCGAGGACCGCAATATCATTCTCGTTTCATGAAGGAACTCTACCGTCTTTTAGGAATAGAAGCAAACTATACCACGGCGTATCATCCACAGACCAACGGCCAGACAGAACGAACAAATCAGGAGATAGAACATTATCTCCGTTTGTTCATTAGCTATCATCAAAATGACTGGCATGAGTGGTTACCGCTTGCAGAATTCGCCTATAACGATCGAGTACACTCTGCGACAAAAGTTTCCCCCTTCTATGCTGACAACGGTAGACATCCCTATAAAGGCACGGCACCTCAAATGACTTCGGACAACCCCACAGCACAGGCTTTTGCAGATGGAATGAGGAAGGTTCGAGACGAAGTAGGAGCGGCCTTAGGAAAGGCCAACGAGGACATGAAGAAGTTTTATGACCGAAAGCGAAGAGTTGGAGTAGAGTACAAGCCAGGCGATAAGGTCTGGCTTGAGGGAACTAACTAATTGACATACCAGCTGATGAAAAAGTTAGGAGATAAACGGTTTGGACCGTTTACAGTTCAGAAGAAGATAGGTGCTAGTTCCTATAAACTAGACATCCCCTCTACGTGGAAACGTATCCATAACGTTTTCAACGAAGTCCTTCTCACTCCCTATAGAGAACCGCAATTTCCCTCTCAACCACGAAACACTCGTCCACCTCCTGTCGTCGTAGGAGAAGAAGAGGAATTCGAAGTCGAGGAGATTCTTGACTCACGAAAGGTAGGAAAAGGGATCAAGTACAAGGTCAGGTGGCGAGGTTACGGACCACATGAAGACACTTGGGAACCTCGGTCCAACATCACCCATTCCTCCGATTTGTTGAAGGAATTCCATGATAAAAACCCAAACAAACCCAAACCCGCCACCCTGAGTCGACTCGAAATCCCTATTTCCTTATTCCCTACCGAGTTATTCCGCCCTATGCCTCCGCCAGATACCGAAAATACACCCTCACAATTACCCTCCGAAAATTTTGTTAGACGACAAGCGCTTCGTGGAACTCGCGCTCTAGGGAGGGGGTAATGTCATGAATCGATCTTTTTCCATTATTCTTTTCTTTTATTATTCTTTTCCTTTTCTTTTATTTACTTATCTAATCACCAAAGCGCTTACACTAGCGCTTATTATATTTTCATTATCATTCAGGTTACACGTGTCAACCTTATTGTTCTCGCATTGTCGTTTCACTTAGGCGTGACTCTCTCGTGCCTGTCAGCTCATTGACAGGGCGATGTCATTATCGTTCCGCCTCCATGCTTCTTTTTATATTGCCTTATTGTTTACTCACTGAATACCTACAGCTTTACTTATGGATACGAGCGACTCTTATTGTAGGTCCTCACAGTTACGGTGCGAGACATCTCTCACGGTTTCATATCCCGTTTTGTATATAAGCCTAGATATTTGGTAGTTATATTCCTTAGCTCTATTCTCGTCTATTCTCCTCGGTAGCTAGACTTGTAGTTGGGTTGTTTTATCCATCCTCTTTTGCCTTTTCATCCTCTTGCTCATCGTCTATCGTGTGACGCCTGGTTGTCTCTTGTGAGAGCTAGCGAGTCGCTGACAGTCGCGCCTAAGTGAAACGACAACGCGAGAACAATAAGGTTGACGCGTGTAACCTAAATGATAATGAAAATATAATAAGCGCTAGTGTAAGCGCTTTGGTGATTAGATAAGTAAAGAAAAGAAAAAGAATAATAAAAGAAAAGAATAATGGAAAAAGATCGATTCATGACAGTTAGACGACAAGTGCTTCGTGGAACTCGCGCTCTAGGGAGGGGGTAATGTCATGAAACAATCTTTTTCCATTATTCTTTTCTTTTATTATTCTTTTCCTTTTCTTTTATTTACTTACCTAATCACCAAAGCGCTTACACTAGCGCTTATTATATTTTCATTATCATTTAGGTTACACGTGTCAACCTTATTGTTCTCGCGTTGTCGTTTCACTTAGGCGCGGCTCTCTCGTGCCTGTCAGTTCATTGACAGGACGACGTCATTATCGTTCCGCTTCCATGCTTCTTTCTATATTGCCTTATTGTTTACTCACCTAATACCTACAGCTTTACTTATGGATACGAGCGACTCTTATTGTAGATCCTCACGGTTACGGCGCGAGATATCTCTCACAGCTTCATATCCCAATAGTATATAAGACTTAGTATTTTGTAGTTATATTCCTTAGCTCTATTCTCGTCTATTCTCCTTGGTAGCTAGACTTGTAGTTGGGTTGTTTTATCCATCCTCTTTTGCTTTTTCGTCCTCTTGCTCATCGTCTATCGTGTGACACCTGGTTGTCTCTTGTGAGAGCTAGCGAGTCGCTGACACTAACACTGCAGGACAGATCACACACTCTGTATGTCTACTGTCCACCATAGACCAAAATCCACCCCAGCTCCTTGAATACCTTGTCACCAACCTTGGTTCGGAAGATATCATTCTTGGACTTCCATGGCTCTGAAAGGTCAACCCGGACATTGACTGGAGAGAAGGGCGATTGGCTATCACCCCTCCCAGAAAGGCTCCGCACCCTATGACCATCGAAGAAATCCCCGAACCCAAGGAAAGCAATGTGGGAGGAACTACTGCATGTATCGTAGAAGTGAACCCAGACTGGGATGCCCCTGCAGCTCCCCGAGTTCACTTCTCCATTCCGGAGCCCGACGACCAACCCCAAATGCCCGAAGAAGCTCTCCCACTCCCCACGCCTGACCCAGAGATACATGAATACACTGAAAACACCCCTCTGTATCAACTGGTAGGCAACAGGAAGCGGAGGAGAGCACTACTTCGAGCTGGAATCATTGGCCATACGTCAGAAGAACTTTGGTGTTCTGCAGGGTACATGTATTCTCAACAACTCGCAGAGGCTGCCTACAAAGAGAAGCCGTCGAAGTCCTTTGAAGAGATGGTCCCCTCGTCATACCGGAAACACGCAAAGGTCTTCTCCGAGAAAGAATCAGAGTGACTACCAGAACATAAACCTTGGGACCATGCCATAGATCTGAAACCGGACACTCCTGAAACCATGTGGACCAAAATCTATCCCATGTCCCCGAATGAGCAGGAAGAGCTTGATCGGTTCTTGGAAGAGAATCGGTGCAAAGGCTACATCCGTCCCTCCAAATCCCCATTGTTGTCGCCTGTCTTCTTTGTCAAAAAGAAGGATGGTAAACTTCGATTTGTGCAGGATTACCGGCGACTCAACGAATACACAGTGAAAAATCGGTACCCACTCCCCCTTGTCACAGACATCGTCAGCCAACTACGTAAAGCCAAGCTCTTCTCCAAAATGGACGTTCGTTGGGGGTATAACAATGTGCAGATTAAAGAGGGTGATGAATGGAAGGGAGCATTTGCAACAAATCGAGGACTCTTCGAGCCCCTTGTCATGTTCTTCGGCCTAACAAACTCACCCACTACGTTCCAAGCCCTCATGAACTCCATATTTGCTGACCTCATTGCGGCTGGGAAGGTGGCCGTCTATCTGGACGACATCCTGGTTTTCACTGAAACTCTTGAGGAACATCGGAGTATAGTCAACGATGTGCTTACACGCCTCAGCAAATATGACCTATATCTGCGACCAGAGAAATGCGAGTTTGAACAACCTTCTATCAAATACCTAGGCTTGGTAATCAGTGAAGGAGAAGTGTGAATGGACCCAGTCAAAATAGAGGCAGTTAGTAATTGGCAGGCCCCTACAATGCTACGCGATCTCCGAGGCTTCCTGGGATTTGCTAACTTCTATCGGAGATTTATTGAAGGTTTCGCAAAGAAAGCTCGACCCCTAAACAACCTCACCTGCAAGGACACTAAATGGGTTTGGGGTTCAGAACAGCAGGAAGCCTTTGATTCCCTAAGGGACTCCTTCACATCGGCACCAATCCTCACGCTATGGGACCCATCGAAACCAACTCGGATTGAAGTGGATGCATCAGGCTTTGCTACTGGAGGTACACTTTCGCAGCTACAGGAGGATGGACTTTGGCACCCCGTCGCATATTGCTCCTCCTCCATGGATCCAGCTGAGCGAAACTACGAAATATATGACCGGGAAATGCTGGCCATCATCGAGGCATTGAAAGACTGGAGAAGCTTCTTAGAAGGATCCCCAGAACCCTTTGAAATCATAACTGACCACCAGAACCTCGAATACTGGAAGACAGCCCAGGACCTCAGCCGTCGACAGGCACGATGGGCACTATGGCTCTCTCGGTTTGATTTCTGCCTTAAACATCACCCAGGCAAAGCTAACACTCAAGCTGATGCACTGTCCCATATGGCGCAGCACCAGGTCACAGATGCAGAGGACAACAGGGAACAGATCGTGCTAAAACCGGAACACTTCCTTAATGTGGCAACCATGGTCCTCCTCCACAATCCCCTCCTTGACCACATTTGGCAGATCAGCAACCGAGAGGCCAAAGTACTGGATGGTCTGAAAGGTATCAAAGGTCCCCAGAGTCTCACGAGTGGTCCAGCCGAGTGGAGAGAAGAAAATGGTTTGGTTTACTACCGTAACAAAGTCTACATTCCACCAGACACTGCGCTAAGGAAAACAATCCTGGAACACTGTCATGACGCACCTACCACAGGTCATCCAGGGATGCATGGTACCCTGGAACTAGTCAGCAGACTCTACTGGTGGCCTGGGATGCGCTCTTTCGTAGACAAGTACGTCAATGGATGTGATCACTGCCAACGCAAATGCCTGAACCCCCACCACTCTTCACCCCTTCAACCTCTCCCCGTACCGGAAGGACCCTGGCAGGACATTGGTGTAGATCTTATTGGGGAACTGCCCATGACACAGGATGGCCATAACGCGATCATCACCTTTGTTGACCATTACACAAAGATGGTTCACTGTTTCCCCTGTACAACCAAGATAACTGCAGAAGGAGTAGCAGATTTCTTTTATAAAGAAATCTTCCGCTTACATGGCCTACCTCATCGATTCATCTCTGATAGAGGACCCCAATTCGCGGCAGACGTCATGCGCCAGCTACTGAAGCGACTAGGAATTGACTCCGCCCTGACCACAGTGTATCACCCTGAGATGAATGGACAGACAGAACGCGCCAACCAGGAAATCGAACGTTACATTCGCATGTACATAAGTCGCCGACAGGACGACTGGGACCTCTTAATTCCTACCGCCGAGTTTGTCATGAATGCTCGCATCCACTCCGCACACAGCCACTCCCCCTTCGAAACACTTTATGGTTACACCCCGGAGTTCACCATTCCAAATGGCGTCGAGACAAAATACCCATCCATTGAGCGTCGGCTAGAACTGCTCCAGCATGCACGCAAGGATGCAGAAGCAGCACTACGGATGAGCAAGGAGCGCATCCGAGAGGGAGTAAAAGGAAAAGTACAGGAATTCGAAGTAGGACAACTGGTTTGGTTATCCCTGAGCAAATTAAAACTATGGCAAAAGAACCAGAAACTGGGGAGCAAATGCCTAGGTCCATTTGAAGTCGCAGAGAAAACAGGCCCACTCACATATCGATTACACCTACCTACCTGGATGAAAATCCACGATAACATCCATACCAACCGCTTATCTCCCTGGAAAGGGAATGAAGTCAATGGAATCGAGCCACCACCACCGGAACCCGAAATTGTGGAGGGAGAAGAGTTCTATGACATGGAGGAGGTCCTGGACAGTCGGATCTTTGGACGGTGGAAGAAGTTGCAATTCCTGGTAAAGTGGAAGGGTTACAACGAAGGCCACAACAGTTGGGAGCATGAAGAAAACTTAGTGGGCACAAGTGACAAGGCAATCGCAGATTTTTACACAAAACACTCAAATGCACCATGAAAAATTTCAGCGGCCATCTTCAACTCTTTACCCTGGCAACCTTATGAAAACCTCATGGAAATAGTCACTGGGACATCGACTTTAGAAGGGGGGTAATGTTGTGACATGCCATACAGGATACGGTACTTACTTTGTTTTCTCCTACATCCCCTCTTTCCTTTACCTTTGTGACTACCTGAACCCTTCTCCATGTTTCCATATCCTTTTATTTCCATCTATCACTTGTCAGAACCTTCCATCACATTCCAGACACTTCTATCGGCTTCCTGCGCTGTCGCTTACTCATCCGAACCCTTGTATATATAGTACAGTAGTTGACACCTAGTTCCCCATCTTGACCTCTTGGTCTTTGGAACTAGGTTAGCACTTGTATCTTTGTTTACACTCAAATATACTTACTTGGTCTTTGGAACTAGTTTTCCTTGTGCGACCCTAGTGATTGGCCCTTGTGCTATCACTGCCGTCTTGATCACTATATCTTTCAGCCTTTGTGTGTGGTGCTAGCCCCACCCCTCACTTTGGCTTGTGCTTTGAGCCTGTGCCTTCTCCATGCTTTCCCCCTTCAGCACCACAGACATTGACTGGAGAGAAGGACGACTGGCTATCACCCGCCCTAGAAAAGTCCCATCTCCCATGACCATCGAGGAAGTCCCCGAACCCAAGGAGAGTAATGTGGGAGGAACCACAGAGCACATTGTAGAAGCAAACCCAGATGGGGGCCCCACGTCCACCCCACATGTTCACTTCTCCACCCCGGAGTCTGACGACCAATCCCGACTGCCCGAAGAAACGCCTCCCAGACCAGACCCAGAGATACATGAGTACACTGAAAGCACACCTCTGTATCAACTGATAGGCAACAGGAAGCGAAGAAGAGCATTACTTCGAGCAGGAATCATTGGCCATACGTCAGAAGAACTATGGTGTTCCGCAGGGTACACATATTCACAACAACTGGCAGAGGCTGCCTACAAAGAGAAGCCAATTAAATCTTTCGAAGAGATGGTCCCCTCGGCATATTGGAAACATGCAAAGGTCTTCTCCAAGAAGGAATCAGAACGACTACCAGAGCATAAACCTTGGGATCATGCCATAGACCTGAAACCCGACGCTCCTGAAACTATGCGCACCAAAATCTACCCAATGTCTCCAAATGAGCAGGAAGAGCTTGACTGATTCTTGGAAGAGAATCTACGCAAAGGTTACATTCGCCCTTCCAAATCCCCATTGGCATCGCCTGTCTTCTTTGTCAAAAAGAAGGATGGTAAACTTCGATTTGTTCAGGACTACTGGTGGCTCAATGAATACATGGTAAAAAATTGATACTCACTCCCTCTCGTTACAGACATTGTCAGTCGACTGCGCAAAGCCAAGCTCTTCTCCAAAATGGACGTTCGCTGGGGGTACAACAATGTGCGAGTTAAAGAGGGCGATGAATGGAAGGGAGCATTTGCCACAAACCGAGGACTTTTTGAGCCCCTCATTATGTTCTTTGGTCTGACAAACTCGCCAGCTATGTTCCAGGCCCTCATAAATTCCATATTTGCTGACATCACTGCTGCTGGGAAGGTGGCTGTTTACCTGAATGACATCCTAGTTTTCACAGAAACTGTCGAGGAACATTGCATGGTAGTCAACGACGTTCTTGCACGCCTCAGCCAATACGACCTGTACCTGCGGCCAGAGAAATGTGAATTTGAACAGTCTTCCATTGAATACCTAGGTCTAGTGATCAGTGAAGGAGAAGTGCGAATGGACCCAGTCAAAATAGAGGCGGTCAGAAGCTGGCAGGCACCTACAACGCTACATGATCTTCGAGGTTTCCTAGGATTTGCTAGCTTCTATCGGAGATTCATCGAAGGTTTTGCAAAGAAAGCATGACCTTTGAATGACCTCACCCGCAAAGATACCAAATGGAACTGGGGATCCCTACAGCAGGAAGCTTTTGAATCATTAAGGGATGCCTTCACCTCTGCACCAATCCTCACACTATGGGATCCATCAAAACCAAGCCGGATTGAAGTGGATGCATCAGGCTTTGCCACTGGAGGTACTCTCTTGCAACTACAGGAGGATGGACTCTGGCACCCGGTCGCTTATCGTTCCTCCTCCATGGATCCAGCTGAGCGGAACTACAAAATCTATGACCGAGAAATGCTAGCCATTATCGAAGCATTGAAAGACTGGAGAAGCTTCTTGGAAGGATCCCCAGAACCGTTCGATATCATGACCGATCACCAGAATCTGGAATACTGGAAAACAGCCCAAGACCTCAGTCGTCGACAAGCACGATGGTCACTATGGCTCTCCCGGTTTGACTTCTGTCTTAAGCACCGCCCTGGTAAAGCAAATACTCAAGCAGACGCACTTTCACGTATGGTGCAGCACCAAGTCACAGATGCAGAGGACAACAAGGAGCAAATCATACTGAAACCAGAGCATTTCCTTAATGCAGCGACAATGGTCCTTCTTCACAACCCCCTCCTTGACCACATTCGACAGATCAGTGAATGAGAGGCCGAAGTACTAAATGGTCTGAAAGGCATCAAGGCACCCCAGAGTCTTACAGGCGGTCTAGTCGAGTGGAGAGAGGAAAATGGCTTGGTTTACTACCGCAACAAAGTCTACGTACTACCAGATAGCGTGCTACGGAAAACAATCCTGCAACAATGTCACAACGCCCCCACCGCAGGTCACCCCGGTATGCATGGCACCCTAGAACTAGTTGGTAGACTCTACTGGTGGCCCAGAATGTGCTCAGTTGTAGACAAGTACGTCGATGGATGTGACCACTGCCAGCGCAAACACCTGAACCCCCACCATCCCTCTCCTCTTCAACCTCTTCCCGTACCGGAAGGACCCTGGCAGGACATTGGTGTGGATCTCATTGGGGAACTACCTATGACACAGGACAGCCACAATGCTATCATCACCTTCGTGGACCACTACACAAAGATGGTTCACTGTTTCCCCTGCACCACTGAGATAACAGCAGAAGGAGTAGCAGATTTCTTTTATAAAGAAATTTTCCGCTTACACGGCCTACCCCGTCGATTCATCTCTGACAGAGGACCCCAATTTGCAGCAGACATTATGCGACAGCTACTGAAGTGACTTGGAATTGACTCCTCCCTGACCACAGCCTATCACCCTGAGACAAATGGACAGATGGAACATGCTAACCAGGAAATCGAACGCTACATTCACATGTATGTAAGCCGCCGACAGGACCACTGGGACCTCTTAATCCCCACTGCCGAGTTTGTCATGAATGCTCATATCCACTCCGCACACAGCCACTCCCCCTTCAAAACACTTTACGGTTATACCCCAGAGTTCACCATTCCAAATGGCGTCGAGACAAAAGACCCATCCATTGAACGCCGACTAGAACTGCTACAGCATGCACATGAGGATGCAGAAGCAGCACTATGGATGAGCAAAGAGCGCATCAGAGAGGGAGCAAAGGGAAAAGTACAGGAATTCGAAGTAGGACAACTGGTTTGGTTATCCTTGAGCAAATTAAAGGTGCGGCAAAAGAACCAAAAACTGGGGAGCAAACGCCTAGGTCCATTCGAAGTTGCAGAGAAAACGGGTCCACTCACGTACCGGTTAAACCTACCCACCTGGATGAAGATCCACAACAACATCCATACCAACTGCCTGACCCCCTGGAAAGGAAATGACGTTAACGGAGTTGAACCACCACCACCAGAACCCAAAATCGTGGAGGGAGAGGAGTTCTATGATGTAGACATGGTCCTGGACAGCCGGGTCTTTGGACGGTGGAAAAAGCTGCAATTCCTGGTAAAGTGGAAAGAGTATGACGAGGGACACAACAGTTGGGAGCACGAAAAAAACTTAGTGGGCACAAGTGACGATGCAATTGCGGATTTTTATACAAGACACCCAAACACACCACAAAAAATTTCAGTGGCCATCTTCCACTCCTTGCCCTGGCAACCCTACAAAAACTTTACAGAAATAGTCGCTGGGACATTGACTGTAGAAGGGGGGTAATGTTGTGACATGCTACACAGTATACGGTACCTACTTTATTTCCCCTACATCCCCTCGTTTCTTTATCCTTGTTACGGTTTGGATCTTGTCAGCGACTCGCTAGCTCTCACAAGAGACAACCAGGCGTCACACAATAGACGATGAGCAAGAGGGCGAAAAAGCAAAAAGAGGATGGATAAGATAACCCAACTACAAGTCTAGCTACCGAGGAGAATAGACGAGAATAGAGCTAAGGAATATAACTACCAAATATCTAGTCTTATATACAAAATGGGATATGAAACCGTGAGAGACGTCTCGCACCGTAACCGTGAGGACCTACAATAAGAGTCGCTCGTATCCATAAGTAAAGCTGTAGGTATTCAGTGAGTAAACAATAAGGCAATATAAAAAGAAGCATGGAGGTGGAACAATAATGACGTCGTCCTGTCAATGAACTGACAGGCATGAGAGAGTCGCGCCTAAGTGAAACGACAACGCGAGAACAATAAGGTTGACGCGTGTAACCTAAATGATAATGAAAATATAATAAGCGCTAGTGTAAGCGCTTTGGTGATTAGATAAGTAAAGAAAAGAAAAAGAATAATAAAAGAAAAGAATAATGGAAAAAGATCGATTCATGACATTACCCCCTCCCTAGAGCACGAGTTCCACGAAGCGCTTGTCGTCTAACAAAATTTTCGGAGGGTAATTGTGAGGGTGTATTTTCGGTATCTGGCGGAGGCATAGGGCGGAATAACTCGGTAGGGAATAAGGAAATAGGGATTTCGAGTCGACTCAGGGTGGCGGGTTTGGGTTTGTTCGGGTTTTTATCATGGAATTCCTTCAACAAATCGGAGGAATGGGTGATGTTGGACCGAGGTTCCCAAGTGTCTTCATGTGGTCCGTAACCTCGCCACCTGACCTTGTACTTGATCCCTTTTCCTACTTTTCGTGAGTCGAGAATCTCCTCGACTTCGAATTCCTCTTCTTCTCCTACGACGACAGGAGGTGGACGAGTGTTTCGTGGTTGAGAGGGAAATTGCGGTTCTCTATAGGGAGTGAGAAGGACTTCGTTGAAAACGTTATGGATACGTTTCCACGTAGAGGGGATGTCTAGTTTATAGGAACTAGCACCTATCTTCTTCTGAACTGTAAACGGTCCAAACCGTTTATCTCCTAACTTTTTCATCGGCTGGTCTGTCGATAAGTTAGTTCCCTCAAGCCAGACCTTATCACCTGGCTTGTACTCTATTCCAACTCTTCGCTTTCGGTCATAAAACTTCTTCATGTCCTCGTTGGCCTTTCCTAAGGCCGCTCCTACTTCGTCTCGAACCTTCCTCATTCCATCTGCAAACGCCTGTGCTGTGGGGTTGTCCGAAGTCATTTGAGGTGCCGTGCCTTTATAGGGATGTCTACCGTTGTCAGCATAGAAGGGGGAAACTTTTGTCGCAGAGTGTACTCGATCGTTATAGGCGAATTCTGCAAGTGGTAACCACTCATGCCAGTCATTTTGATGATAGCTAATGAACAAACGGAGATAATGTTCTATCTCCTGATTTGTTCGTTCTGTCTGGCCGTTGGTCTGTGGGTGATACGCCGTGGTGTAGTTTGCTTCTATTCCTAAAAGACGGTAGAGTTCCTTCATGAAACGAGAATGATATTGCGGTCCTCGATCATGTACTATTTTTCGTGGAATGCCGTGGATAGAAAAAATACGATCCCGATAGATTTTTGCCATTCCCTCTGATGTGACTGTAGTGTGCGACGGAACAAGTCGTAGTCTTTTGGAAAAATGATCAATAAACACCGATATGGCGTTATATCCTCCCGATTCCGGTAGTTCCCCTATCATATCGGTGCCGATTATTTGCCATGGTTCAGTCGGTACCGCATGTGGATGAAGTTGTCCTACTGGTTTGGTACGACGTGACTTTGTCGCCTGGCATTTCTCGCAACCTTCTACATATTTCCCCGCATCTCGTGTCACTCCTGGCCACCAGTAGTCCCGAGTAATCAACTCCGTAGTTTTGTACTGTCCTGGATGTCCCGCTAGTGGTGTATCGTGGTACTGAGTGATTATTTTGGACCGGAGTAGGCGGTTTTTCGGTACATAAACACGCCCTTTCCAGGTAATGACTTTGTCGGTCTCAGTCCACTCTGGATTTTTCGCAGCGAGAGCATCCTGTACAGTTCGTTCCACTTGGTTTCTACTCTTTTGGATCTCTGATAACAGGAGATCTTCGGGAGCCGATAGGTCGAGGGCTTGGATGAAAAGTTCCGGTTTCAGGAGAACGATGTTCTCGTTGTCCTTGTCCCCCATCTCAAGACCTGTCATCCTCGACAGGGCGTCAGCTTTCGTCATCAATTTACCAGGTTTGTGAACGAGATCGAAATTATACTCCGCTAATTCCAGTACCCACCGCGCTTGTCGTCGGTTGAGTTTCTGCGGCTTCTTGAAGTACTGGAGGTTTGCGTGATCTGTATAAATCTCAATCTGTTCCTCTGCACCTAGTAAATATTGCCTCCAGTCGTCGAGGGAGTCCATAATTGCCATGAGTTCTTTGTCGTAAATTTCGTAATTCCGTTCGACCTCATTAAGGGAACAAGAACGAAAGGCAATGGGATACCATCTACCATCAACGAACTGGGACAAAACGGCGCCATTAGCATAATCGGACGAGTCAGCTTCCACCCTGAATTTCCCGTGGTTACGAGGAATCAACAAAACGACTTCCTCACAAATACGGCGTTTCAGCTCCTCGAACGCCTCCTCTTGACCTTTCTCCCACTTCCAAGTTCCATTTCCCGTGAGCTGTGTTAGTGGCTTTGCTACCAGGCTGAACCCACGAATGAATCGCCGGAAGAAGTTGCAGAATCCTAGAAACTGCTGGACGTCGCGCTTCTTTCGTGGAGTAATCCATTCTCGAACGGATTGAACTTTCTTGGGATCCATGCGAATAGTTCCGTTACCAATGATAATACCGAGGTAGTCGATAACCGGTTTTTCGAAAGAACACTTTTCGGGTTTAAGGAACAACTTGTGTTCCCGTAGAATGTCGAGTACTTGTTCTACGATTTGTCGATGTTCTATTATATCGTCGGTAAAAATCAGTATGTCGTCCATGTAAACGATAACATGACCTTTATTGATGAGGTCTCGCAGGATGTGGTTCATGAAACCTTGGAATGTCGCAGGAGAGTTAGTGAGTCCGAAAAACATGACGGTCGGTTCGAATAACCCCTGGTTAGTTCGAAAGGCCGCTTTCCATTCGTCACCTTCCTTTATTCAGATGTTGTTGAACCCCCATCTAATATCCATCTTCGTGAAGATCTTAGCGCCTTTTAAACGATCGATTAGTTCCTGAATGAGAGGAAGTGGGTACCGGTTTTTAACCGTCATCTCATTCAGTTTGCGATAATCTTGTACTGGTCGTAAAGTGCCATCTTTCTTTTTGACGAAGAAGAAAGGAGATGCCATCTGCGAGGTCGAAGGTCTGATTCGTCCAGTTCGAAGGTTCTCTTCGAGAAACTTATCGAGCGCCTCTTGTTCCTTTGGATTTAGTGGATATACTTTACAATCTAAAGGTTTGGAACCTGGCGTTAGATCGATAGCGTGGTCCCAAGGGCGTCGTTGTGGCAACTGGTCGAATTCCTTCTGGCTGAAGACATCAGGGTATTCTTCAACATAGGGTTTGGAAGTGTCGAATTCTTCGGCTGTTTCCTTTTTAGCTTGTTCCTCTGTCCACTTCCTCGACTGTACCTGCTCATGAACATACCGGTCCCAATCGAACAGGAAAAGCTGTTCGCCTTCCTGTAACGTTGCTCTAGAATGGGTATCTTCTGGTGTCCAAAAATGTGGGTTGTAACCGCATCTTGTTGGACACCTGTCAAAGGTTAGTTCAGACGTCTTCCAGTCAATACTCGGGTTGTGGTGTCGTAGCCAATCTAGTCCTAGAAAGATATTATTCTTTCCTAGGCTTACTACTCCGAACTGTACGATTTCTGAATGGTCACCGATAGTCATCCGGACTTCGACGTACTTGTCTATTGAGCCGGAATCATTGAGTGTACCGTCTGCATTGTAGACAGGGGTTTTGATCGGTAAGTCTTCCGTAACAAGGTTGTGCCGTTTGACGAATTCTGAGTCGATACAGGAACCAGTAGCTCCACTGTCGAGGAGTCCTTCTGTGACGATTTGTCGAGCATCTTCCAGTGTTTCGAGTATTGCTGGGAGTCTCAGACTTTTGCCGCGTGTCCCACGAACATAACTCCTTTTGTTTTTGAGACTCCGGATGGCGGTGACTGCTGTTTTCCAGTTCCGTTTTCGTATGTCCATGACGGTTTCTTCCGAGGCTTCTTTCTCCCGGGAAAAGGGCATCCAAGTTCGTAATAATCCCACTGCTCTCGGGATCTGGTCTTCTCTAACTCTCTGAGTTAGCCATTCAGCAGTGTCGGGTTCGTACCGTATAGGTTTTTCGGTTTTTTCGGTTTTGTGGATAAAGGTGGACGCGTTTTTCTGTTTAGTACCTGTGCTGATTACATAGTCAACGCCATTATCAACAAACTCCGAAATGTCCGTGCGCGAAGGCTCCTGCAGACCTATATCTACTGCGGAGCCTTTGGAAAACCCAAATCGTTAATAAAGTCCGTACGTTCCTGCTCACTCATGTTCAACATAATACCTCTGACTACCGCCTTTCTCTTGTGCGGGCAGTTCCTGCTCATGTGGCCTGGCTCGCCACAGTTGAAGCACAAACGCTTCTCTCTCGCTTGGTCAATGTCCATCAGCCTGCCCGTTCCTCCGAATGTGGTGCCGGTAGCATCTCTTCTCGGTGCTGCCGAATATTCTGCCTTCGGAGCTACTTTCGGCTCCTGTCGGTTCTGCTGAGTGGACGACTGTCCACGACTCTGTCCCTGTGGGTTAGCGTTCCACCACCCCGCATACCCGTAACCTCTCTTCTGTTCGGCCCACTGCCGCCTTACATTGTCAGCCCCTGTGACTACCTTCTTCAATTCCTTGTAGTCTTCAAAGGGCTCCGTTCGTCCTTTGATGATGTCGTAGAGAAGGGTGTGATCGACCGCCCTCTCCGCTAGGGTAAGGACGTGCGACTCGTCCTTTTTGTACCCGGCATCCTTCAACAACAATTCAAACTCTTTGAAAAAGTCGCTGGCCGAGGACTTCCCCTGTCGGATATAGGTTAGTTTATCACGGGCCTCTTTCTCCTTTGCGACATTCGTGAACTCCCTGTCCATGTCGTCAATTAACTGCTTCCCCGTAATATCCCACGTCCCTCTGTCGATATCGAAATGGTCATCCGAGTAGACCTGAGCCCATTCATCGGCTTTTCCTCCGACCAGGAAGGACATGATGATGGTCGTGACTCAGTGGGAGTTGTCGACCTGCTTTGTCTCTGTTAGCTCGGAGACATAAGCCATCATTCGTCGTCGCCATGGCCGGTAGGTGGCGGGGTCGCCATCGTAGTTCCCTGGTGTATTAACGAACACCCGGCGTGGACTAGACATGATAGCAGCGACTTCCGCTGGGTCGGGCGCATGTATCGACCGGTCAGTCATATTGAGTTATAGTAGGGGAGAAGATGAGCGTGTTTGGTAGAAATGAAAATGTGTAACGTATCGAGAAAACTAGTTTCCAACAACGTGTTGGATCCTAGGCAAGTTTGTAAAAGTTTTGTTGTGACGGGTGGTGTGTGGTAGAAGCTCTATTCTTCTGTCAGCGACTCGCTAGCTCTCACAAGAGACAACCAGGCGTCACACAATAGACGATGAGCAAGAGGGCGAAAAAGCAAAAAGAGGATGGATAAGATAACCCAACTACAAGTCTAGCTACCGAGGAGAATAGACGAGAATAGAGCTAAGGAATATAACTACCAAATATCTAGTCTTATATACAAAATGGGATATGAAACCGTGAGAGACGTCTCGCACCGTAACCGTGAGGACCTACAATAAGAGTCGCTCGTATCCATAAGTAAAGCTGTAGGTATTCAGTGAGTAAACAATAAGGCAATATAAAAAGAAGCATGGAGGTGGAACAATAATGACGTCGTCCTGTCAATGAACTGACAGGCACGAGAGAGTCGCGCCTAAGTGAAACGACAACGCGAGAACAATAAGGTTGACACGTGTAACCTAAATGATAATGAAAATATAATAAGCGCTAGTGTAAGCGCTTTGGTGATTAGATAAGTAAAGAAAAGAAAAAGAATAATAAAAGAAAAGAATAATGGAAAAAGATCGATTCATGACAGATCTGTCCACACTCTGCCATACCTTTCTACATCATTCCATATCCTTCTATCAACTTCCCGCGCTGTCGCTTACTCATCGAGACTCTTGTATATATAGTACTGTAGCTGACATCTAGTTCCCCATCTTGACCTCTTGGTCTTTGGAACTAGGTTAGTACTTGTATCTTCGTTTACACTCAATATACTCACTTGGTCTTTGGAACTAGTTTTCCTTGTGCGACCCTAGTGATTGGCCCCTGCGCTATCACTGCTGTCTTGATCATTTTATCTTTCAGCCTTCGTGTGTGGTGTTAGCCCCACCCCTCACTTCGGTTTGTGCTTCGAGCCTGTGCTTTCTCTGTGCTCTCCCCCATTGTCACCACAAATTTCAAGAACATTGGTGATCGGACCGGACTTTCAGATGTCGACCTGTGAGAACGCTTCCATAGCGGCCTCAACCCAGAGATCCGACAAAATCTCATTGTGGTCAATATAGCCCAGGGACTAGCTCCCACCCTGGAGGAGGCTATTAGGCGAGCAATTTCAGTGGATGTGTTCCTGCACAATCCCACCATGACAGGTCGCAATCCAGGCACCTCCCATATCTCCTCCCCCCCTGCCAACTCCCATGCTATGGATGTCGATGCCACGCACACTAGTGGTAACAGCAGAGAAAGCTTTGTGGCTCAGATGAGAGGAAGGTGTTATGGGTGTGACTTGCAGAGTCACGAAAAGAGGAACTGCTCATACAAGGAGACAGTTTGCCGCTACTGTGGACGATGAGGCCACCTAGAATCAGTCTGCCAAGACAAGTTCATGGGTCTAGAATGTGGCCGGGGTAAGCGCCAACAACCCCGCTGTCAACAGGTCTCTGCTTCCTCTTTGACACCCTTCACCCTCTTCCCCAACGAACCCGTCCAAATTGCGGCTTCCACTCCAGCCCCCACTGCTCCATCCCCACTTACGCCTGACCTCTCCACCCAGATTGCCCAGCTCCAGGAGCTCCTTAACAGAGCCAATGCCATGGCCCCAGCACCAGGTTCTCAGGAGGGTTTTTAAAGCGGGTGCCCATCTCGGCTGCATCGAGAGTACCCGTAAACCAGTTCGCTATACATTCCACATCCGCGTATGATTCTCTTCCATCCTGTAAAATATCTACTATTTCGGAATTGAACTCCAATTCATCTCACTTCCAAATTAATGCAAAACTAAGAGGAAGAAATCACAGTATAGTGTCATGAAACGATCTTTTTCATTATTCTTTTCTTTTATTATTCTTTTCCTTTTCTTTTATTTACTTACCTAATCACCAAAGCGCTTACACTAGCGCTTATTATATTTTCATTATCATTTAGGTTACATGTGTCAACCTTATTGTTCTCGCGTTGTCGTTTCACTTAGGCGCAACTCTCTCGTGCCTGTCAGCTCATTGACAGGACGACATCATTATTGTTCCGCTTCCATGCTTCTTTTTATATTGCCTTATTGTTTACTCACTGAATACCTACAGCTTTACTTATGGATACGAGCGACTCTTATTGTAGATCCTCACGGTTGCAGTGCAAGACATCTCTCACGGTTTCATATCCCATTTCGTATATAAGACTAAGTATTTTGTAGTTATATTCCTTAGCTCTATTCTCGTCTATTCTCCTCGGTAGCTAGACTTGTAGTTGGGTTGTTTTATCCATCCTCTTTCGCTTTTTCGCCCTCTTGCTCATCATCTATCGTGTGACGCCTGGTTGTCTCTTGTGAGAGCTAACGAGTCGCTGACATATAGCAACTGCAGCCATGGTTGATTCTGGAGCCACTGCTCTATTTTTGAACCAAGAATTTGTCACCCGCCACCGTGTAAGGACCTTCCCACTCAGGAAACCCATTGGCATCTTTAACATTGATGAGTCTGCTAACCGAGCAAGGCAGATCACACACTTTGCACGTCTAGCCCTGACTGTTGATAACCAAGAATGGTGGACAGACTTGCTAGTAACTAATCTGGGAAGCGAAGACCTATGCTTAGGACTCCCCTGGCTACGTAAGGCCAATCCAGATATTGACTGGGAGAAAGGACGACTCACAGTCAGATCACAACAAACAAGGATAGAGGAGGTGGAAGAGCAAGACACAGCAGAGGAAATTGAAACTGTTATCACCCCCGAACCACCACTTGACACACTGGATGAGGAGACAGAAGAGTCGCCCATACACCGCATTCGAGCAAACCAACGAACCCGACATGCATGGGTGAAGTCAGGAATCTTACACGAACAAACAGAGGAGGTCTGGTGTGCTGCAGGGTTCACCTACTCCCAACAGCTAGCAGAACAGGCCCACAAAACAAAACCTGTGAAAACCTTTGAAGAAATGGTCCCAGAACCCTACCACGATTTCGAAAAAGTATTCTCCAAAACTGCTTCAGAGCGCCTCCCTGACCACCAACCCTGGGATCATGCCATTGAATTGATCCCAGGTGCACCAGAAACCATGTGCACAAAAGTCTATCCAATGTCATTGAATGAACAAGGCGAACTTGACCGCTTTCTGGATGACAACCTCCGAAAAGGCTACATTTGCCCCTCAAAGTCGCCACTGTCTTCACCTGTCTTCTTCATAAAGAAGAAGGATGGAAAACTCCGTTTTGTACAGGACTACAGGAAACTTAACCAAGTAACCCTGAAGAACCGTTATCCCCTCCCATTGGTTGCTGACATCGTTAGCCGTCTGCAGGGGGCACGGTATTTCACCAAATTTGACGTCAGATGGGGCTATAACAATGTTCAGATTAAAGAGGGTGATGAGTGGAAAGCTGCCTTTGCAACCAACCAAGGGTTGTTTGAACCCAGCATAATGTTCTTTGGTCTCACCAACTCCCCAGCCACTTTCCAAGTGCTCATGAACTCCATCTTTTCAGACCTAGTGGCGGCAGGGAAAGTAGCAGTCTACCTAGATGATATTCTCATCTTCACCAACGAAATACCAGAACATTGGCAGATAGTAAGAGAGGTACTCAAATGGCTAGAGAAACATGACCTCTACCTATGACCTGAGAAGTGTGAATTCGAGGAGCTCCAGATCGAATACCTAGGACTAGTGATATCAGAAGGTGAAGTGAGCATGGACCCGGTAAAAGTAGCTGCAGTTCGCAATTGGCCTATCCCAAAGAATCTGCGAGAGCTATGGGGATTCTTAGGTTTTGCTAACTTCTACCGCCGATTCATATGGAACTTTGCCCGCATAGCACACCCTCTGAACGACCTGACCAAGAAAGACTCGGGCTTTAGTTGGGGGACACACCAGCAACAAGCATTTGACACCCTAAGGGAAGCATTTATCACAGCACCAGTACTGGCACTCTGGGACCCTAATAGGCTCACACAACTCGAGGTGGATGCATCAGGCTTTGCTACGGGAGGAGCTCTAATGCAGAAACAAGACGATGGCCAGTGGCACCCAGTAGCATTTCGATCAGCCTCCATGCAACCAGCCGAACGAAACTATGAAATTTACGACCGAGAGACGCTCGCCATCATCGAAGCATTAAAGGACTGGAGAAGCTTCCTGGAAGGTTCACCACAACCATTTGAGATCCTCACTGATCATGCAAACCTGGAATTCTGGTGCTCTGCTCAGGACCTTAGTAGACGGCAGGCACGATGGGCACTATGGCTGTCCTGCTTCGATTTCCAACTCACTCACCGGCCGGGCAAGTCCAACACTCAGGCAGACGCTCTCTCTCGCATGGCAGCACATCAAGTTTTAGATAGCGAAGATAATCGACAACAGATCATCCTGAAACCAGCCCATTTTATGCGAGTGGCAGCAACCTCATTACAGAATCCACTGGAGGACCGTATCCGACAGGCATCTCAGAAGGAGGCCCAAGTACTGGAAGGACTGGAAGAGCTTAGGAGAAGCGGTCTCAAATGCTTGGCCAATGGGATAGCAGAATGGGAAGAAGACAACGGACTAGTGTACCACCGAGGGAGGGTATACGTCCCACCAGACGATGACCTGCAGAAAGAAATACTCAAACAATGCCATGACAACCCCTCTGCTGGCCACCCTGGACTTCACAATACCCTTGACCTCATCAGTACCCACTTTTGGTGGCCCACCCTGCGATCCTTTGTAGAAAAATACGTTGAAGGATGCGAGACTTGTGCTAGGAAGAAGATACAGAGACACCCACGAGCAGTAACACTACCCCTAGACGTCCCAGCAGGCTTGTGGGAAGAAGTGGGAGTTGACCTGATCACACAGCTGCCCAACTCGCAAGGGTACGATGCAATTCTAGTCTGCACTGACCTCTATGGTAAACAAATCCATGCAATTCCTTGTACAACCTCAATCACAGCAGCAGGGGTGGCCGACATCTACTATCACAAAATTTTTCGCCTCCATGGCCTTCCCCTCCGCTTTGTATCAGACCGGGGACCCCAGTTTGCAGCAAAACTCATGCAATCACTACTCTCCTGCCTAGGAATCAAATCAAACCTCACCTCCAGATACCACCCCCAAGCAAATGGACAGACTGAATGGGCAAACCAAGAAGTCGAAAAGTACCTCAGGCTCTATGTGGGACACCGTCAGGATGACTGGGCAGAACACCTGCCCATGGCGGAATTTGTGATTAACTCCCGCACCCACTCAGCACTGGGAACATCCCCTTTTGAACTCACGTATGGTTACCTGCCTCTATTCAACATTCCAGTGGGACAACAGAGTGGGATTCTGGCGGTGGATGATCGCATCCAGATACTGCGAGATGCACGACAGGACGCTGGGGCAGTGCTGCACCTGGGGAAAAGACAGCAAAAGGAAAACTATGAATGGGGAAAATGAAAGGCACATCAGTTCCAAGTTGGAGATCAGGTCTGGCTAAGTGCAGAAGACATCAAGCTTCAACTTTCCAGTGAGAAACTGGGGGATCGACAGCTAGGACCATATGCGATTTTGGAGAAGGTTGGCCCTTTGGACTACCGTTTAGACCTCCCACTGTCGCTAGACCACATCCACCCTGTGTTCCATGTCGATAAACTGTACCCTTGGAGAGGGAACTCCGTCAATGGCAAAATTGCAACACCACCGGAACCAGTATACCTAGAGGATGAGGATGAGCCAGAGTATGAAATCGAGGACATCTTGGATAGTCAGATTAGGTGGAAGAAATTAGAGTACTTGGTAAAGTGGAAAGGCTACAATGCAGGACACAACTCCTGGGAACCTGCACCAAATCTTGAACACGCCCCTACAACTATCCGAAAATTCCACAAAAAGCACCCCCAGGCAGCAAAAGCTTGACCATTGAGGGCAATGGTCATAAGGAGGGGGGTAATGTCATGAAGTGAGCCACCCCTATCATTTTCCTTTCTTTATGATACACCATCCGAGCTCTCCTACCTACAATAATCATCCCGGAACCTTCCATTCCATTCTATCAGTTCCGTTCCATTCCTTGTGCCTGAGCTATACAGTATTACATCATAATTCCCACACTCCGCCTTGTATATATAAGCCAGCCCCCACAGCCTGGTCCCTTATCTTGACCTCTTTGTCATTGGGACCAGGTATGTCTTTTACCTACTTACTTGTATTTATTATCAATATAACTTTGTCATTGGGACCAGTATCTGCCCGCTTCCGCTCAAGTCTCCGCTCCGCTCTGCCACCATCATCACCTCTTTGTGACAGGCCTTGACTTGTTGAATATTCTTACTTGATCTTAGTATTGATATTGACCTTACCCAAAGTAATAATAATAATGCCCAAAGGAGAGTTACAAGGCCCCATCCCCCACCAACTATGAGATGAGATAAAATGAAATGATGAGATGATGAGATTAGTGTAGGCTGAGGGTGGATTTCTAAGCTAAGCTAAGCACTTTGAAAAGAGTTATAGAGGATGGGGGATAAGTGGGTAAAAAGTAAATTTTGACAGAAGTATGTAAAAAAAGGTACTTAAAAAAAGGAGGTATGTAAAAAAGGTGTTTTTGAAAACAAGATTTAAAAAGATAAAGAATGGACAAGTCCGGAATCGAACCGGAGACCTTTCGCAAAGCACGTTATACAATTATCCAAATCCGCGGAAGGCATTTTGGAAAATTGCGAAGCGAACGCGATAACCCCTACACTACATGCCCATATTGAATATGATTTTTTATAAGTTGTTATCTTTATTGTTTTTGAATAAGTAAACACTAATTCCCACACCTCCCCGAATCCCCCGAGTCCCGCCGGAGACCCGGAGACCTTTATCTAATCACCATTGTAGTTACCTTTTTTTTGTGTTTTCGCTTTTCTCATGAGCCATAGTAGGCGCAGTAGTATCATCACCACCAGCATAAGCCACGCCACTAGCAGCAGCACCATTAGTACTAACACCAGTACTAGTAGTAGTATCCTAACTACAACATCAACAATTCTAACTTCGACTTTAACTTCGACACTTTTCTCTACCTTCTCTACCACCAACAGCTCTAGCTCCAACTCTACTACCCTCGGACTCAGAATCAATGCCCATTCAGCATATCTAATGGATAACTTATTCGCTATAGTGTTCGGGCTTTGTTTGAGAGTTTTTTTGGGGGTTGTCGGAGGAGGAGAAGGAGATGGATTAGAAGATGGACTAGATGAGTTGGGACTAGGAGAATACGATGCAAAAGCGTATCTGTCTTCCTCCAGGTCTCCGTCGTCCCCATTTTTATACTCCTCCTCCTCCTCCTCCTCCTCTTACTCTCCTTCCACCTGGAATTCATATTATTCGTTAAAAACGACAACACCTCTGATTGGTTTATGGGAAGGTATTGTTTTGTGGCATTTTATTAATCAACGCCACTCTCAGCGTACTCACTCTCGCTCTGGATCCTCTCGAACCTCCAGAGCTACCTCTGGATCCTACTCCTCCTACACGCCCTGGATAGGCTACGCCCTAAGAATGGGTATAGACTTTATAGTCACAGGAAATATTCAAAGAACGATTTTGGTTGTGGTTTGGACTGCGTTGGGGACGATTTTGATGGATGTTGGGGTTGGGGTTTGGGAGGATTCTGGGGGAAGCAGAGGAGGAAGGGGGTTCAGTTTCGGAGGAAGGAGAGAAAGACGAAGAGGAATCTGGAGAGGTTGGCAAAGTCTTTGGAGAAACGTTAAAAGAGATGTGAAAGGTATATCAAGGAGAATGCCTAGGATACCCATTCCCATGAGCATACCGGGATTGGATAGACAAAGAACAGTTAGGTTCGTACCAGAAGAATCAAGAAATTGGACTTCTAGAACGTCCGCAACCTCTCGTACTTCTCCAACGTCGTCCTCATCGTCTGTCGTAGTTCCTCCGGAATCTCAATCTAGACAGTCCGGGGAACCTAGGGTGTCCAGCACATCTCCGACACCCTCTATCGTTTCTACACCAACGACAGTTACTACTTCTGCTGCTTCTACTACTTCTTCTATGACTACTTCTACTACGACGACGACGATGCGGGCGAGGACCTCTAGGTATATTGGTACTCCCGGTCCTGGACCTGCTCCAACGCCAACTCTTAACCCAACACCTGCTCCTACTCTTAGCACAACCCACAAACCGCACGTCCTCGTCCCAGGTCATTTCATGCGCGATTCCGAAACAGAAACAGAATTCACCGCGTTATCAATGCCGATCACAGCAAGGAGGAGTAGGAGGAACAAGTACACTTCGACTTTAACGAATCAGTCTGCTAATCCAACTCCTTCCAATAACTCTTCTGCCTCTGCATCTGGGTTAACAACAGATACCGAGTTACTAGGAACTTCTCGTGGCTCGACGTATTCGTTGTTCCCTCTAGGGTCGGATAGAACGAAGAGGTCGACCAGAACGAATTCGAGGAAAAGAGAAGCGAGGTTGACGGAATCCGAGTCTGAGTCTGACGCCGATGAGGACGAGGACGAAGGGGATAAGGATAGGCATGGAGGGCGAGTTGTCGGAGAGATGGAACGAAGGGAAGGACACGATGGCGATGGTTCTTCTACAGAAACAGAAGCACCAACACCAACACTAACACCAATGCCAACACCAATACCAGACGCAGGCACATTGAGAGATATATCGATTTTGGAAGAAGAGAATCAGAGTACATCTGTTCCTACAGCTGCTGTTATTCCAACTCACACCCAAATCGATTCCGACTCTCTCTCAACTCTTCCTATTCTTCCTACTCTTCCTATTCTTCCTACACTTCAAACCCTCTCTACCATTTAAACCCAAACCGACTCCACCCCTCTCCCATCCGTTGATCAAGTCCCCGATATCCCAGACGTAGACATCGACGAAAGCAGTTGGGAAAAAATCGATAGGCATAGTTTGTTTAGGCCTCTTCCGGTGAGGAAATCGAAATCCAAAGCCAAGTTGGAGTTGGTCGAGACCGAGACTCAGAACGAGGACAAAGACGAGGCCGAGACTAAGAAAGGAGACGAGGCCCAGGACGGGACCAACACCGAGACTAAGAACGGCTTTGAGGATGGAGACGATGGGACTAGGAGCGAGTTTACCGTTAAAGAAAAGGAAAAAGGGAAGGGAAATAAGGGAAAAGGAAAAGCCAAGTCTATATCAATGACAGAGCCTAAACCTTCTGATCTTTCCAACCCTTCGAATCCTCCTTCGAATCCTCTTCAGAATCCTCCAAGTTTACCACCCAAAGATCTCGAAGACCCTATCATCCCCATCATCCCTACCAAAAATCCCGTCCCCACAAAATTCCCGTTTATTTCTTCCTCTTCTTCGAAACCCGAAAAAACAGTATCCGAACCTGGATGGTTTAATTCCATCGGTGATTTGGTTGGTAAGAAAAGTAAGACTTATGGGAGTACGGTTGCTACGGGAGGAACAGGAGGGATAGGAGGAACAACTGGAGGGACTACAGGGAAGAAAGCGAAATCCGTGGTATCAGCTGCTGGATCTTCCGTAGGTGGGATCACAGATCCTCTGTATTCGTTTATGAAAGCACGGTCGCCGCTGGGTGGGAATGGCAACGGGGATAAGGACGAGAAGGCCCTGAAGGATGATAAGAGGGATGGGAGTGGAGGGAACGACGAGAAAGAGAACGAAGGGAAGGACCGTTCCCCACCACCAACATTCTCCCAAATATACCCAGATGGTGCTCCCGATATTTATACTTCTTCAGCTTTACCAGAACCGCAGGTCGTACCAGGTGAGAGTTATATTGATGTTTTACCAGCCTTACCAGTTCGTGGGGATATTGATATTGATATTGATATTTTACCAGGAGAGGGTGCAGGAGCTACGGGAGCTACGACTTCAAAAACAGTACGGTCTGTGAAAGCACGTTCTACGGTTTCTGGGTCTTTTGAAGATGAGAAAAAGGAGAAGAAAGATGGTGACAGAACAGAAGACAAGGACATGGACGGGGAGAAAGAGAACAAGGAAGTGGAAGGTGACAAAGAAAATGATACCGACTCCTCCTCCTCCTCCTCTTTCCACTTCCCATCAGACACCGCTCCTGCATCTGAAAAATTAACCGTTTCGTTAGAATTAGTGAGGAGGATTGATTTGTTGAGGAAGGGTCTTTTCGAAAAGAAGAGGGAGAAGGAGCAGGAAGAGGGGAAGGCGGATACGGAAGAAGCTGATGATGGAAAACAAACAAAAAAACAGATACGAAAATTAGAGAAGAGGTTTAAGAGGGTTGTTTTGGGTGTTGGAGGTGGTGATGGTGCTATGTTATTATTTCTTTCTTTATCTATCTTCTCTCCTCTTTCCTCTTACTCATATACCCATATACTCTTCTCTAGACCCAGCCAACAAATCAACCAAACTCGACATCCCCGGCAACACTTTCAATCTAAAAATCGTTGAGAAAATGGAAGAGAGGTTATGGGCGTTAGGTGTAGAGAATGTGTTAGGTGTGGAGAAAAATGTAGGGACGAAGGATACGAAGGGAGTAGGGAAGGTTGAACAGCAACCAAAACTCGAAATTATAATCTCAAAAGGAACAAAAGCAAAATCTATAAAAGAAGCTATTGTTGGGGCGTTGAAAAAGTGAGTGCTGTTTCTGTTGATTGTAGTGCTGTTGTTGATTGTGTTGTTGTCATGGTGCTTTTTTTTTTTTACTTTGCTTTCTCTTCCTACTAGGTACGACCTCACTTACGCCGAAGACCCCAACAATGGCCGGATTTTAAATGTTACTGTTCCGTTTGGGTCTGTGTTCGGGGAGGGTTAGAGTCTGAGTTTGGTGGGGAGGAGAGTTAGGAACGTTAGGAGGAAATTTTACGAAGGCTATGAAGACTATGAAGACTTGGAAGATAGGAATCCACCAAATTCACGAAAGCATGAAACCTAGGGAATCTAGGAAATTTAGGAATATCATGAGACCTACGAAATCATCTATTTCTAGATCTCACTATGTCTGCGTGCTTCTACATCTACGTATATCTATATCTGCAGAGCTCTACTTTCACAGAGGTTCTACGTATCTCTACGTACTTTGCTATCTACTATCTACATCTGTTGTTATGTGTCGATTTGTTTTGTTTTACTTTGTCTTGTTCTGCGTTCTGTCCTACGTCCCGTTCTGTTATATTTTGTTACGTTCTCTATTTACAACTATGTATATCACAAAATGTGTTCTTGCCTGTTATGTTCTACTAACAACCTAGTACCGTTGCACTATACCAACCACTTCCCAAATCCAAGCCTAAATCCAGAACTAAACCCAAATCCGAACTCATCCTCGAACATAACTCATACTCATCACCTCCCTATCATCCGAACACAACCGCGCCCATTCAAGTGCCAGTCGGTAGACATACGCTGGAGAGTCAGTCGTCAATCAATCGTCAACTAGGAATCGAGAATGCGTAAATGCGTAAGTGAGAGATTAGGGATAAAGGGAATATGGGAAATGCGTAAGTAGGAAAGAGACAATGTGTAAGTGGGGAGTTGGAAGTGTTTGGAAGATTTCAAATTCAGAGAGAGAGAGAGGAAAAAAAACAAATACCAAATACCAGAAACCAAAAACCAAAAACCAAAAACCAAAAAACATAAAACGAAAGGAAACAAAAAAAACAAAGCAAAAAGAAAAAGTAAAAAGAAACCGAAACGAACCTTCCATATCAACCGTTCTCCCAATCGTCTTCTTCCATTGTTTTCCTGCTAGTGCAATTCGATGAAGACGTGCGTCGCCGTCTGGCGCGCCTGGGATCATGGTATTTCGTCTTCTCGTTCTTCTTGGATATGATGTGGACGTGGGTGTGGATGTATATGATTTAGACTCCGATGTGGAGTTACTAGGGCCACCTCCACCTCCACCTCCCCTCCTGAGTCCTACTATAACATTGCAGCGCAAGGAAAGCGGACGGAGGGATTTAGCAAAGAAGAGGATACATAGAAGAGGATATAGTAATTGACTCACCATCATTGCCACCGTCGTCGTCTTCGTCTTCGTTGTAAACCTGTTCATTACCATCACCGTAGTCGTCACTATCATAGTCACCTTCGTAGTCGTAGGTGTCGCTGTCGTTATAAACCTGCTCAACCACCTCACCCGGTATCCCAGAAAAATATGCAAAGATATTATATATCTCTTCGTACCCTGCTGATAGAGGGATGTAATGTAACCTATAATCAACAAACGTTATAAGCTATAAGCTACAGGTTCAAAATCCTAACTAGATAACCACTCACCAAGGTTCTATCCAATCCCCAAAAAACTCTTCGTATACTGTACTTTTGATAGGAACACTATCGGAAGCGAGGAATGCCATGAATCGACCTGAATAGGACATTCCGTCGATGTCGAGGAGGTATTTGTATTTCCAATGGTGTCCTGTTTGTGTTGAATGGAGGAAAGGAGAGGGAGAAGGAAGGGAAGGAAGGAAGAAGGAAGGGAGGAAGGGAAGGAAAGTGATAAGGGGAAGGAAAAGAGATCATTCTTCATTTAAATAACCGTTTCAAGTTTGAAAAGAGATAAAATATGAACGATGAACGATGCATCGATGAATACAATCAATCAATGAAGCGCCTTAACTCACCGAGAGGAACCCCTTCATCGAACCTATAATCGTTCAACAGCTTCTTCAATCCACCAGGATATTGACCCGGGCTGGTAGCTTGCATGAAAGCTATATCCATAATCCCTTTGTTCAATGTGGAATATGGAACAGACAGGTGATAAAGGCCGCCATCATGATAGGCATCGAATCCGGTGAGCTCGACTCCCTGGACGAGTGCATTGAAGTCACTTGCTTCCCGTGTTTGGCTATACGGAACTCGGTCTGCTTGAGGCAATTGTATTATTGATATCCCTTTGGATGGTATTGACTCGGACAACCTATTCGATGAAATAGCTATGAACTGAAGGAGGTAGCAAAATGGAGATATGAAGAAGGAGGAGGAAAAGAAGGAGAAGAGTGTCGATAACGATAACGACGCCAAAAACGATGATGAACCTGGTGATTTAGATTGGGATGTGAATGGACTTGAAATAGCCGGCGGGATCCATATATCTGCCATTCCTTTCCTATCCCAATCACCCAAATCCCTCACAGCTCTATGTCTTTGATACATCGGAGCAAACCCTGCTGGCTCGTTCCCTCCTCCAGTCGTTGCCCCCCGCCAGAAGATTTTGTTGAGTTTGTGAAGAGAATTCGAGTCATTACCATTAGTGGCATCGTTTTCTACTGTATCCCAAGCAACCTCGTCCTTATCAACCTCCCTCAACTCGCCTTTCTCCGCGTCCCAGCCATATGTGTACCGTGCAGTCGATCCATAGTAGTAATGCGATGGGATCTAATAACACAAAATCCGTTTATCAGAAACTTCGAAATAGAGTCATGTATGTACCGACTGACCTTGATATCCGAAAACCCACTTGCCCTCGCAGGACTCATCACGGGATATAGCTCCCCCAAAGTCCTCCAATCACTGAAAAAATGACCTTGGGTGTAATGGAGATGCGGATCGTCGCAGAATGATTGATCGTGGTATGGGGTATTGGGGGAAAAGGTGAATTGTGGTGTTGTTGAGGTTGGTAAGGATAGTAATTCTCGGCTAGTCGTAATCGAGCCGTCACTGTGTTTCTGTAATTTAGATTGAGGATTCGTAGGGTCGAACGGATGATAAGGATCGTAAGGGTTTGAGGGATCGTTATCACGATAGGCTTTGAGCATTGGATGTATGGAAGGGAGACCATTATCCATTGTATACATACCACTTCTCACACTACTAAAATGTCTCCTCGCCTTAGTATTCGGTGGACATGTCCGTCTCCATGCATCCCAGACATTGCCTTCACCTTTCCAGTCAGGTTTAAACGAGGCAAGGGGATCTACACGCGTGTTGTTATTGTTGTCGTTGTTGTTGTTATTAACGCTATCTGCATGTGGTAGAAAAGCCGAAATGAGGAAGATTCAGTAAGAACAATTCAAAGGAGACAAATTTTGACGAGAACTCACCACCCGTTGTCGAACTGTTTTCTTGTCTTTTCTCCCAAGGAACGATAACGCGCCCTTCAGCTTTTGCGTTGATAGGAAAATCCATATCAGGCAGCTACCCAAAGCGAAAATCATCCGATCAAAACTTTTGAAGACCATAACAGAAACGAAAATAGGAATAGAAATGAAAAGAAGTTGTTCAAGTACACACCTCCTTAACAAACTTCCCCAACATGCTTCTCAGCCCTTTTGCTCTCGCACTGACCTCTGTATCCACATACCCATCCGCTTGAACACTCGGAACCCCTCCTCGGATTCTAACCAAATCAATACTAGGCAGACTCGCAACAGCCGCAATCCTCTTCCTAATTTCCTGGCCACCGCCTTTCACATCATAAAACGGTTGCAAATCTCTCATCATCCCGTCATATTCATCAATCATTATAATATCATACTGTTGTGTGAACTCCCACCATTTATCGAACCCTTTGGGTGGAGACATGCAGAACCGCCGTCGATACTCTGCTACAGCTGCTTCTAGAGATTTACTCTGGCTCTCGAGTTTGGTGCGGAAGCGATTCTCGGCGACAGACATGAGTCGAGTTATGGGTTGTGTAGACCAGGAGTCTTGTGTAATTGTTCTTGTTTCCGCCTCGTTAGGATCATGCGTCGCAAATTTAGATGATCCAAGAAACGGATTGGCAAGTGAGAAGAACAGACTTGGTATTGAAAAGCCAATGCAGAAGTTGGATATAACATGAGACTCGGAGCAGCCAGCGTAGTAGTGAATGACAGTGTGTACAGTCCAAAGGATCAGAAATAACAATATACATCTGAAGAAAAGCAAACGCCTGCGGCGACGAAAGGTGAAGCTCACCCTTCGTGACTTCATGGATGAAGAAGTAGAATTCTGCAGGATAAATCTCAGCATCAGTAGGAAGTTTGTATTGATTTTATGGTAGAGTCTGATAGCTAGTAGAGCATGCAGAGCCTCACCCGGGGGTACGTGTCTATGATTCGCGCGTGTATGTGTGATGTGATACTGACTCGTACGTTGAACACGTTCGAGCTAGATACGAGTTCGAAGGGGAAAACTTGTACAAGAGAAGTTACTCAAGTCCGGTCTCTCTCTGTCAGGTGGGGGAAAAACTATCTATTTTTCTCATCAGATAGGCAAAGATGTATATCAGAAGTTACATCAATGAAACACAAGGAATGATGAAAGCCGACGGATACGTGCGATCGGACACCAAATTCGAGCAAGTCCACATAATGGACTTGCCGAAATTCTGCGCAAGCGCGTATGAAGCTCCACAGTGATAAAAGCAACGAAATCGAAGAATTTCAGTACCTTCAGTGAGAATGCACGATTGTCAATTCATTGAATTTTTGTTTGTTTTTGGTCCGGGCTGAAGCGGGAGGTGGACACGCGAAGTGGAAATATCCATAATCCCTTTCACCCGATAAGCCCACTGCAGCATAATCTGAGTATGGTACAGGGAGGAGTATCAAAGGTAGAAGGGGCTTAGCCATAGTTTCCCGAACAAGTTGAGAGATTTTGGGAAAAAGTCAAATGAGTTCATTTCTCGGAGCGCCAATAAGGTCCAAGTTTCGCACCGTGCAAAGCGCGTTTTATGACTCCCGGCCAGTTTAGCTTACTTCCATCTATTTGATTCCCCAACCAGATAACTTATCAATGAGTACTGTCTAACTTGAATAACTTTGTCTGCATGATCCTAACGGGCTATGGCTAGTCGCCTGAAATTATCCTTTCTGCATTTTTTTGATTGAGCATAACCTTGTTCCATAAAATTTAGCTACTACGGTACAAAACCGCTGCATTTCTTCCATCTCCAGGATTGGAATTAGAATTTATTATTCCAGCTGGAGCACACTGTAAGATTGCAAGGTGTTTTGTTGAACTATGATGGATCAATAACGCACAACGTGCCAGTGGAACAATCTTACGTTTGAGCAGGGGAGAATTCCGTAGAGAATAATGTGATTGCTTCATTGCTAGCAATTTACTATGTATCTAGTAAAGCATATAGCTGGAAAGACTACCTAAGCAAGGGACTACGTGAAATAGTGATATAGACTTACTGTTTCTTGAGTAGTAGCTGTATGAGCGGTGAAGTTGCCCTCAACAGAAGCAACAGCAATAACAATATTAAGGCTACAGTTGCTAGCGACCTAGATTTGGGAGAGTCCGGACAAGAGCAATAGATATGATGAAAATGGAGAGGGTTTGGCTGTGCAGTATCTATACCGCAAACCAAGTTTGGAGGCAAGGGGTCTTGAATAATTTCTTGAGGATTACTTCAATGAAACTTGACCGATTTAGATCGAACGATGAGTAGCGGTTGAGGCATTGTTAAATCTTGATACGTTCAATCTTTCTGTCTTTATGCTCCTTCGGCTGAAGAATACCACCGAGATTTAGTTCGAGTAGGTATTGCCCATACACCTGCCAATATTGTGTGATCACTAACCATTGTGATTATTCAGAGGCACCAGGTAAATTTATTTGGGTCTAAAGACAAGGTTGCGTACTTACAAGAATGGTCATTATGACTCATGACTTGGACGTCTAGGTCCGATATTTTTGAAGTTCTTGAACCTCCCTGTGTAGATGAGGATTTCATCGGAGTAGATTTACTCCCGAGTCTCCTGAGGGCTATGATTATACAACTTGGATAATATAGAGTACTCGCCACTTGGCTCAAAGCTTGCAGCAACTAGTCCAGTGTTGGAAATACGCCGAGAGGGCTTACTTGAAGAAGGAGGATATTCCCGGAAACTTTAAGTTCAAGAGAATGTGTACTGGACTGATCAGATATGCACAGTTTCCCATGACTTTACTGCATCATATTGTCACAAATCTTGTGAGAAGGGGTACGATGAGACCGGATATTGAAAGGAGTTGGCAACCAGCATTTTCACTGACCAGGATAGTAATTGTCGTTACACAGTCAGTATATTGAAATCCAAAGCACATGGCAAGGGCTGAAAGTACTGACAAGGTAGATCCTCGATAGATGAAGGCAGGCAAAAAATGGGCCCCAGTGTAAACAATAATAAATACCCAATTCTCAGAACACACCGAGATAGGTGTAAGATCTCCTATTTAAGTAGTTTACCTGTAAACAATGATAAATACCCAATCTAAGTAAGATGTATTTAGTTGTTATACAGATCAATAAAAGAAAATATAAAGTACTCACTCTCAGAACACACCGAGATAGGTGTAAGATCTGAGAGTATAAACTAACCGCTCTATCGTATTTAAGTTATACCAGTAAGTACCTGATCGAGCGGGCACAGTCCATTTGTAAATATGGAAAGTGGATGCAAGATAATTTAAAATTTACAGGGGGTAGAAAGAGATATAACAGAAACAATTAGTGGGACCTAGAGCAAGACGAGGGACTAGATTGTCCCGGATGGTCGGTCGGGGATGACTTACACGTCTCCTATCACGATCCTTCCTTCTACACCCAGAATCCGAATGTTTTGAGCATTCAGCTGGAATTTACCCGGAAAAAACCTAGGAGATGATATTGAGGCATACAGAAGATTGTACATCCCTTTTATGGTAGCAAACTGAAGCATCCACCAACTTTCCAAATGTAACATTCACGCAAGCCAAAGCAAAGCTTACAGGCCTACAATAGGTAATCCATGAGTCATATTCTACAATGTTTATGGCCGAAAAGTCGGATCTACCGCGGATCCAAAACCAATCATTCTCCCAACAATTGGTCTAAACGGAATATTACATCTGGATAGTGAAACTTGAATTTTCGAGATAGCTCTATATGCTCTAACATAGTTATTGAAGTCAGCGTACACATAGACACCATCCCAGATTCATCCTATGGCTCCTCACCGACACTGATGAGTGATTCAAGGCCCAAAGAGCTTACAGCCCTGAGGCCAGGAAGCCTCAAGTCTGGATCATCGTCTATCACAACCGAGTCAGGCTCAATCGAGTTGATGCTTACGCACCATTCAAATATCTCTAGGATGACTTCTCGAGGTAATCTACATACTGGAAGGAGAATCATCCGGTAAGCCTGGATGTTTGTCAAAATACGTTCTCGTTGCGATGTGAGATACAAAATTTATTGCATGAGTTTTACCTGTGAATCCAAGTCTGTCGAAGCATTTTCATTTTGAATGAGAAGATGTTGTATGTCCAGCGAAGATTCAGAGTCTGGAGGACTTTCATTGTTTTATAACAATGCTTCAATTGGAGCAGGACGACTCGCGCTACATGTTTCTGTGGATCCGTTGTCATTATCGAGTGGATGAAAGCCACATTGTGGACAAGTAGAAGACATCTATGTTTAAGTCACGTAGAAATTGAGAGTTTTCGCACGCTAGAATTCTGCGAAAGTCTTGTACCGAAATTTCACCCCGGAAGGATCGTTCCTTACGCGAAATCCAACTGTCGTTATCTGACATTGATTTAGATACTAGCGCGTTCTTCTCAATCTTGAGCCCCTTCCGCTCGATGTATTGAATGATGTCTTCGTGTCCTGGCTATATTATGGTCTGCTACTGAACACCCCAGTAATTATAAACACTACAGCCTGAGGTAGGTGCGGAGAATTCCAATATCTGAGAAAGGTATGTATATGTAGGTATACGCATGGTTATTGATATTAGCTTCTATGAATTTTAAATACAGCAGGATCTGGAAAAAAATAGTGCATGGGGAAAACTATCTGATCCGTCATGGAGGTCTCTATCAGTGCTGCGTTATACATGCTAACTCTGACATGAAGATGTATTTGTTCAGCTGTGGCACAAGGTTTATGACAACTTGAATAGAAACCCCAATCTTTGTATACGCCTACCCGCCGCAGTGCCCAGAACACAAAACCCTCCCTAGACTGGTAAGTTCAAACTCTCTTCAAAGTTCATACTGTTTTCAGCCTACGCCCATCTTGTCGTTTCCGGACGGAGCGCAGGCCTTAGCTCCCCTTGGGGCATCATTACTTAGATGGAAAGTTTTTCAAGAGCCAATAACATCGATGACCCAAGGATGACTGATACATTAAAAAATCGTGAACATTTTCGCTAGAGTTGATTCCGGATGGAAACGTCGAGCGTAAGTTCTCCATTAATCGGCTTTGGGGCTTGAATGAAAACAATGGTTTATGCTCTTATGCTAGCACAATCAGGAAAAATATTAAGTGCTAGCAGCTTCCTCCTCCCCACAACAGCTGGCGTTGCCCATGCTGACAATCTGGTTGAGATTGAAAGGGGGTTCTACACAACAACGATGCAACTACATAGGATTCAGTCGTGCCTTGGATTGACAATTCCTCCGAGTCAGGGAATAATCATCAGGCCGCGGCACGCCCAAGAAATGTGGTGCCCCACAAATACCGTTGATGATGTTGAGCTAAATTCTACTACCTCAACAGAAACAGATACTTACCTCGATGTAAATATCCCCCGAAAATCTACTTCTCGAACGATACCAGGAATCTCCTTCTTAGTCTTTGTAGTAGGATTTTATTCAGGTTATTATTCCGACAAACAGGCTGCCTGCTGTCGGAAAAACTTGATCAGCGAAGCCAGTGTGCACCTCTCAATAGTGTTTTTAAAATTGTCGATGGTCAGTGGGAAGGTAAGTGGACAGCGCAACCTCAAAATGCCGATTGTATAGCATCAGCAGCCTAACCTTTAGTTTTGCTTTGAGTCAGACTCCTAAGGATTGAAAATGCAGTCAAAGAACTGTCGTGTCAAATTTATTGGAATATTCACATTTTTTCCGCTGCAATATCCAACAACTACCGCTTTTTCTTAGACATACAAGAACATGTGAAAACCTATAACCGGTATGTCGAAGACATATTGACTGAGAATTCTTTGCCACTGTATACGCCACTGTTATTATTACTGAATGAGATATTTCCGAGTCAGATCTGAAGTTCGGAATGTTGGACCTGAACTCACCCTCAATGAAGATATTATTTGTGAGTCAGAATGACCAGTCTTTGGGCTCAGGCTAGTAATTCAAGGAATCTCTTCATATGTGAACTTTCGATTCAGACAGCCTGAGTTCTGTTAGCTCCACTGGACCTTGGTGGTAGGTTGTATCAACAGGAAGACAGAAAGCTTGCATGTAGAAATCAACACTCCAAGACCGCTCAACGCTTTTGCATCTCTTGGTGTGCGACCTAAACTAGTTTTTTTTCGCAACGGACCAAATGTCAGGAAATTTTCCTCAGTACCTACAGACTTCCGAAATTGGTTGAGAGTATCATTGAGGTATAAATAGTGAGCATATCTTTCCACAAGAATCATCTCATCGCTCACTTTCAATTTCACTTGCACATAAACCAACTAAACTCCCTTCATACTCATCATGTCTGTTGCTCTTCCCCCGGGATTTTATACAATCCGAGTTCACAACGACACCAAAACGGTGGCTAGTCCTAGTTCTGCTGGAGGCAATCTCACCGTCAACACAGGCTCCGGCAATAAAGAGGTAAGTCAGCGACTCGTTCACACTTTGTGCCTATTAGTAGTTTCTCCTTTTTACTAAATCCCAATGTCATGTTCAACTGGCACTGACAATCCTCGTGTTTTTTTTTGTAACAGTGGCAAATCGATGGCGATGGTGTGATTACTTCGCTTTCCACCGGAAACTCTCCTGCTCAAGCGCAGACAAACAACCACCCTGCTCAATCGGGAGACAATGTGATTGCTAACACAGGAAACCCCCTCAAGTGGATCATCTCTGGGGTAAAATAGTAAGTAAATGTGGTCAATGGCCGGCCATTCGTACAGGGCACTTGTTCATTCCTCCCGTAGCATTTCTAGCGGCTCTTATTGGACTGGATATGTCATGATCACCGATGGAAGTAAGCTTTACTGGAATGTCGACGGAAATAGTGTAAGTCACTCACCTCTCATCTATTTATTTACAGCACTCATTGAGCTGTGCGGTATCCCCCTCTTTCCAGAATATCACTGTCGATTCGAGCAGCTCCAAAGTGCAGTTCGACTTCATCGCTGCCTAGGATACACATCTAATAAGCAATTGACAAGTTGTACATTGCTTTCCATCTTCTTGTACTGTTTGTGTGTAATTATTGGGTCCATAGTTGTTCAACACAACACGATGGAACCCTTCTAGTGTATCCCAGCTGGAAATAAATCATGATTTCAAATTGGTGCTCACGAATAACCCGCTGTGACCTTTACCTTACGTTCATAAAATTAGCGGAGAGGAAACGACAGCGAAGAAGTGGTCGTGAGCTCGTAAAAGTTATCGCGGCACAGTTAAGGTTCAAGGTATCGGAACAAAATCATATGCAAAGGGACATGTGTTCTCGTATCTCGTTGTATGTTACACCAATGGTGAATGAACAGTTACAGTTCATCGCGACTCGGAGGTACATAAGACTGGCCGTTTAATTCGGTGAGTTCCGTCTCGAATACCAGAGCAGAGTTCGGAGGGATGAGCTCTCCAAAGCCACGCGAGCCTTGAAATGTGAGTATTATAATGTGTGGTATTGAAGAAAATATACTTGACATACCGTATGCATTGTGGGAAGGAATGATAAGTGTTCGTTTCTCCCCGAGGCACATATCCAAAAGACCATCGTCCCAACCTTTGATTACTTGTCCGACACCAACTAGGATTCGATTTAAGATACATATATGAAGAATACTAAATCGTTCACTTACGCTTTAAAGGAAGAGGACTGTTGCGGTCGTGGCTGGAAAACGTTAGCACTAGTATTGCGACGACAAACATGGTCGAAACATTGATACCTAGAGTCAAATTTCTTCCCAGTTGCATGTAGCTTCCCAGTCTGTGGATAGAGTCAGCATGGAGGAGCATTCAACGGTACGTGTAAGCACGCACGTAGTGAACCTTGATTGAATCTCCAGCTTTAGCCTTCACCGTGCACGCCTCGGGCGCGAAAGTAGTTTGAATATTCAGTTCGGTTGGAGGTTCGTAAGTGGCGGGGTCCTCCGCGTAAACAGTCGCAACGGCGGCGGCGAAAATACATAGACACCAGTTGAGAATTTGCATATTGGAGACTGAAAGTGGTCACTAGGAGGTCACAGTGACAGAGTCGTGTAATCAAGAGGCGCCCATAAGCGCCCAGGAAATTGACGCCACGTGTGACGCTGATTGTACACATGAGTCACCAACTGTACAGTTCGTGACTAGGCAAACTCTATTTTTTCTCGTCTACAGAAATTCATCTCGCTTTCAACATACGATGGTATGGTCTCAATCCGGCTTTCACATAGCCAGCTTAGTTAACATGCTACTATAGCCGTCCCAAAAGACTTTCCGCACTAAGCGAATCCTTGCAAAGGCTTCCCGCCAGAATAGGTTGAACTCATTTGAATTTTCAAAGATTTAAGCATTAATCATGGATGTTTTTATAGACCCATTCCACAGTGGTTCCGTCTCAAAACCGACACAAAAATCCAGGTCTGTCGACTGTACGTTTTCGAAGAGCTAAACTCAGTCTTATTTCCCTTTGCAGTACAACGCTAAGAGACGTCACTGGAGGAGAACCAAGCTCAACATCTAAAACGGTATCGTGTGGAGGAACTTGGAATACTTCAGAGATGGGGAAGGTGTTTTGATGAACCACGAACGATGCACATGCTGTTAGGCTCATACATGTTATATGTCCATTTCCATTCCGGACCACTCTTGCGCACTCACGCCCTATGTGTCGTTTCTGGATCTGTGTACAACATTCGGGAAGCAATCATAATTTCAATATGTTTCCTTCAGAGATCTGGTGTGTACGATCAAGAAGGATGTGCTTTTGTGCGTATATCGTCTCGCTTGCTTTATGCATTATGAGGTTATAAATTCACTGCAATCGTTCGCCTCCTCTTCGATCGCCCTCGGAGAACATGACCCACATAGCTGAATAACTCTGATGGGTCGGAGACTTGAGTTTAAAGAGACATGGCGCATGCATCAGGGAAATTGCTACTGACAGTTGTCAGATCACCCGTGATTTGCTTATGAAGACGAACCTCGGTTTACGCTTTAAAAAGCTCGGAGACTGGCCGGCATTATCTTCTACCTCCTACTCTCAACGAGATCCAACAAGAAATGGTCTTTGAAGCTGCCAAGACTGTTTTCTTCCACTCCCCCGCGTTCGCGGTTGTAGGAGCTTCCAAAGACCAGACTAAGTATGGTACAAAGGTGCGGCCAATCGACGTGAGCTGAAATTCTTGACCGAAAACTTGCGATAGGTCCTTCAATGGTATAAGACAAGAGAAATGTCTGTTACTCCAGTACATCCTGTAAGCCAACAAAGTTCTTACGGATTATGAGGTGCAGCTCATAATCACACGTGGATGTGGACTACAGAAAGAACCAGAGTTAGAAGGTATCGCAGCGGTCAAGTCGATAGAAGATTTACCTTCTCCTAGTACAACTTCCGTCAGCATCATTACGCCCGCTAAGGTGGTATGCTATCTGAATTCCTAGACCAAGTCGTTTTGACAATCTATGTTAGATCACTCTCGATTTGCTGCAAAAAGCTAAAGAGTTCAACGTCCCTGCTCTCTGGATCCAACCCGGTGCTTCAGATCTTGCATGCATCCAGTTCATTAAGGAGAACGACATGGTAGACAAAGTCATATACGGAGGATCATGTGTCCTAACAGAGGGAGACAACTTCCGAGCCACTCAGTAGTAATTTATTTTGTGGAGGCTTATGGCCATGATTCTGATTCACCTCAAGCGTTACTAGATTGTGATTTGGGCCGCTATATATATGTACAAGTGTTATCACTCGATATCACCTCAGGCTAGTAAATCCACCCATCGACACACTTTCGGGAACGGCAGACCCACAATCGTTCCCTTGCGTGATATCAGGTGTGACTTCAATAACCACTTCTCCACCAATCCTAAAAACGTCGTAGAAATCGAAATGACACTTGGTGGACAGTTCGACCCCGTTCAAGGTAACATTCTTCACGTAGGCTGCTGCACCGTGGGGAATAGTAGCTTGGACGGACTCAGGATCGAAACCTAGCGTGGTAACAGTGGTTGAAGTATTAAGGTATGTGTTGTGAATGGTGTAATTCGGTGTGAACGGGGAGAGGATGAGAAACTGAGATGTGCCTGGAACTGGATAGAGCCCAAGAAGGTGGAAAGTGAGTACCGACGCCATAGCCGCCTGGTCATTTATGTTGTCAGCGAATGTACGACGAGTGGCCAAACTATTTTTTACCTGATCATCGTTGCCTGGAAGTCCTGCAGGCGCTGGCAAGTGCGAATCCGATCACTTCAGTGCTCGACAAGGAGTTACAAAGCTACTCACTGATATCGAAATTCTCAAACACTACCTGTCGCACACGTTGAATGGATTTTGCAGGTTGATTAGCGTAATGATATCCAATTGGTGTCTGCGCGAGTATTGAGAAGTAGAATGTGGATTTCACCGCGGTAAACATACCTGGAATGAAGGCTCATTTCCAGCTAGGTAGTAACCAGCCTGTACAATTTTTAGCGCCACAAAATTATCAGCCAAATTATCCTCTTACATCAAAGAAATGGTCCAGACGTTTCACAAAGGTATCCTATAGTCCAAGGAATTTGAGTGGAACTTTCTTTGACTCGAGTACAAGTGAAAATGAAGCCTACATTTCCACCCATGAGGTCGAGTAGGCCATTTGTATCGTGTGGTGCAAACCTATCCAACCAAGTGAAAGGCAAAGTTACATGGACTGATATCATCGAGGTGAAAATCGCATACCAACTGTACTCCCAAGAAGACGATTCGTAGAAACCTTCAACATTATCTCCCTGAAGCGAACACTCTCGATTCTCATCCGTGTCTTGGGGAGAGCAATCAGTTGGATCGGTGAAATTGAATGTACCGTTCGGTAAACGTTTCTGCATAAAGCCATGGAAACCATCGCTGACAACTGTCTTATCCCAGACATTACGATACCACTAGTGCGAAGTAAAGTTTATCTAGTGGGATTCGAACAATTGAGCAGCTTACCAGAGAACGATTCAAGTATCTCTCCTCATCTGCGGTGTTATTGAGCAACAATGCAGCTTGTCTTATACTAAAATCCTCAAAAGCGTACTGTACAACTGGTAAGAGGGTAATTCTGAGGCTTATTTGACATGACATACTTCAAGTGTCCTACTTCCTTCACGGGTCTGACGACCAGTGCTAGATGGATCTATGGCGTCGGAGGGTACATATCCGTATTGTCTGTGAACGCATGATATCAAGTACATTGAATCATACATGCAATACTCACGTATAAAGATTGACTTCTCGGCCCTGAATATCCCATTCCATGGGATTCAAATCACCATCTGCCAGCATGGCAGAGTATAGCTCATTCAAGTCGATTCCTAGATCAGCAGCTTCATTGTGATAATTGATTGCAAAATGTCCCACAATAACGTCGCCGCTGGATCCACCTTGAGTCCAACCTGGAAGATTATTCGCTCTGTCGTCAAGTTCAATCTTAGCTCTGAGCTGGAAGGGCCTGGAGAACTGCAGACCTGCACTCCGGCATCCACCCAAGCTTGCGCCATCCATCAATATAGTTGTCTACAATTTGCGCAAAGTCGACCGGGTGTTGTAAGGCCATGAGAGGATAAAAAGTCCGAAACTGTGGAGTTAGACTTCAGTAGGCCAAGAGATAGAATCATGTCAACCCCTACAGTGTCCCAGCTGAAGAAACGCGTGAGCTTCGTCGTCGCTGAAGGAATGCACTATTTCACCAACCTACAATACAACGAATCGAAATAGAAGGACGCTGTCCCAGCAAATGCTCCTTGCGTTTCCCCGGTCGCATTATTCTGTTCGGGGGTTGAAGGAGTGCGTCAGAAGAATGTAGAAAGTGAGGCTCACCGGAGTCAAAGATGCACGATAGAGGGATGAATATAGCAATTCGGTAACGTTTGGAGCAGTGTTCGCAAGGTCAATTCGAATCGCACTTAGTTTTTCGTTCCACAGCGCCTTGCTTTGAGTCATAATGTCGTCAAAGGAGGAGGAGCCAATCTCGGATTCGGCGTTGGTGCAGGCTTGATCCGTGGATACAAAAGAGACTCCAACACGGATGATGATCTGCTCGGGAGTTTCAGCATAGGAGAAAAGAGCGCCATACTCATAGTGATCTCCGATAAGGCTTTGCGTCAGATTGAGATGTGTTTGCCCGAGTCCTTTCGCATTGAGACCATAGCTACAAAATCTACTCAGCTTCATTCATGTTTTCATTTATCGAGTGACTTACGCATTGGCCTCCCAAATTCCGTACTCGTCAAGAGTTTGGTTCCCATTGTTGAGAAGGTCGTAACAAGAGAAGGCTTGATAGCTGAAGCTTCCGGGTCCGAAGCTACATACAGTATAGTAAGGATCAGAATGTCCGGGTTCCAAAATCATCCTTCGATACGTACCTGGAACCCCATCTGCCTCCAATCGTTACACGGCCCTGTTCGGGATCGATATTCATTGTTCCGCCAACGAATGAATCAGGAAGGTCATTCGACAAATCTATTTTATGACCTCGTCAGGGGACTCCACATACATATGCATGGGACTCACCCAAAACAAAGTATGGCTTCGAACCCTCGGGAAAAGTGAACCTCTCTAATCCTGCTCGCCTCGTAGAAGTTGCTTCCATTTTTATTTCGTTATCAAGCGTTTGCGAGAAATATCCTGGTGATGCATCTAGTACGTATGCATTGTTGTCAGTTTTGAATGCGGCGTGAGATCCAGAAAGGTCAACAGACCGTCTGTGTTATTTTTGCGAAAGGTCTCCCTATCGCTAAGCATAGTTGTGCAAGTGTCGAACCCTCTGGGACATGTCATGGGCATTATCTCGAAGTTCCCGTATGTCCCTGTGTCCGAAATCAGATTGCAGGCATTTTCTCGGAATCGAGAAGTGAGTATACCAAGTGACGAGCCGGTCCCGCTATCATGCAGAGGGCTAAGTCCACGGATTGTCTGCGTAGGGTCGGTGACATAACCTGTCTCAAACTGAGTATTTGGGCGACGCGTATAAAAGTGTTGTACCAGCAGGAGCGTATCCCGTAAGGTCAGTTGAGAACTTGACCTGAAGAACAGACGTTATTCAAAGGGAGACCATGGCAGGAAGCCGCCGTACCATTCCAAACGGAATTGAAGCTCCCGGGCTGGATACAGTGATTCTCATGAATGATCCTTTTCGATTTATAGAAGGACGTACCAAACATCCCCAAAATTATCTACAAGAAGCTCAGAAGTGCGATAATTCGAGAGATAGCGCACATACCAGTACCAATGAAAGGATTGACGAAAGCTGTATAATCGGGACTGGACTCATTTGCAGCCGCAACTATAGCAGCAGATATCCTCTTTTGCACCTCTGGAGACGGTTGTGCGTATACGAAGGCCGCGAAGAAAAGGATAAGAGGCGCGATACTGATGAGAGGGGGCATGATAAATGGGAGAGCGACAGTTGAGGGATTCAAGCCTTTATAGCTATCATAAGGTAGCATTATCTCATGAGGGGAGAACCTCTAATTCTACGGTTCCGCGTGGACGAGAAGCTCCCAACGTATGCTCTAATTCGTACTTCACTGGAACGCGATAGATATCCAAGATGGGATGAATACAGCATGGCTCTTCTCGTGATCAGTCTGCTTTAAGTGCTCTATTGATATTGATTATTGGACTGTTCAGTAATCAACTGCTCACAAATCATAGGTGTCCTCGGTACATCCAGTTTACTCTCAATCATCAGAAAATCAAGAAGGTTCAAGAAGATAAAATGCGCCTGAATGCTCCAAGATCATATCGTAGAGGTCTAGAGACCAGCCCACCGATATTAAGCCTGATATTATGGTGTACTTAGACATTGTAGGAAAGTTCTGGTGAAAAGTGGTGGTAGGTGGCGGCAGTCATCTTAGTGAATACATGGGAATCTTAGCGTGGATTTCACGTGGACAGCTCACACGCGCCGACTCGCGGATCGCCATAAGGCGCGATTTAACGCTGCACTAACAGACATTATTACATAGCATACGAGTAAAAGTCCTTACTTATTTGTACATCTAAGATCAGTGATATTCGTTACTAGTAATAGGTATGTAGAACGCGAGAACGAAATAAATTCAACTATGATATAGTAAATGAAGGAGTCATCATACTAGTCAGAAGCATCTACATCGGGGGTAGCAGATTGTTTTGCCTTTACATTCAGACGTTCAATCTAGTAGTAGAGTAATGTGGAATTGTTAGTTCAATTGGATAGTCCTTACATGAAGGACTCACCCCGAGTGCGATAATCAGGCTAAGACCAGCAAAAGCGATCGGAGGTATCAGTACTATGTCAATGGCTTTTGAGTAAGCCCTCAGCACACCATCCAATGCGTCGGTGGGTACAACGTCACGAAATTGCGTAGCACCAGTATCAACGACAATACTCGGATCAATAGATGGTGCGTATTTTGAGACTTCTTTGACTAGATCGTTGTTGAAGATGGATTGCGATATTGAAAGCGCAACGGCTCCTCCCAAGGATGTCGATAGCATGACTAGACTGGCTACTCAATACCGTTTCAGTGAAAGAAAACAATATCCAAGTAAAGGACGGACTTCCGATAGGAATTTCTTCGGGGGTTAAGACGACCTGGACTGCAACGAAAGGGATTTGACCAGCACCACGTCCCATACCGGTGATAATTTGGTAGCAAAGCCATTGAGCGGTAGATGAATTTATGTCCAGGGTTGAGAGAAGGCCAGCACCGACACTGTAAAACGTAGAACCAATCCAGATGAGATAATAATAGGAGCCAGTACGGTTGACATATATTCCCATGATGATTGCGACTACTGTGTTGGATACCAAGTACGGTATGAGCCTTATACCCGAGACAACTGCCGATGTATCTTCAACTGCTTGGAAAAACAGAGGAAGATAGTAGATATGTCTAACACCACGACAGATATCAAAAATGAGCGGATATAGTAAAAATCATGCTCACGTATAAGAAGCCATGCTATGCAAGAATGTGAAGAGAATGCTGACGAGAACAGTACGCTGTTTCACAATTGAGGCCGGTATGGTAGCACGCTTTCCACGCTTGATTTGAATGGTGACAAAAACTGGCATGATGAGTCCAAACCCCAGAAATAGACCCCAAACTCTGGAATTGTTCCACGAATACACTGCACCACCCCATTGAAGGGCCAGCAACAGACATATCGTGCCTCCGATAAAGGACAGGGCGCCGAGTAAATCGAGGTTGGCCAGTTTCTCTCCCAGAGTAATTTTGGATGTCCTTCGAGGCGCAGCGAAAAAAAAAGCGACTACGAAGAAAGCGACGCCACCGACGGGAACGTTAAGCCAAAACGACCTGCGAACATGACACAATCAGTGAACATTCTATTTGATTCGAACAGGTGATACTACCATCTCCAAGACACTTTATCCGTGAATGCACCTCCCATGAGAGGGCCGATAATAGAAGCGATAGCGAACATGCTGGAGACGCCAGCATTATAAGCTGCGCGGTTTTCCAGAGCGACGGCGTAAGCGATTATGTTGATGCTCCCAGACAATAAAGCGGAAGCCCCAATCCCTGCAACCGCTCTGCCAATGATGAACATCAGAGAACTGGTGGCCGCAGCACATATGACTGATCCAGCTGTACATTCACAATGATCAAGGACAAATTAGGTCTAGTAATAGGACTAATGCAAACCTTCGAAGATGACAAGAGCGACCAAATAGACTTTCTTTAGATCAAAGACCGTGTAGAGCTTCCCGAAAGATGGTTGAAGGGACGCCAAGACAAGCAGATACGCTGAGCCGTACCAACCAACGTCTTCAAGAGAATCAAAAACCGTGGTAATAGTTGGAATAACAGTTGCTTGGTGAGCCGGGTGAGACAACGAGATAGCGATGTGTTCAAGAATGCACGCTCACAGATGATAGTACTGTCCAAGGCAACCTAATTAGAGAGGGTTAAGACTCGATAAGTGAACGACATTTGCAAGATGAACTCACCACAAAAAGCCCCAAACAAACTCCCAAAGTTAAAATTGCCAGTCGACCTCCCGAAGCGTACTGAACATCAAGCTTATCCGAGTCACGCCCAGTACTTGTCTGACCGATATCAGCATTGCTCGTCCCTTCATCTTTTGAAGGTACGGGTTCGTCGCCAATGACGCTGTAATTTGATCCCTGCAGTACTTCATTGTCAAAGCTGCGAGAGGATTTCGTCTCCTCATACTCCAGTGTAGATGCGGCCATCGTAGAGCAAGGGAAAGCCCAGAGTTGAAGCCTGAGAAACTGTTGTGTACATCGCTGCCACTTTATATGACAATTCTGGGGTTATGCACGGTTGCTTTGAAGATGCCTTGTTCGTTCCTCGTTGCCACCGTTGATGGGATCACTGGGTAAAATAAGTTTGGAAAGTAAATTTTTGAGTGGTCCTGGTTTCATTCGGGACTTTGATTCTGCAACTGTAAATGACGAGGACCTGGAGAATTTATGAAGAGTGGGAGGCTGTGCTAGTTCTCAGTAATTCACGTGATCATTCCCCATAAATTCTGCAATATAAATTCTGCAATTACTCGCTTTGACCTTTAGTTTGCATCCTTGATTCTGTACTCTCACAGTCCATTTTTTTTCTAGCGGCATCCTAACCTCGCTTTTTAGCGACTCACTATACTATCTCAAATGCATCCCCGTCGTTCTTTCCTTCTCCTGCAGGTTCTCTGCGTCTTAACGGTTACTCATCTCGCTGCTGCTTATCGTCCTTATCGTCCGCACGACACTTCTGTGAACCTCGCCAAGCCTCATCGTGTTCCGAACGGCTACAAGACTGACTACAAGCGCGAAATAACCACCGCTGAAGCACCTTCGTCCGCGAATGTTAATATTCGAGCTTTGCCAGGTAGTCCAATTTCATCAAGTCACCCATCTCAGATCCCTCCTTGCGGTCCTGACTGCCCGCCCGTAGCGGTCATTTCTAGTGGTTCAGAATCTGCTCGCTCAGTTGTTGGAGAGCTGAATGATGGGAAATTACCGCCAATCCCGCGTATCACCAATACCACGATCGCGCCGTCAAAGCCTTCTCTCCTTGCTCGACAGATTCATAACGCTGATTACGGCTCTTCAAATGCGCCACCGTCGTCGTCTTCTGATTCTAATTCAACTGAACAAGTACCTTCATCGTCCCCTTCTGCTTATCAGCCTAGTGCTACAGATAGTGCCCACCGTAACGAAAAGCGGAAAGACGTTAAGGAAGATGTACAAGCAGGACGGCGACTCCCTCGAGCTGCCGCGATGCGACGAATGGATACCCCAGCGTTGATGTCTGAATTCAACAAGACTGGCTCTACTACCGCCTCGAGTGCCACCCCTACGGAAACAAATTCTCCGCAAAGGCGACTACCTCGAGCTTCTGCGATGCGCCGCGCGAATATTTCGGAGTTGGTGCACGGTTCTAACAAGGACGACACTAGTACTTCCAGCGCCAATTCTACCGAAACGAAACCTAATTCTTCGCCAAGGGAGTCCGCTCCAGGAGCTATGGTGCGCCGTGCAGATGTGCTAGGGTCGATACCTGGATTCAACTCGAATGAGAACGGGGCAACTTCTAGTTCCAACTCTACTCAAGCAAATTCTGGAGATTCGAAGCGACTCTCTCGCGCTGTCATTCCAGCATCGTTGCCTAAATTTCACAAGAACGGCACGACAACATCCAGCTCGAACTCCACCCAAATGAAATCCGAAGGTCATCCGCCAAAGCGACTTCCTCGAGCTGCCGCTATGCGACGCACGATCATCTCAGAATTGACACCTGGATCCAACGAGAACAGCATTCCCTCCAACGCTAACTCCACCAACGAATACCCTTCGCAAAAACATAATTCGACCTCAGCTGGAACGAAAGGCCCCGACGGTAATACTACCACTCACGACAACGGGGTTGCTATATCCCAACCCAACGCAGCTAAAAGCCAGCCAGAAAGAAGACTCATTTTTCGTTTCCGTCGGTAGAATGGAAGAAGGGAACTGAAGACAGACACACCCAAGACTTCAACAGTGATGAGGGATTACTTGCAGAGGACTAGTTGGTATATGAGAAGTCACTATACACATCGGTATCTATTTTCCATTTGCAAGTAACTAACATTGAGAACATACCAGGATTTTTGTAATCTAACCTATCTTCGTATACTATAAAGATCATCTACCTCCGTCCGTGTGGCGGGCGCTTAAAGGAATATGTATCTTGATTGCTAACACTTGTGTGATTCCTCGGTCATATGTATGCTTGCATTGAAGATTCATAAGAAGTCGTTGAGTTTCCCGGCCTATCGATTCTACTTCCACTTTAAACGTCCACATCGAGTAATTATGACACTGACCAACGATACCAAACCTAAAGTTCTTGTTCTCAACGCCCCAGGCAACGCCCCCAGCGACTATGTGGCCAAGCTGAAGACGATGGTAGAATTTCATGTGAGTGATACGCAAAATTTTTGCTCAAAATCCATTCATTAAGTATAAAAGTGTAGTCGATAGACCAGGCCTCTCATGACGTTGTAGCTAGAAGGATAGCTGAAGCTGTGAAGGAGAAGGGTCCTTTTATCGGTAGGTCATCTCCATCTAAATTAAGAATCTCTGACTGACAAACTCGATAGCATTTGTCGTCTTCATCAATTGGTGGTCACGTCCTTTCCCCTGGCCCATGGACGAAGCTCTAATCGGTCCACTTGTTGAAACCGGATGTAAAATGTTTAGTTCTGGGGGCGCAGGATATGACTTTGTTCGTTCCCATCGTCCTACTTACCCCGCTGCGTGATCCTCATTCTCGCGCTTTGTTCAGGCCGATATCAAGTACATGACGAGAAAAGGTGTATACTATGCTAACACGCCAAAGATGCCTGCACTTCGAACTGCGGATAGTACTGCGATGATGATCCTTCAAGCTCTCCGTGGTTCATCCGAACGCGAAGGTGATGCTCGTGGAGGAAGATGGTTTGATCCATCGAAACCACTAGCGAAAGACGCGAGATGCTCGACGCTGGGGATCGTTGGGATGGGCAACATTGGAAAGCTGGTTTCAGAACATATGCAGCACTTTGGTATGAAAGTGATATATCATAATCGAAATCGTCTACCATCGGACGAGGAGAACGGGGCAGAGTACGTTTCGTTCGAGGAGTTACTTATGCGCTCGGATGTTATATCGATACATTGTCCGTTGAACGAAAGCACTCGACATCTGTTCAACAGGCAAGGTGAGCGTTTTCAAGTTCGAAGCTCTGTCTGCCCTCTATTTATTATAAACCTCGATTTTATGACCCGCTATCCGATTTCTGACTCCCTCCGTTCGACAGTATTGAATCGTATGAAAGATGACATGATCATCGTGAACACAGCTCGAGGAGCTGTGATAGACGAAGATGCACTCGTTGAGGCTCTGAACTCCGGAAAAGGTACCCGAATCTACCTTGAGCTTTTCCGAGAGTGAATAATAACTCACCAAATATTTTCGGCTCACACTTCAGTTCTTCGCGCTGCTTTGGACGTATATGAGGTAGGATGGTCAACAGAAACCTTGAATTTATCCAATGTTCATGACCGCAATCTGCTCCTTAGTTTGAACCCAAAATTCACCCCGGGCTCATTGCATCGAACCACACAGTAAGTTTCCATTATTCCGAAATTGAACTTTGGAATCCACTCTAAATATTGCATCCGTCTCGTTCTGGGACCCACAGACACTCCTTCCTCATGCCGCGGTAGCCAACGAGACATTTGAAAAAGATCAACAGACTGAAATTTTGCTTAACCTGGAAACATTTATCGATACCGGAAAGCCTCTCAATGCTGTGAATTATGTATGATCCCAACGTGTGTAGGGCATCGTTTAGAGTCTCCATGGTTCCTTCTGGAATGTGGACGGGTGGAAAGCAAGTTACTGCCAAGTAGAGCGTTACGACTGTACAGAACAATTGCTAAGGTCCTTCCGAGGACATTTTCAAGCGCGTATATCAGGTTGCTCGCTGTGCCTCCGGATCTTGAGCGTATTGAAGGACTTTGACGTGTAAACAAATATATATATATATATGGGACGGAGGAAGGTGTATGAATGGTGGCTGTGCTAGATGTCAAGTTCTGCAGTTGCGATTGCTCTTGCGCTCTTGAATCTCGAAGCTTGAAGCTCGAAGTCGTGAACCACAACATTTAGTATTCTCGTTCAGAAATGGTTGTCAGTGTAGAAGTAATATTCACCGTTTCTGATTACGTGGTTTCGAACAATAAGGTGTCCAAATGGGGATATTTATATTGTTCATTTCTTGACCGTGCGGCTCAAAGAACAATGACTAGGACCACAATGGCGACACTCAAAAAGCAAGTACAAAGGGACAACTCTTTAACTCTCTTTTCACGACCTTCCACGTTAATCACTACTCTTTCGACGTCGCCGGTCGACCTCTGGCATGTCTTTTTCACCACCCCCAACGTACGACGCTCACTCAAATTCATACGTCTCTACGACTTCCTTGAAGCCTTATCTCGAACTTCCTCATCTTCTTTCCCTTACCTGGCTTGCATACCCGATTCTTTCTCTCCTGTTCATCGCATTTCGTCTGCAATTGTCTTTGGCATCTGCTGAGGACGATGTCGCCAACGTAAAGGCTGATCTTCTCGCAAGTTGTCAGGCGGCACAGAAGGCCGCCACTGCCGCTGCCAGTATGCCACGGTATATGGCCATCGCCACCAATGAGCAATTCGTTAGTGCAGTTAATGATTCTATGAATGCTGCTCGGGCCACCCTAGTTTTGGCTCTGACCATAATGGAAGCTATCATCAATTTTATCGTGGACATCTACCGTTCTACACTGCTCTGTTTTGTGGAGCTGGTTGTTCGTGGCGCACTTTCACTCGCCATCAGCGCAGTGTCGGCGGTGAGTTTCGCAATCTCATGATAAGGTGTATCGTACTTACTAGTATCAATCAGTTAAACGATGCAGTCAAAGATGTTGCCTCTGGAATAGCCTCCGCTATCCAGGATAGCATAAGCGGAGCTAATTCTGCTATCACTTCAGCCATCGATGCTATTAACAAGGTCAACCCTTTCGGAAATATATCCATTCCCCAAATATCCTCTCCAGACTTGAGCGCTCTAAACAACGTCTCGCTTCCGTCTAGCTTCCAGGACTCGCTGAATCAACTCAATAGCTCTTTGCCTACGTTCTCGCAGCTGAAAGATGACATAAACGCTATGTATGTCTTTTCCTGAGGTTATTGCACATCATTCTAACTACTGTATAGTCTTGATACCCCATTTGAACTCCTGAAGAAAGACATCAACGACACTTTTGCAGGGCTATCGTTCAACTCCTCGTTGCTTACCGTCCCAGAGCAGAACGAGGTCTCATTTTGCGACCAACTCGATACTTCGGTCGTAGATGACTTAGGGCAGGATCTAATCAAGATTGCTAAAATTGGTGTAATAATCATCATCCTGATCGCTCTTCTTCTCGTGGGCCTCAATTGCTTACTCGAGTGGTACAAATGGCGTTGTCAGAAAGCACACCTGCAGTACACCCGAGAAGCCTGGTCGACGGATCCTTCTGTGACCCACAGCAAAGGCTTCGGCGCACCTTCGGTAACACTCACAGATCACAATTTGCTCATGCTTCAAGCTAACGGCGCCCATCCTTTGATCACTCGAATCATGAATCAATTGTCCGCCCGCCTTCATTTCTCTCCTTCCACGTATACGAACCTTTCCTGGTTCTTGCATTACATCTTCCATGCTCCCGCCCTCGCTTGTTTCCTCATCGGGTTTTTTGGCCTGTTATCCGTGGAGATTCAGCTCATAGCAGTCCATCCGTTAGAAGCGAAATATGCAGCCCGTGCTGCGGCCACTACTACAGATTTCTCCAATACGATCGCCACCTCAATGAATGCCAGCATGTACAACCAGTCTGCTGCGTATGCCAACAATGTCAACTCTCACATTGATAACCTTCAATCTTCAATCAACGATGGGCTTTTCGGCTGGGTAAACGGTACTACGACCACTTTAAACGACACACTTGCCACATTCTACAGTGACATCCAGGACGCAATTAGCGATGCCTTTAACGGCACTTTGCTAGAGGAGCCGCTTCAAGAGTTCCTTGCTTGCTTTATCGGTTCTAAAGTTGAGGCTATCGAAGATGCGCTCACGTTCTTGAACGAGAACTTGCAGATTGATATGCCCCGCATGAACGAGAGCGTGCTTGTTCTATCCCCAGAGTCGATCAACGAGGTCTCGCAGCCCATCGCGGCAGCCGCTGTTGGTGATGGTTCCGACGACAACGGAGGTTTCGTTGGCAAGTTGGTCAACGCGTATGTTGCATCCCTCGAGAAGGAGCGCATCATGTTTGGAATTTTCATGGGCTTGTGGGGAGTCGTTATCCTGATGGCGATATGCATTCTGCTTTGGAGTACATACGGCAAGCGGTATATGGAAAGGAGGAGGCAGAGGAAATGGGAGCGGGAACAGCGAGGTGGAGTGGATGGCTTGGTCGTCCCTTTCCGTTTGGGACAACCTGCCAGCGAGAAACCTGGAACCGACTTCCTTTCGTTTACCCCACCACCGACCCAGCCCTTTGATCTCGGAGACTCACCTTCCAATTCCGCTGGATCCTCGAGAGCGCCGCGATCTTCGAATCCCAAAACTGGCAAGAGCTGGGAAAACTTTTTCGGTGGTGGTGGGGGTACTCGCAAGAAACCGTTCCCTGCGATCAGCAAACCGTTCAAGTTAATGTCAGTAGTTGGCAACAAATCAGAACTGTCCGATGTGCCTACTGAAGGTGTTTCAATTGCGGTGCTGGAGGAAGAACCAGGGAAAGCGTGGTACACGCGTCTCACTGGTACCTTCGGCAAGAAAACGTCAGGATCTCAGGCGGACTCTCCGACCGCACTAGGCGATCGCTCGCGTGCTAATCTCAGAATATCCATCGACCGGGCTTCTAGTACTCGCACTTTGACTCAAGATCCCGGTGATGAAAGTGGATTGCATTCGCGCTGGTCTACTTCTCCTGAAGTGACAAGAGTTGCTCCTTGGATGGGTATACTCTCTCCTACTCGTCGAAGCTACGATCATGGCCCTCCACCCGCCCCGCCAATTCACTCCAAAGTACGCCAGAACGTCAACAGTATCCCTGCTGATGTAAACTCCACGTACGAAAGTTCAGCCGTTCACGTTGGACATGCGCTTGCACCGCCTCTGCATCATGGTTTTGACGGTCGTTTATCATTGAATGCTTCTACCCTAGCTCCCCCTTATGATCGCCATCGACGTTCATCTTCTGTTCCCGCATGGAAGATGCCTGTCCCGTCAGCGTCGTCGTCAGTCACCCCAATGACCAGATTCCTGACCTCCAACTCTGCCCGTCGTTCGTCCAACGTTGACCCGTTTGCGACTCCTTTTGACGATGAACATCAGGTGATTGTAGAACGAGCTCCTCCTCGCCAGAGCTACCACACGAATCCCTTCACCGTGGTTGCAATGTAGTGCTCCTTTGCTCCAAGCTCTCTTCGTATCCCCACACGACTGTTTCATGCGCTGCTCTGAGAGCGCTTTGGACGCTATATGATACCAATTTCCCATATTGGGTTAATATGGCCTTCATACAAGAGGCCGTAATATCTTGTAATCTGCTTGCCTTTACATACTGTATTTTTACCTGATGACCCTCTCTGTTATGCAGGACATCCGAGTGTAGCTGTATACTTATCATGATCTATATTGTAGTTTTCCAATAAAGCAGTTGAACTTGCTGCTTTTGTACTCGCTTCTATTGACTTTTTCCGTTCCGGCCTATGAATCTGAGATTTTACATAGGCGGCGGAAGCAAATCGAATCTTCCCTTCTCTCAGGTCTGGTCAATCAATGTTGCCAAGCTTCAAGGACCAAATTGTCACACTATGTTTAGAAAATTTTTTGAAATTGCGCTCGCGGGTCGCAATCATGGTGAGTGGTGGAAAATTTGAGGTTCTGATAGCAACCGGTCTTATTGACCCTTTTAAGATCCAAAATGCATCATGACATTCAATCCCGAAGCGCGCAATTGCCTGAAAATGCGCTTGTATCTTGAGCAGATCTTAAGGTGGCCGCTCAATCCGTATGTCGTGCTAAACCGCGTGTGACATATTATGTGTACCCTTGCTGAAGATTCTGATTCTGTCATATTAAAAAACGGCACAAAGACCGCTCCGGACAGCTCTCTTTCACCCCCCTACCATTGCCACTACATACCCTCCCCAACTTGTAGGAATGCCTTTTGTCAAAGTCAAAACCAGTTCTGGAAAAATAAAGTTTCACTACATTATCAGCACTCCTAATACAGATTCTACGGATAAAATAAACCCTGATCTTCCAGTTGTGCTTTGCTTTCATTCTCTTGCCTTTCCGCATGTGTTCCATTGTATGTTGACGTGACGTTTATATCGTTATCACCCTCTGACTTGTCCGTGCAGCCCAATTTGCAGATCCTTTGCTCCGGAAGTTTAACCTTGTTGTATTCGACTTCAGGACACATGGCGACACAGAAGGAGATGATTTACTAGAGGGATACGGAGTACAGGAAGCAGCAGTGGACGCGTTAGCTTTCATGGTATGTTTCAATAGCGTTGAGTCATGAAATACGGATCGTTTGGATTTCAAGTCAGGACGCTTTACGCCTTCCGCCCTGTCATTTTCTCGCCATAGACTATGGCAGTCCTATCGCTCTGCAGATAGCGGTTACTCATCCTGATAAAGTTCTATCATTATTCATCATGTCGCATACTTGTCTGAAAGAAGTTCGTCTTCCACGATTTCGAAGGTGCTCAAGTTGATCTCATTGGTCTGTGTCTAGCCTCCAGACGTATGTGAGGGCCATCGGCAGGTTTACGATGCCTGGAACTCAGCATTTCCTGCACCCGATCAGTTTGATTTGGAGCGCGGAATGGAGGGTGGCTACGGTTTCTCGCAGTTCATGTTCAGTAATAAGATGACAAATTTAGCGCAGGCGTGCGTATCATCTTTGTCTGACGGTTGCCTTGTATACTGATGTAACATTCCAAGTTTGTTCAATGTAACATTTCCCTTGTGTCAGAAGCATTGGGGTTATTACGGGAGAAAGAATTATCGCATTGCGACTCTTGATTTTCTGTGCAGCCGACAGTCACAATCAAAAGCAGCTTTATCACGTCTACGATGTCCGGTAAAGCTGGTATATGGCACAGATGATGTAGCGTATACCCAGGATTTCAGCGAAGAATTTTTGCAGAACTTGGAAGATGCTGGAGTGGATGCCTCGTTGTATGTTATACCAGGAGCACCACATTTTTGTGGGGTTGATTATGCTAACATGTGAGTATCCAGAAACCTTGCGGGATAGAAGCTCTAACGTCGGATTCAATCAAGAATTAACCCCGTTATTCACGATTTCATCGTACAGAATGATGACCGAACCCCACCGCCAGTCTCTAGTAACGTTTTATCACCTTGGGATGAACTTTTACGGAAAAATGGCTGGGCACCAGAGGGTAGTAACGATTCTGACGATGATGATTTCGTGATTTCATATGTGAGTTGTCGCGCTGAGGGAAAAGCAACCGTATTAATGTTTGTTTTCCAAATCTTCAGCCTTCATGATAGCATTTTTCGTAGATCTTGAATGTGAATCATTATTGTTATATTTCTGGTTTTGGAATTTGCCGATAATCCAGTATATATATCACGGGGCAACCGCCTCTAACTTACTATGATAACTTGGACAGGCAATCCCCATGGGCGCGAAAACGAGTCAAACACGCCCGACCCTCTGTTGATCAGAAAATTTGACATTCCGAAAACGTTTGTGGAAACGGAAAAAAGGAAGTTCGCTGAAATCGCATCCTAGGCTTGCCTATCTAGGATTTCACCCTTCACCGGTCCCATCTATAGCGCCTTATACCCCGATATCTTCATCCGACAGGTTTCTCATGCTGCATGGAGTGTCCCCTTCTTCTACGGGGTCGCTAAAGCACATCTGTTAACCCAGAGTCATCCCGTCTTCTGTTGTGGATCAAAAGGATCATCATTGGCCGACCAGACGTTGTCGACTTTGTCAACAAGATTGGCGCCAGCGATCCAAATTGGAATGAAGAGTAATGTTCCTATGTTACTATACACGTTTGGACCGACCATCACAATGGTCAAGAGGTATTGAAAGGCAAACAGCAGAGTACATGTTTCCAAACACCGTCCCTCGATACAATCTACGCGTTAACGCTCGAGAGATCATAAGAAGCATTGATTTTCTATGGACTAAACCGAAATAAGTACACAAAGATCATCTCATCCAAACAAGATAAATGAAGCTGCACTCCAAATGAAATATAAAATTACACTACAAATAACGTGTTCTTTCAAGCAATCACCGTTCCTGCAAGTTGTTGAGTAGACGAAGGATGCTAAGGACTGTCGAACAAATGTCAGTGATTTGATAAATGTTGCACTATGAAAAATCTTACATAGATTGATGAAACTGATAGAACAAACACATCATCAGCAAGTATGTATTAGACGATAGCTGGGGACATACTCAAGGTAGAGACTGATAGCACCCATAATGAATTCATCAGGCGAAAGCTTCGCATTTATCATGTACGTGTCGTACACAATATAGCCACTAAAAATGAGACAACCCCCAGCAGCGTAGATAAGGTCCATGGTTTGACCGAACGGTATGAACATCCCAACAATTCCGGTCATTACTGACGACAAAGGTTAAACAATGAGCTGCTCGCGTAGGATATGTTAAACGTACGAAGAGCAACCAGTCCACCAAATAGCCATGGACCCAGGCCTTCGAAATCATACTGTAACTACGTTTCAGCACATGATCTCGAAGATGATAGAGATTTGCAAACCAACCTTGGACTGAAATGTGAAGAGCGTGAGGCCAAGGAAGACCCCGAGAGTGATGAGACTATATTGTTGCATTATAAGATATACATCAATCAGGCAGAAGGGGATAAGCATACAGAGCTTGAAGAACGATCTTCGTGTCAAAGAAAGCCACAGTAACTCCAAGAGTGAAGGCTTCCAAAACGGTAAACGTTGACAAGAAGACAAAGTTCAAGGGATGGTCGTGTCGCTTCCAGTAGAGTAGACCGAGATTAATGAGTGTACCGAAAAGGGGAACATAGAATGACCAAGTGCTATGGTACGAATCAATATCTGAATTGAATTTAGCGGTGAGAGCGTACTGATTGAGCACCCAGAAAATAGCAGACTCTGAATGTGAAATACCGCCGGCGACGATACAAGTAGCGAGCTAGATTGAATGATCAATATATTTTGTTTGACTGGAGTACTGGAATTCGTACAATCTGGCAGACTGACGAAGAAATCAGAAGCCACATCAGTGAACTTCTATGACTACTCACATAGTATTGTGTACACTTTCCTGACAAAGGCGTTTCGGATTTCTGGAGAGCTCTCGGATACTGTTGTTCCATACTGCAAAAGGAGACATGAGAAGCCGTTTAAAGCTGCTGCTGCTAAGTGTAGGTACCTTAAAGTCGTCTGGAATGTCACCAGCCTCAGGCTGTTCGAAAAAGGCTCCGCCACCGCGAGAACTGCCTAAAAGGGGATCTTGACTTTCATCTCTAGTATTTCCCGCCTTTGGGGAAGGTGTTGCGGAGCCGTATGACGGAGGGGGTACAGGATACTGGCTTTGGCTCATGGTGGATAATGAAAGAGTACAAACAATTGAATCGATGATTCAGTACTGAGGCAGTGTCTTATTACTAAGCCTGTTCTCCTTCTTGCTCGTTTGGCCTACGACAAATACAGTGCACTGAGAAAACTTGCCAGCCTAAAACGCCGGTACAAAGCGGGAGGAAGAGCCCGTCTCTAAGATCCTTACCAGTAGCTCTCTGACTCAAGTCATTGTTACTGTATCGGATTGTCCGTCGCTCTCGTTGCTGTAGATTTTGTCTATCTACTATCGTGGCACAACAAGTGCTCATTCACTGACTGAAGTCAGTCTCAACGATTCTCTAACAACACTGTATCCTATACGTGTATATATCGCCCGTCAAGTTTGTCTCTCTTCATTGTGGTCAAAGCAATTAGAATTTCCGAATTTAGCGGCAAACAGGGACCCTTTGAATTCGGAACAGCGGAATTGAACCGCCCGCAACTTGTGCAGTGGCACTTTCACGGGCTTGTACATTCTTGTACAGGAATATACCAATCTCTTATCTGCCAGAAATTTGTTCTAACAGGCTTCGGTCCCTCAAACTAGTTCACATTATCTCAGCATCCCAATTCTTTGGTGCGATGCTCGAGATTGATACCACATGCATGTATCACTCCTCGACTTCTTCGAATGCCAAGAATCTGCTTAGCCACAAAACAGATGTCAGTGCCGTGAAAAGGGCAGGAGAAATTGCTGCATAGACGAGTGAATTGTTATGCATTTTGTAAAGGCGTCAAAGTCCATAGTATCTGTCATGGTGGTCGTGAACACAAAAATATCTGATATGTATCGATCTTCAAAGCTCTAGGTTGACTCTCTGGATCCCGACAACTACTGTTGATTGTAGGCCAGACATATCCATAGTACATCTTTGGCGTCCGCCTGTGTTTCACCGCTGTCATCCAAACCTTACTCCAATCCCATTTGTAGACGTTGGACTCCTCGATCTATGTCATTTGAATAAATGTCACAAGTCTTTCCTGGGCAATGCTCGCCTACGCCGCTTGGGATGCACGGATGTTGACACAGCAATGCCATCCGATGACTTTCGAAATGGGGAATGTATACAAAAAATAGTTGACTCGGTGACTTGCGCCTGTAAGAATCGCTTGACCCTTAGAGGTATAAAGGAGAGCAGAATATGCCTCTCGCTCTATCGATTCTTCACTGAGATTTCCTCATCTCGTTCATTCCTTCTTTTTATTCGCAGAATATGCGTTTTCTTTTCACTTCTTTCGCGGTTCATCTTATCTACGCCCAAGCCTTGGACATAATTCGCAACAATGGCAACTTGGAAATCGTTAACAAGGAGCTGTCCCCTGATGGGTTTTCCCGCCCGTAAGTCGTTTAATCTAGGCGGATGCTTCATCGTGTTGACTGTGTGTCATCAGTACTGTTCTAGCTGGTACGAGCGCCGGTTCTGCGAGCTTTCCTGGCCCTCTCATCCAGGGTAATAAGGTTAGCTCAATCTCGTCGTTATACCGTTGATCGCTTCAACGATTCTTTAGGGCGACTTCTTTAATATCAATGTTGTCGACTCCCTCACTGATTCAAGCATGAATCGAACTACCAGCATCGTGAGCATAAAATACGACCATCCCTCCCCAACTCCCCTTTGACCAGTTTATCTAGCATTGGCATGGCCTGTTCCAGGAACACACTAACTGGGCAGACGGACCAAGGCTAGTGGCTCTCGATTCACAAAAATTTGGAATTAGACTTATGTTTCCTCCTACAGTTTTGTTACTCAATGCCCCATAGCACCAGGCAATTCTTTCCTGTATAAGTTTGCTGTACCTGATCAAGCAGGGTAAGTAATGCCGACCTTAATCACAGTCATAATCTGACTCCTTCGTGCAGAACCTACTGGTATCACTCCCATCTCGGCGTACAAGTATGTATTTTCGACTTTCTTATATGTGTAGGGAACAATCAATCTAATTGTATCTAGTATTGTGATGGTCTTCGTGGTCCGTTCGTCGTCTACGACCCGCATGATCCCCAAGCACATATGTATGACGTTGACGATGGTGAGTTGTATCACCTTGTAACGCCTCATCGTTGCTGAGACGAGCTTCCTGCGACAGAAAATACTGTGATAACCTTGGCCGACTGGTACTTGATAATCTTCTGACATTATTCTTAACATTACATCTAAACGTCACATAGGTACCACCCCAAGGGTTTTCAGGTGCTCGCTCACGGTGCCGCGGTGTCTAACGCCACTTTGATTAACGGGCAAGGGCGCTATCCTACAGGCGTAAGTGTTGCCACATGTTCGTCGCATGTTCACTCGGTTTCTGATGACTTGAATTATAAACTCACAGCCGGATACATCACTTGCTGTAATCAATGTCCAGGCTGGTAAACGTTACAGATTCCGATTGATCTCCATGTCTTGCGACCCTAATTACATCTTCAGGTAACACTAGTAAATAGTCACTTCTTTACACACCAGCTCACTTTTTTTGTAGCATTGACGGCCATAACTTGACGGTCATCGAAGCCGACGGTGTCAGCACCACACCAGTTACCGTGAACCAGATTCAAATTTACGCCGCTCAGAGATATTCATTTGTTCTTACTGCCAATCAACCGGTCGGGAACTATTGGATTCGTGCTCTTCCAAATACTCAACTCGCAGGTACTCCCTCGAATGATACGTTCGCGAATGGTATCAATTCTGCTATTCTTCGCTATAATGGTCAGTGCTCAATCGTCTAAGCGATCTACCTATCTCATTCTTATGAAAGGTGCTCCGAATGCCGACCCTGTTACCATCGCACCTCCAACGTCAGATGTTGTTGCTATCAAGGAATCCTTGATCCATCCGCTACAGAACCCTGGCGCACCGGGATACCATTATCTAGGTGGTGTTCATGTTATCAACATGACATTAGGCTTCAATGCCGGAGCATTCACTATCAACAATTATTCCTTTGTATCCCCTAGCGTGCCCGTTCTTCTCCAGATTTTGAGCGGAACGCAACAAGCACAAAATCTTCTTCCGAATGGAAGCGTTTATGGTCTTCAAAGGGACCAGGTCTATGAGATCAATCTAAACGGCGGGACTGCTCCTGGAGGCCCTCATCCATTTCATTTGCATGGTGTATGTTCTACGAATTTAATTATCCTTATTCAGGCAGGCACTTAACTTTTGCTTTGATTTCCATCAGCACACGTTCGACGTTATCAAGAGTTTTGACAGTGCAGAGTACAACTTCAAAAACCCTGTCAGTCTTAAGTTGCTGTTGGTCGTTGCTTTGTACTCATATCTAAAACCAGGTTCGACGAGATACGACCCCTGTGGCTGCAGGAGAAACGACAACGATTCGCTTTGTAACTGATAATCCTGGTCCATGGTTCTTGCATTGGTATGGAAGATACATTTCTCTAATATGTGCACACAATTCCTGATATATCACTATTCCGATAGTCATATCGATTTCCATCTTGCTGCGTAAGTTCGACAAATATAGCTGTCGATTTGCCTACTGACTAAACGTGATGTAGTGGTCTCGCTGTGGTCATGGCGGAAGACATCTCTGACATCAAGCTTAACGATCCAGTTCCGCGTACGTTAAGCGGCCTGCACTCAAACTGTATGCCCTACATTACTGACTTTGAGACTTACAGCGGAGTGGGAAGCGCTCTGTCCTACTTATGACCGTCTCAAGCCTAACGAGCTTTGAGAATGATTGGCTCCTGAATATTCAGCCTTTCTGAATATGGCTGGCTATTTTCTCCCTCATGCATCATCACCACTCCCATGATATTAAATTCACGAACTTTCAGACATCAGTATACGATGTTCTTGGACTATCTGGACTTTTACTACTTTTTATATTCTTATTATTTGTCTAAATATCATCTCTTAATATCACAATTCACACAATCACCGTGAGACATTTCTACTTTCGGGATGAAATTTCCAGCTTTGACCTGACCGGGTTTCCGCACGAATAACAATGTTCCATACGCTCTGCCGTCTCACAACGTGCGCTAACTCCCTCTTTGTTCCCTCTTTGTTCTTTATAGCGCATGTGTGAACTAGTACTGTCTTCTCGTGTATAATTTTCCCGACCAAAACACAATAAACAAGCCGGTCTTGAGCCGGTCCGCGGGAAAGAATGTGTCGGTTCAGATGTATACGGCAAAAATTTGAGATCCCTCCAGACATCGGCATAGCAGCTTTTGATTCTCAAGCATATTGAGCTAGGAACGCTATCAAGAATGTTTATTGTGTTTGCAACTGTCGTAGATATCTCTGAGGACACCATAGACAGGTTTGATTTACCGTTTTCGCCGGTGATACAGTGTGCGGGTTCGATAGTACCTCTCTTTATTGTCGTTTGACGCACATGCTTTATAATGCACATTTATAATTTGTACTAGACGAAGCCAGTTCGCTCACCGCAATGCACTATTTTAGTAGTCGGTTTATCGTCTCTTTTCCGATGCTCTGTAATATTGTGTGAGATATGAAAGTCAGTACCACTGGTACAACAGACTTTCGTCGTGTATCCTCTCTGGTCCAACGATGCTGCATCTTGGTACATGGATAGGTTATTGACCGTGGGTTAGCCAACAGGGGCTCACGGGCTTGTTTCCGATGAGGTACCTGGGATCTGAAAGCTTTCTCCGCTATTGTCTTTGTTTGAGCAGCCTTTCAATCTCATAGACAATTAGGTGTCTGCAGGATCTTAAGCCGATTAGTAAGTCCCTATTCAACCTCGTCGAGGGGTATAAAACCTGCAAGTACTGCTTCGACTTACCCCAACAAATTCACTTTGTTACCAGTTCGTTCATCCCTCAGTAGCGCCACCTAAGCCTACTCTTTGATCTAGCCAGTTTTCACTCGTACCTTTCTACAAATCCAACCAAACTTTCACATGGATTCTTTCTCTACCCTCGCAACTCTCTTCGCTCGCGGCGATGACGAAGTCGCCTCATCGAGTCCGTTACCTGTGGAAGAGGAGAGCAATAGCAGCGCAAGCAACAGTTATTGCGTGATTGCCTGAAACACTCATCAACCACGAATTCTGCGTAAGTCATCTATTTACCAGGCTCATCAACATCAGCTCATCTACCTCCAAGTTTAACGCAGATTGTCTGATGCGCATATCCCATAGTATCGCGTCCGTACACACATTACCCACAGAGCGCACTTTACCAACCCGCCACACTGGCACTCCTTATTTGCATCATCATTAAAGGCTCGTCCGTCGACTCCATGTTGTCGGCAGCCCATCCCTTCCTTGGATCAAATTTTGATTACTTATCTCCACTTCGTTCTGCATTGTATATGATTTTGTTTGCTGTTCTCCATTCTACTTTCTCTTGGATGTGTACATTTTCTGTTGGTACAATAGGGCTAAATGAGCGTCGCGGAATTTACATAGGGTTATGGAATACCCTAGATGAAGATAATTCAGGATACGGTTTATTTAGCATTCGTAACCAATTTTTTGTCAATGTATAGCACAATTTTTGGATTTCCTATGTTGAGGCTTCGAGACGTATCTTGAAGTTGAGCAGGCTACAAGTTTTTTGGAGCGTCGCTGATGCTTGATGACTGTGGCCGTAGTGCCTGAGGGGATATTCTCGATCCCCTCTTGAGAGTTGAAGGGGTATGCAGTGCTTACAGAGGTTTCCATGCAGCAAAGAAACAATTTCAGCGCAAGCACTTGAAGCTGTCAAAGGGTGTGAAAATGCGTTAAAAAAGGTCCCCGTCGATTAGTGGTTAGATCATCACGTTGTGGTTACATGAGCAATCCGTGAAGACGCAGGCTCGACTCCTGCCAGGGACATGTCGTGTTTTTCCTCGCTCTTCTTCTAATTTCAGAGTGATGACCTTGGGATGACCTTGGAATGGTCTCCACTGAGTCCCAAAATCGCTATTAAGGTGGTAGGAGCTCAATATTTTTATACTCAAGCTACATGAAAATTTTGCACCCCTTGCGATGTTTTCGAGGATTCTGCATTCCACATGGATGTCCAGAGATTTCTGACACTCTTCCAGGATTCTACCTCAAGCATTGACATGGTTTTCTCCGGATAATTTAGGGCCAGAAGTGAGAGAACTTGGATCTCGAAAGATTATTAAAAGATGCCTCAATCAAGATCTCCTCTCTCCAAGGCTGAATATATCCGTCAGCAGAAATATATCAAGAGTTTTTTGGATGGTTTCGTGTGATGTATTATAGAATGTTTCAAAATGTCGTTAACAATGCAATTTTACTCAGTACCATGCACGCGTTTCGCTCCGGCTGCCGATCCCGGTAGGGAAGCGCCCACTTTATTTTCGTATCAAGTCAGCAATACTAGCTGTTTTTTTATGATGTCTACGACTACAAGGAGGATTGGTTTCTGAATAACTTTCCTTCCATCCCTCCATGTCCTTGCACTTGCTGAGAACCATTGAGGCTGGAAAACTTGCCACTATTGGGAGATATAACTACGCTGCAGTGGACCGTTACAAAACAATCCGCAATTTTTTCACAGCACCAATCTACAGAGGTGTGTTCTCTTGCCAATGTTATATCCACAATGTATTGATTACTTTTGCATATAGGTCAACAAGGCTTATCATGCAGTAGCTCTTTACACTCTCGGTCTTTCCATTCCACCACTCTACTGTTGCGAAAGAACTCAGGCTTAGGGAAGGATCTTTTTAGGCAGAAACAACACTCAGTCACGCGTAATAGTTTAGACCAGCCAAATCGTCAAAATGACTTGGAACAAGAACCTGAGCAGAATCAAGGACGTACACATCCCCTTGAACATGATTCGTCTGCAATCCCCCCTACACCAGATGTACAAACTCGCGAGTCGACTCCCTCTCAACCAAAGACGCAAGAAACCGACGCTCCTCAGCGGCCTATACTGCCGTATAACTTTCAATACTACTCTCGATCATTCCGGCAGCTAGCTATGTCCCTCCCACAACTTCATCGTCCGACACAAGAAGATTTCTTAAGGGTCGCAGATGGCTTCTGGCAACGCCTTCGTATCCGGTTCAAGTGGTTTACCATCAAATCTTTTCGAAAATTCAATGCCGACGATATTTCAGGTATCGTGACATGGATACTTATGAGCCAGACTATCTGGGTCTTTGTCGGAACGTATGTCCTTATCTTTCCTTTCAGTGGAATGTTGAACGTTCAGGAACCTTCTGTTCCAGTACCACATTTTTGTCTGTGGTGTTTGCTATTGCGAATAGCTTACGATTACAACGTGAGCATTCCGCCTTTCCCTCTATGAGTTGAACTCATAACCGTTTTTCTTTTGTAGGCTTTGTAGCTCGAGGAATAAGCGACTACCTTACATCTGAAACTGGGATAACGATCATATTTGAAAGTGCCATCGTCCCGAAATGGAAAGATTCGCGCATCTCGTTCAAGAACGTCTACGTATCGCGGCGTCCAATGTCAAATTCCCGGCGAAAGACGATTGATGCACATAGGGTTGTTGTTGGGCTCGATGTTGGCAATCAGTCCGAGTACCAAGATTTCGGGGAATACGAAGAGGATGAACCCAATGTTGCCTCGGAGGAAAGGACAAATGAATCCATGTTTGACCTAAACATTGACTCAGTCGATGTTACGCTATCATTGTGGAGATGGTTGGATGGGAGAGGGTTAGTGGAAGACGCGGTTGTGAAAGGCGTCCGAGGGGTATTAGGTATTGTGTCAGAGCATTCTTCTCTTCAAGCTTTGTGGCCTGAATTCAACCCCTGTAGATCGACGCTCCGTTCTGTACGATCCCGATCATCCTTTGGACCCTGCATCTTGTCGTCACGAGTCTCACGTAGGGGATTTTGAACTTGATTCACTTCAACTTGAAGACGTCCTTGTCACCGTGTACCAACCTGACGGATTTAGACCGTACACTGCATCTATATTTCGAGCAGACATCCGTACTTTTCGTAAGAAATGGATGTTTTACGATTTCTTGTCTGCAGAAAATATCGTTGGTCAATTCGATAATTGTCTATTCAGTTTGCACAAGCCCCAAAGTATAGGACGTACAACGGGAAGTGATTTACAGGATGGTGACTGGGCTCGGATGGTGCGTAGATATGATTTGATCGTGACTAAAGAAATCTGATTTCTCTTTGGCATAGTCGCGTATCCGAATCGATGGTGTGAACATCGATCATCTTCAAGCTTCTACCTCAATGGAAGGACCTGTGTCATGGATAACCTCTGGTAAACTCGATGCGGTCCTAGATATCAAATTTCCCAAGGATCCAGATGATGCACTGGCGTTGAATGTAATATTGGAAGAAATCGCCGATGCCATTTCTACTACGCTTTCTACCTCACCTGCTTTGGATCCTTTGCGCCAGCGTATTCCTGGTCAACGGGAACTCGCAAAACCCCCGCTGAGTGCTCCTGAGACAGAGGTTAACGCTGTCGATCTGGAGAAGGCTAAAGAGGCCAAGGTGGTCATCGAATTGGATCTGAGGTTCAGAGATGTCAAAGCTGCCGTTCCTTTATTCACAAGCGACTTGTCGTATGTGAACAACGCATTGATTCGCCCTATCGTTGCCTTCATGAAGTACGTTCACGCTGAAGGCTTCTTTTTCGTAGATGCTTATGATCGTTGACTACAGTGCGAATCGGACCTTAGTCCCCATACATTGTCGAGTTGTGAAGAATCTCAGTGATTTTGATGGTGCTTGGACTGTACGTCGCGTCATCTCCAAAGATTGTCAATTTTACTTATAGTTCTCCAAGATGTGGGAGACTGGACTCCTGGACGAAATTTCGTTCAAAGTAAGTAGACTACTGTTTCTTTGTCGAAGATCCTCGTATAACAATTTCATCCAGATATATGATGCATTAGCATTCCATGTCACCCAAGCCAACATTAACCGTCGCATTAAGACGGTTAGCGTATGGAGTCTACAAATGACGGCTAGTGCTGTTCTGTTTGCTTTACGAAATCTAGTTGATCCTGTCTCTATACGCATTCGGGAAGCATACCTACGATCTCAGGAAGAAAGGGAACGCGGTCTGTTTGACGTTGAGCTCTAGTTTCCTACAGTACTGTGGTATTTAGTGAATTCATGTGGATCACGTTATTGAGCTTGGCTCTCTGTTCGTTTTCCCAGCTTTATAAGGTATTTTACTTATGCTACGGATCCTGGATAGGTCGTGTGATCGTATTGAACGTCTTTCCACAACGGTTTTTGCAACATTCGAACTCGACCGGTGATATGCTGACTTGGGGGTGAATGCAAAATACAGGTGTAGAAATACTAACACCAACACCAACACACATACAAAAACTAAGTCAAACACTAAGTCCAGAGGGGTGCAGGAAAGATATTCAAGTTTCAAAGTCTAAATTTAATTCTGTATACAAGTAGGTGTAATAGATTTTCTTTTACAAGTTCTATAAAACTTGGGCTGGATAATGCTCTACTCTGCTCTGCTTGCCCTGACTTTGACTGAATAACTTGACTTGACTTTAATAACTTTACTCTCTTGCTGAGTTATTTGTACAATCTTTCTGAGTTACTATAATGTCTGGCTGTTCTTTCTCTGCTCTGTTATGTCTAACTCTGACTTCTCTGTCTTTACTCTGCATCTATCTGATTCTGACTAAGTGTCTAAATCTGACTTCTCTAGGCTAGATGCAAACTCCCTCCAAGTAGGACTAGCAATCACTACTGAAGTGGGGGGGGGAGAAAGCTTTTCTTTCTCTCTCTATTCTGAGCCCTTTTTATAGCCTGTTTGTCCAGATATAAATCTAAGGGATATCAGGAACCTTAGTTACCCCAAATGGTTACTATTGTCCGGGTTTTATGGCACCTGATGTCAGCAACTCACTAGCTCTCTCAAAAGATAACCAGGCATCACACAATAGTTGATGAGCAAGAGGATGAAAAAGCAATGGGGATGAATAAAACAATGATATGCTGACTTGGGGCCAAGGGCAAAATGCAGGTGTAGCAATACACACACCAACACCAACACCAATGCACACACACACCCAAGTCCAACACTAAGTTCAAAAGGGGTGTATAAAAGATATATATAACTTAATTGTGTGAAGCTAACTCTGCCTAATAGAGTAGGGGTTTCTGTAACAGACTTTCTTTCACAAGTTCTGTAAAACTTTGAACTTGTTATGACTAACTGATTCTTCAATTTGACTTTGACTGGCTAACTTTACTGAGCTATGCTTTGCCTAACTCCTGCTTTCTTTTCTTTTTCAAATCAACAAGTACACACTCTTTCTGAGTTATCAATTCTTTCTGACTTCAATTTTCTATTCTGTGCTTTGTCTGAGACTAAATGTCTAAATGTGACTTCTCTATGCTGGAAGCAAACTCCCTTCAAGTAGGACTAGCAATCACTACTGAAGTGGGGGGGGGAAGAAAGCTTCCTGCTTCTGGCTCTGGCCTGTCCTATTTATGTCCCTGAGGAAAGGTCTGGACCTTGGGCAGTGCTGAGGGATTTAGTCCTTTGCACATGGTTACTACTCCCTTGGTCCGGGACACCATATGCTTTTCCTGTGCTACCACATGCTTGAGATATTTAATCCATGTGCTTTTCCTGTGCTTCCACATGTTCCTTGAGCTGTTATTGCTTTTATTCTAATCATTCTAGTCTTCCTGAATGGGCCTGCAGATAACTTGGCAATTCTTTTTATTGACTGTACTATCCCCGGATTTTACTTTAGGATAGTTGATTCACACACAGGATGGGGTTTTAGTGTTGTTATAGTCATTTTTAGACACTGTGCCTGATCAATGAGCATCGTGTCATGAAATGATCTTTTTCATTATTCTTTTCCTTTTCTTTTATTTACTTACCTAATCACCAAAGCGCTTACACTAGCGCTTATTATATTTTCATTATCATTTAGGTTACATGCATCAACCTTATTGTTCTCGCATTGTCGTTTCACTTAGGCGCAACTCTCTCATGCCTGTCAGCTCATTGACAGGACGACGTCATTATCGTTCCGCTTCCATGCTTCTTTTTATATTGCCTTATTGTTTACTCACCTAATACCTACAGCTTTACTTATGGATACGAGCGACTCTTATTGTAGATCCTCACGGTTATGGCGTGAGACATCTCTCACGGCTTCATATCCCATTAGTATATAAGACTTAGTATTTTGTAGTTATATTCCTTAGCTCTATTCTCGTCTATTCTCCTCGGTAGCTAGACTTGTAGTTGGGTTGTCTTATCCATCCTCTTTTTGCTTTTTCGCCCTCTTGCTCATCGTCTATCGTGTGACGCCTGGTTGTCTCTTGTGAGAGCTAGCGAGTCGCTGACAGAAGAATAGAGCTTCTACCATACACCACCTGTCACAACAAAAACTTTTACAAACTTGCCTAGGATTCAACACGCCATTGAAAACTAGTTTTCTCGATACATTACATATTTTCATTTTTACCAAACACGCTCATCCCCCTTCCTATAACCCAACATGACTGATTGGTCAATACATGCGCCCGACCTGCCAGAAACTGGTAATGTCACCTCTAGTCCACGCCGGGTGTTTGTCAATACACCAGGGAACTATGATGGTGACCCCGCCACCTATCAACCATGGAGACGAAGGATGATGGCTTATGTTTCCGAGTTAACGGAAACAAAACAGGTCGACAACTCCCATCATGTCACCACCATTATCATGTCCTTCCTGGTTGGAGGAAAAGCCGACGAATGGGCCCAGGTCTACACGGATGACCACTTTGACATCGACAGAGGGACATGGGACATCACTAGGAAGCAGCTCATTGATGATATGGATAAGGAGTTTACGAATGTCGCGAAGGAGAAGGAGGCTCGTGATAAACTAACTTATATCCGACAGGGGAAGTCTTCGGCCGGCGACTTTTTCAAAGAGTTTGAATTGTTGCTGAAGGATGCCAGATACAAGAAGGACGAGTCGCACGTCCTTACCCTAGCGGAGAGAGCAGTTGATCACACCCTCCTGTATGACATCATTAAAGGACGAACGGAGCCCTTTGAAGACTACAAGGAGTTGAAGAAGGTAGTTACAGGGGCTGATAACGTAAGGCGGCAGTGGGCCGAACAGAAGAGAGGTTATGGGTATGCAGGGTGGTGGAACGCTAACCCACAGGGACAGAGTCGTGGACAGTTGTCCACTCAGCAGAACCGACAGGAGCCGAAAGCAGCTCCGAGGGCAGAGTATCCTGCAGCGCCAAGAAGAGATGCTACCGGCACCACGTTTGGAGGAACAGGCAGGCTGATGGACATTGACCAGGCGAGGGAGAAGCGGCTGTGCTTCAACTGTGGCGAACCAGGCCACATGAGCAGGAACTGCCCGCACAAGAGAAAGGCGGTAGTCCGAAGTATTATGCTAAACATGAGTGAGCAGGAACGTATGGACTTCATTAACGATTTGGGTTTTCCAAAGGCTCCGCAGTAGATATAGGTCTGCAGGAGCCTTCGCACACGGACATTTCGGAATTTGTTGATAATGGCGTTGATTATGTAATCAGTACAGGTACTAAACAGAAAAACGCGTCCACCTTCATACACAAAACCGAAAAAACCGAAAAACCTATACGGTACGAACCCGACACTGCTGAATGGCTAACTCAGAGAGTTAGAGAAGACCAAATCCCGAGAGCAGTGGGATTATTACGAACTTGGATGCCCTCTTCCCGGGAGAAAGAAGCCTCGGAAGAAACCGTCATGGACATACAAAAATGGAACTGGAAAACGGCAGTCACCGCCATCCGGAGTCTCAAGAACAAAAGGAGTTATGTTCGCGGGACACGTGGCAAAAGTCTGAAACTTCCGGCAATACTCGAGACACTGGAGGATGCTTGACAAATTGTCACAGAAGGACTCCTCGACAGTGGAGCTACCAGTTCCTGCATTGACTCAGAATTCGTCAAACGGCACAAACTCGTCACGAAAAACTTACCAATCAAAACACCTGTCTATAATGCCGACAGCACACTCAATGATTCCGGCTCAATAGACAAGTATGTCGAAATCCGGATGACTATTGGTGATCATTCAGAAATCATACAGTTCGGAGTGGTAAGCCTAGGAAAGAATAATATCTTTCTAGGACTAGATTGGCTGCGACACCACAACCCGAGTATTGACTGGAAGACATCTGAACTAACCTTCGACAGGTGTCCAACAAGATGCGGTTACAACCCACACTTTTGGACACCAGAGGATACTCATTCTAGAGTGGCATTACAGGAAGGCAAACAGCTTTTCCTATTTGACTGGGACAGGTATGTTCACGAGCAGGTACAGTCGAGGAAGTGGACGGAGGAACAAGCTAAGAAGGAAACAGCTGAAGAATTCGATACTTCCAAACCCTACGTCGAAGAGTACCCTGATGTCTTCAGCCAGAAGGAATTCGACCAGTTGCCACAACGACGCCCTTGGGACCACGCTATCGATCTAACGCCAGGTTCCAAACCTTTAGATTGTAAAGTATATCCACTAAACCCAAAGGAACAAGAGGCGCTTGATAAGTTTCTTGAAGAGAACCTTAGAACTGGACGAATCTGACCTTCTACCTCGCAGATGGCATCCCCTTTCTTCTTCGTCAAAAAGAAAGATGGCACCTTACGACCGGTACAAGATTATCGCAAACTGAACGAGATGACGGTTAAAAACCGGTACCCACTTCCTCTCATTCAGGAACTAATCGATTGTTTAAAAGGAGCTAAAATCTTCACGAAGATGGACATCAGATGGGGATTCAACAACATCCGCATAAAGGAAGGTGACGAATGGAAAGCAGCTTTTCAAACTAACCAAGGGTTATTCGAACCGACCGTTATGTTCTTTGGACTCACCAACTCTCCTGCGACATTCCAAGGTTTCATGAACCATATCCTGCGAGATCTTATTAATAGAGGTCATGTTATCGTTTACATGGACGACATACTGATTTTTACTGACGGTATAGAAGAACATCGACAAATTGTAAAACAAGTACTTGACATTCTATAGGAGCATAAGTTGTTCCTTAAACCCGAAAAGTGTTCTTTCGAAAAACCGGTTATCGACTACCTCGGCATTATTATTGGTAACGGAACTATTCACATGGATCCAAAGAAAGTACAGGCCATTCGCGAATGGTTTACTCCCCGCAAAAAGCGTGACATTCAGCAATTCTTAGGATTTTGCAACTTCTTCAGGCGCTTTATTCGTGGGTTTAGTCTTGTAGCAAAGCCGCTGACACAGCTTACTGGGAATGGAACTTGGAAGTGGGAGAAAGTGCAAGAAGATGCATTCGAGGAGTTGAAACATCGAATCTGTGAGGAAGTAGTTTTACTCATTCCTCAAAACCATGGAAAGTTCCGAGTAGAAGCTGACTCGTCCAATTACGCTAATGGCGCCATTTTATCCCAGTTTGTTGAAAGCAAGTGGTATCCTATTGCCTTTCACTCCCGGTCCCTCAATGAGGTTGAGTGTAATTACGAGATTTACGACAAAGAACTCATGGCAATTATGGACTCCCTTGATGACTGGAGGCAGTATTTGCTGGGTGCGGAGGAACAGATTGAAATTTTTACGGATCACGCAAACCTCCAGTACTTCAAGAAGCCGCAGAAGCTCAACCGACGACAAGCGCACTGGGTACTGGAATTAGCGGAGTATAATTTCGATCTTGTTCATAAGCCTGGTAAATCGATGACGAAAGCTGACGCCCTGTCGAGGATGACAGGTGTTGAGACGGGGGACAAGGACAACGAGAACATCGTTCTCCTGAAACCGGAACTTTTCATCCAAGCTCTCAACATATTGGCTCCTGAAGATCTCCTGCTATCAGAGATCCGAAAGAGTAGAAACCAAGTAGACCGAACTGTACAGGATGCCCTAGCTGCCAAAAACTCAGAGTGGACTGAAAACGACAAAGTTATTACATGGAAAGGGCGTGTTTATGTACCAAAAAACCGCCTACTCCGATCCAAAATAATCACTCAGTACCACAATACGCCGCTAGCGGGACATCCAGGACAGTACAAGACCACGGAGTTGATCACTCGGGACTACTGGTGGCCAGGGGTGACACGAGATGCAGGGAAATACGTCAAAGGTTGCGAGAAATGCCAGGCGACAAAATCACATCGTACCAAGCCAGTCGGACAACTTCATCCACATGCGGTACCAACTGAACCATGGCAGATAATCGGCACTGATATGATAGGGGAACTACTGGAATCGGGAGGATATAACGCCATATCGGTGTTTATCAATCATTTTTCCAAAAGATTACGACTTGTTCCGTCGCACACTACAGTCACATCAGAGGGAATGGCGAAAATTTATCGTGATCGTATCTTTTCTATACATGGGATTCCACGAAAGATCATACATGATTGAGGACCTCAGTATCATTCTTGTTTCATGAAGGAACTCTACCGTCTTTTAGGAATAGAAGCAAACTACACCATGGCGTATCACCCACAGACCAACGGCCAGACAGAACGAACAAATCAGGAGATAGAACATTATCTCCGTTTGTTCATTAGTTATCATCAAAACGACTGGCATGAGTGGTTACCACTTGCAGAGTTCGCCTATAACGATCGAGTACATTCTGCGACAAAAGTTTCCCCCTTCTATGCTGACAATGGTAGACATCCCTATAGAGGTACGGCACCTCAAATGACTTCGGACAACCCCACAGCACAGGCGTTTGCAGATGGAATGAGGAAGGTTCGAGAGGAGGTAGGAGCGGCCTTAGGAAAGGCCAATGAGGATATGAAGAAGTTTTATGACCGGAAGCGAAGAGTTGGAGTAGAGTACAAGCCAGGCGATAAGGTCTGGCTTGAGGGAACTAACTTGTCGACAGACCAGCCGATGAAAAAGTTAGGAGACAAATGGTTTGGACCGTTTACAGCTCAGAAGAAGATAGGTGCTAGTTCCTATAAACTAGACATCCCCTCCACATGGAAACGTATCCACAACGTTTTCAATGAAGTCCTCCTTACCCCTTACAGGGAACCGCAATTCCCTTCTCAACCACGGAATACTAGACCACCTCCTATCGTTGTAGGAGAAGAAGAAGAGTTTGAGGTCGAGGAGATTCTCGACTCATGAAAGGTAGGAAGGGGAATTAAATACAAAGTCCGATGGCGGGGATATGGACCGCATGAGGATACTTGGGAACCTCGATCCAACATCACACATTCCTCCGATTTGTTGAAGGAATTCCATGACAAAAACCCGACCAAACCCAAACCCGCCACTCTAAGTAGACTCGAGATTCCTATTTCCTTATTTCCGACCGAATTATTCCGCCCTATGCCTCCGCCAGACACTGAAAACACGCCATCACAATTACCCTCCGAAAATTTCGTTAGACGACAAGTGCTTCGTGGAACTTGCACTCTAGGGAGGGGGTAATGTCATGAAACGATCTTTTTCATTATTCTTTTCCTTTTCTTTTATTTACTTACCTAATCACCAAAGCGCTTACACTAGCGCTTATTATATTTCATTATCATTTAGGTTACACGCGTCAACCTTATTGTTCTCGCATTGTCGTTTCACTTAGGCGCAACTCTCTTGTGCCTGTCAGCTCATTGACAGGACGACGTCATTATCGTTCCGCTTCCATGCTTCTTTTTATATTGCCTTATTGTTTACTCACCTAATACCTACAGCTTTACTTATGGATATGAGCGACTCTTATTGTAGATCCTCACGGTTACGGCGCGAGACATCTCTCACGGCTTCATATCCCATTAGTATATAAGACTTAGTATTTTGTAGTTATATTCCTTAGCTCTATTCTCGTCTATTCTCCTCGGTAGCTAGACTTGTAGTTGGGTTGTCTTATCCATCCTCTTTTTGCTTTTTCGCCCTCTTGCTCATCGTCTATCGTGTGACGCCTGGTTGTCTCTTGTGAGAGCTAGCGAGTCGCTGACACATCGGTTTTGATTCATCATTGATCCGGAGCTGGACATTATGACTATTACACAATGTACAGGGGTTCCCTATGTAGAGTTGTCTACTGGGCTATGCACAAAAAGTCCAAAAGTTTCGGATTTTCATGCACAGCCCATTCTAAGGCTTATCAACAACCCAATACAAGTCTAGCTACTGAGGAGAATAGATGAGAATAGAGCTAAGGAATATAACTACAAAATACTATGTCTTATATATGTATGGAATATGAAGTTGTGAGAATTATTTTGCCCTGTAACCATGAGGATATTGTTAGGAATGTGCAAATCAATGAACTCCAATGCCAATCTGGTCAAGATACTATAAGTATCAGATCAATGTCTTCAATGTCGAGGGTGGACCTTGGTACTGCTATCAACAATACCCTCACTATGCTGCGTGGTCCAAGGTCAAAGGTTCATTCAAGTGGTAAAGTTGGTATTGTACTCAATGTCAACAATGTTGAACAAAGTAAGAGATTGTTAGGACTAAAAGAGTGTAACTCCAAGTTGATATTAAAACTAGTGTTCTACCTATGCTCACGGGGTCTTTATACTACTTAGTGTTATCTCCAATACCACTATAGTATAAACTAAAGTAGTTACTTGCATATGAAAGCAGAGATATGGAGTGCAGATAGAAGAACAAATAACCAATATAGAATAAAGCAAGAAAAGGGTTTGGGATCTATCCAAATCAATAATGAATGAATTAGATAAGCATTCAGAATCTAGCCAAAAAGATACTTTGGCCAATGTCATCAATGATTGAATCTGTTACGGGTATGCCTCCGCTACCTCGTATGGAACATACGGAACCAACAATTATAATTCATTCCTTTCCTTTCCATATTGGTTTGGGACCGGACCGTATGATACATCTGATGTTAACAGATACAATTACTTTTAATTCTCACACTATTATCTTTTAATTATATTATCGGGTACTTTTTACAATACTTATTGTCTTATCCCAGATACTCATTGTTTTTCTTTTAACAATTAGGATTACTGGTATATAAGCATTAGTGTCCAGTAGATAGTTCTCCAGTTTAAATATCAGCTTAGATCATTCTGATCTAGTGTTATATCTATGCAAGCTAAGTCTTTATGAAGCTTCGCGATCCATTCCGCTACTTAGATATTACTTATAACCTTGCACCACTATGCAATTACTTCGCGAAGGAATTCTGATGTGAAGTATTTACTCTTATCTCTTATCATCCTTATCGGATTTACACTATCCCTTTTATATCCCTTCCTTTGTTCTTTAATTACGAGCTAGCCAATTCGGGCGTGGCATCGCTTCGCGATCCTGACTTACCTTTAGTATAAAGCTACGGTATCAAATAGGTAGTTCTGTAGTTTAAATATCAACCTTGATAGCACTTCGATAGTGATACCAATTAATCAACTATCCCTATCATCGTTTTAACATCCCCTCACTGTCAGTACGTTCCGCGATAGTCATTGCGAACGGAACACGTTTATCTTCTTCTCTTGCGGACACGCGAAGTGTCGAGGGCTCTACTAATAGTGGAGTCAAGGTCCGACTAACTAGTTTAGGATCGTTTTACCTCGCGAAGTATTTACTTCGTATTTTCCCGCAATCATCCCGCGATCATTCCCGACAATCCATTTGTGCACGATCATAACATCTAGAGAGATTAGCACTATAACTCTGTCTGGACCTTCCAGTCTTACTTTTTAGTTGTCTGAACTTATCTGGTTGACTTCTGGATGCCCGGAATCTATGAACATCAATGGAACCACTACAACATAGCAGGGGCACTACTGAAAGTGGTGCTAAGGTTCTTGTTCAACTTTGCCTTTATCCATTTCTACTGATTGGTAGCTACCATACAATACCGTGCACTATCGAATCCCACAATTCCATGATTATATTGCAGTTATTCCGTGATTCCGGAGTTTCACAATCTTAACACACTGCTATAGTTCAAGTAGCAAATAGCATAATGAGAGCATATTGCAGGAATGAAATACAGCAGTAAGGCTGCATGAGTAAGAACAATAGATATATTGTTGAAGGGCTACAAAATGTCCAATAGCTGTATGTCAATCATACCCCTTTACTTGTCAGTGCATGACTCATAGAATAAGTGCACATGACATTATGATAAGATAGACTCAAGTGCTAATCTAATTTCAACATCCTGAGCTGTCACTGTCAATCTCAGATAATTACTAGGGACTGGGCTTAATTACCCAGTTCATCCTTCTTTAGTGTAAGGAGCCCTGCCCAATTAATTTGCTCTTTAAGAGTATTTGTGGACTTTTCTTCTGCTGCACCTAGTTCTATCTATAGTCATTGGTCTGGTTTTATTAGGGGAGCTACTAGAGAACAGCAAACTAGGCACAAAGGATGGGTTTTAGCATGTCTAAGTAACTTCTGTAACTGTGCCTGGCCACTGAGAACCCTCGCAGTTCATCTGTAGCTAACATCTGTACAAAGTACCTAGCATACAATGTACTGTGGACTTTCCAAATGTTCCACCAGTCTGTACCTGAAGAACTCGAAATTTTACAGGTTTAGGTACAGATTATTTTCAGGTGTATCACTGGATACAATCATCCCTGGACTCTCTGAGCTCTTCACATTGTTCCAACTTTCCAACAATAGTTCGCCGAACTATTTCAAACAGTGAAAGTACGCCACAGGCCAATTTCAAGAAAAATTTCAAAGATGATTATGAGATGCGCATCATGCGAGGCTCAATTCAGGAGGAATTGCAACCAATGTCAAGTCTGAAGACTGCAACAGAATGTGCACAGGTCTTCTATGATGTCGTACAGTGTAAGTCATTCATCTTCGCCATTCCTCCCCATCTTATAGACCATGCTACTAGGTCATCACTGGGCTTGGAGATACCCTCAGATTCTCCATCATGATATCAGCCAAGGGAATATCCTAGTCTGTGAAAAGAATGGGGAGATATATGGAGTTCTGAATGATTGGGATCTTGCAATATGGTTGAACGATCAGCGTGATGGGCCAACATCCAAGTTTTGAACTGACACAAAACCCTACATGGCCTGTGAACAACATGGTATTGAGTGGGAAGGTCCGCATCGGTTCCGCCATGATCTGGAGTCGGTATTCTATGTTATTCTACTTCTCATTTGCCTCTATTCTAGTCCTAAAGTGAGGGCTGTAAAACCTGCTACCAGAGGGTTGGACTACGAGGAATGGCATAAACAAGACGATAAGTTTCTCCGGGGGGAAAAAGGAAATATCTTGCTGCATGCCACTTGGAAACCTTCTGTGATGCCCTTCTTTTGCGGATTTGATTTGTGGCTTACCAACCTTCATTACTGCCTTCGTTCTGGCATTCTGGACTGTGAGGCTCACCTATACTGGGTTGGACATTGTATGTATGTCCAGGGTCTATGACGCGTCAACGAGCCACGTCACGCCTCACGTTTTCGGTTTTTTCCTTTCTTCTCGTTTCCCTTTCTCCTCGTTTCCCTTTCTTCTCGTTTTCCTTTGTCTCTACTTACAATATATAATACTGCAGCATGGCTGAGATATCCTTGTCCTCTCACCATCGCTCGCAGCGAGTATACGATTATCGTGTGTAATTAGACTCACTTTAAAAATTTCTTTTTACTCCCTCGCTCTGGCAAAGAAATCTGCTCCTCTACGCGACCCAGCTACCGGAAGGTTTTTTCAACGTGAGTCTCAACCTCCACCAGACTATCGCCCTACGCCTACTCCTCCAACACTACCTTCAACATCCACAGCCACAATGTCCCCTCCGGGAGCAACGGATTCGCCAAGCTCTCCTATAGCCTCTGGCCTTACTCCCGAAATGGAACAGAGCATATTATTACTCATTCAGAGAGCCTTAGTGCAACAGCAACCGCAAACACAATCAGCACCGGCCCCGCCCACTGCTCCTGTGAACCCTTCCCCCTTCGTAGGGCCTCTCAGTAGTAACACGGCAGCGGGTGCGTCCTCCCTTCTCTCCTTGTTCCCCGAAGTCGAGGCGGCTACACTCACATCCATTATCAACCACGAATTTCGAGCAAGCGACCTCTACAAACTAGACTCACGCTACCGCGACAAAACAGAGCGTCAAATCCTTTCACTCAAAGGCGAAACACTCGAGCTCACCACCAATGATGCAGTGTATCGTGAATACAAGTCCCTCAACGCAATCGCGGTGCCACTCAGCACATACTTCTCCATCCTCCTAACTCACGCTGAAGCCGCCGGAAAGGTGTCGCTCATTGCCTCACATTTCTTCAAATACAATGCGCACTTGATTAAGATCACTTCAGAGTACGAGTGGTCAGCGGTCGTGGGTTACCACATGGCTTTCTTCAACAAGAGACGCCGCGAAATGCAGAATGGGGATTACTTTGGTTGGGGTAAAGTGGATATGGAGCTTCGAGGCGAGCACCTCTACAACGCCCCGCGCCTTTCTTTTCCATCCAACCCATCTTCGAAATCTTCCAGGAAAAACCCACCCTCTACATCTAACAAATCAGAGCCATGCCGAAAATTCGACCAAGGGCTATGCCTCACTACTCCCTGCCCATTTGGTCGCCCTCATGTGTGCAAGAAATGCAAGCTGACTATCGCCGATGGCTCCCACAAGTGTACCTAGGGTCCCAGCGAGGAAGGGGGTCCTGCCATCACCAGCCTTCCTCCTCGCCCTCCTTCAGACAGTTTTTCGCTTCCACATAACGATCTATTCCCTAAACTAAACCTACCTCCAATACGACCTAATACTGACCCACGCTGTAATTCATATCCATTTAATAATTCCATTACATCCATTTCAAGCGTTCTGAATGAAGCTGCTTGGGATCACCATCTTCAGGACTATCCCGATCGGAAGTTCGTTAATTCGCTGCTACACATCATCCGCTGTGGCGCCAACATAGGGTTCACTGGGGATCGCACAAATCCTCAAAGCTGCAAAAACCTCTCGTCGTCGTTCGAGCATGCCGACGCTATCTCCACTGACATCACCTCTCAGGTCATCGACGGATGCACCGCTGGGCCATATACATCACCCCCTTCAGAGAACTTCCGCAGTTCACCCCTCGGGGCCGTCACTTGCAAACGGTCTACAAAAGTTTGTCGAATACATCATCTTTCATGGCCACGCGGGTCATCTGTCAATGATGCGATACCGGATTCAGAAGCTTCCATAAAGTACGACACAATCCTTCCCGCAATCCAAGACCTGATAGAATCTGGCCCGGGCGCCCTTATGGTGAAAGTTGATCTTAAGTCAGCCTTCCGCCATATCCCTGTCTGACGTGAGGACTGGCATTTGCTCGGGTTTAAATGGTTGGGAAATTTTTATCACGATGTTGTCCTTGGGTTCGGTTTGCGCTCGGCACCATACATCTTCAACCTCTTCTCAGAGGCCCTCCACTGGATAATACAGTATCGTATCCCAGCCCGACTCCGCCACTATCTTGACGACTTTCTCGCCACTTTCCCCTCAGATTCATCCCTGAATACTGCTCAGGCGGCACTCGACTGGGTCCTTGCGCTGGGAGAACAGCTAGGACTGCATTTTCAGCCAACCAAAGTCGAAGGCCCATCAACCTGCATGGAGTTCTTAGGCATCATCCTCGACTCTATTGCCATGGAGGCCCGCCTTAGCAACGAGAAGCTGGAATTCCTCACAGAGCTCGTGAAATCCTGGGCAATGCGCACACACTGTACACTTCGCGAACTTCAGGAGTTCATGGGATACCTGCAGTTTGCTTCACAAGTAATCCCTACCTCACGCGCCTTCCTTCTGTCATGAAGTGAGCCCACCCCCTATCATTTTCCTTTCTTTACGATACACCATCCAAGCCCTCCTACCTACAATAATCATTCCGGAACATTCCATTCCATTCTATTAGTTCCATTCCTTGTGCCGGAGCTATACAGTATTACCTCATAGTTCCCACGCTCCACCTTGTATATATAAGCCAGCCCCCACAACCTGGTCCCTTATCTTGACCTCTTTGTCGTTGGGACCAGGTATGTCTTGAACTTACTTACTTGTATTTATTATCAATATAACTTTGTCGTTGGGACCAGTGTCCGCTTTCGCCTAAGTCTCCGCTCCGCTCCGCCACCGTCGTCACCTCTTTGTGACATTAGGTCAAGATCCCTTACTGCACTGATAGCCTACCGATTAGGTTATCCTTGCAGGCTCCGCTTCCACCACGTCTACAGACACCTCCGCACCAAGCCTGCCCGCCCAAGCTATCGACTGCTCTGCCTACCCACACGCTTTTGATACTAAAGACCAAACCCACATCCACCGCAGCAAAAGCAGCTCCTGGGCTGATTGCAGTTCTCAACCCTGTCCAAACGCTGCTGCCAACTCCATCAGTGAAGAGGAGAACCTTTCCGACGGTACCGTGATCACACCCATCCTTATCCCTACTCCCACTGCACCCCCATCCATTATGTCGACCTCTGAAGTCAACACAAACCAGCTCATGGCACAGCTCATCGAGCAGGTGGCCCAGCTCACGGCCAACCTCCACAAAGCCTCAGCCAAGTCCAGTATGAATAAACCTGAGCTCTTCAAAGGCTCTAGTAGTGCAGAAGCACGTCGCTTCATTGCTCAGTATCAAAGCTGGGCAATGGAACAACCAGATCTGAGTAGCAACGAAGGGAAGCTGATCAAGGCAGCGCTAGGATTCTTCTCAGGCAAGGCTGCTGACTGGGCCACACCATACCTCCTAGAATTCAGCCATAACCAACAACCTTTCAATGGACGATGGGAAGACTTCAAAACAGCCTTCACCCTCCGATTTGAATCCATTGATGCAGGTATGGAGGCCCGGAATGCAATCCAGCATCTCAGGCAGGCAAAAGGTCAAACGGTAGCGGAATTTGCACAGAATTTCAAGGACATTGGTGATCGGACCGGGCTTTCAGACGTCGACCTGCGAGAACGCTTCCATAGCGGCCTCAACCCAGAGATCCGACAAAATCTCATTGTGGTCAATATAGCCCAGGGACTGGCTCCCACCCTGGAGGAGGCTATCAGGCGAGCAATTTCAGTGGATGTGTTCCTGCACGATCCCACCATGACAGGTCGCAACCCAGGCACCTCCCATATCTCCTCCCCCCCTGCCAACTCCCATGCTATGGATGTCGATGCCACACACACTAGTGGTAACAGCAGAGAAAGCTTCGTGGCCCAGATGAGAGGAAGGTGTTATGGGTGTGGCTCGCAGAGTCACGAAAAGAGGAACTGCTCATACAAGGAGACAGTTTGCCGCTACTGTGGACGACGAGGCCACCTAGAATCAGTCTGCCAAGACAAGTTCATGGGTCTAGAACGTGGCCGGGGTAAGCGCCAACAACCCCGCCGTCAACAAGTCTCTGCTTCTGCTTCGACACCGTTCACCCTCTTCCCCAATGAACCTGTCCAAATTGCCGCGTCCATTCCAGCTCCCCCTGCTCCGTCCCCACTTACGCCTGACCTCTCCACCCAGATTGCCCAGCTCCAGGAGCTCCTTAACAGAGCCAATGCCATGGCCCCAGCATCAGGTTCTCAGGAGGGTTTTTAAAGCGGGTGCCCGTCTCGGCTGCATCGAGAGTACCCGTAAACCAGTTTGCTATACATTCCACATCTGCGTATGATTCTCTCCCATCTTGTAAAATATCTACTATTTCGGAATTGAACTCCAATTCATCTCACTTCCGAATTAACGCAAAACTAAGAGGAAGAAATCACAGTATAGCAACTGCAGCCATGGTTGATTCTGGAGCCACTGCTCTATTTTTGAACCAAGAGTTTGTCACCCGTCACCGTGTAAGGACCTTCCCACTCAGGAAACCCATTGGCGTCTTTAACATTGATGGGTCTGCTAACCGAGCAGGGCAGATCACACACTTTGCACGCCTAGCCCTGACTGTTGATAACCAAGAACGGTGGACAGACTTGCTAGTAACCAATCTGGGAGGCGAAGACCTAATCTTAGGACTCCCCTGGCTACGTAAGGCCAATCCAGATATTGACTGGGAGAAAGGACGACTCACAGTCAGATCCCAACAAACAACGATAGAGGAGGTGGAAGAGCAAGACACGGCGGAGGAAATTGAAACTGTGATCACCCCTGAACCACCACTTGACACACTGGATGAGGAGACAGAAGAGTCGTCCATACACCGCATTCGAGCAAACCGACGAACCCGACGTGCATGGGTGAAGTCAGGAATCTTACACGAACAAACAGATGAAGTCTGGTGTGCTGCAGGGTTCACCTACTCCCAACAGCTAGCGGAACAAGCCCACAAAACAAAACCCATGAAAACCTTTGAAGAAATGGTCCCAGAACCCTACCGCGATTTCGAAAAAGTATTCTCTGAAACTGCTTCAGAGCGCCTCCCTGACCACCAACCCTGGGATCATGCTATAGAATTGATCCCAGGTGCACCGGAAACCATGCGCACAAAAGTCTATCCAATGTCATTGAATGAACAAGGTGAACTCGACCGCTTCCTGGATGACAACCTCCGAAAAGGCTACATTCGCCCCTCAAAATCGCCACTGTCTTCACCCGTCTTCTTTGTTAAGAAGAAAGATGGGAAGCTCCGCTTCGTACAGGATTACCGGAAACTCAACCAAGTAACCCTAAAGAACCGCTATCCTCTCCCACTGGTCGCTGACATTGTCAGCCGTCTACAGGGGGCACGGTACTTCACCAAATTTGACGTCAGATGGGGCTACAACAATGTCCGGATTAAGGAGGGTGATGAGTGGAAGGCCGCTTTTGCAACCAACCGAGGGTTATTTGAACCCAGTGTAATGTTCTTCGGTCTCACCAACTCGCCAGCTACCTTCCAAGCGCTCATGAATTCCATCTTTTCAGACCTAGTGGCGGCTGGTAAGGTAGCAGTCTACCTAGACGACATCCTCATCTTCAGTAACAATTTGCAAGAACACCGGCAGGTGGTGCGAGAGGTACTAAAGCGGCTGGAGAAACATGACCTCTACCTACGACCAGAGAAATGCGAGTTTGAGGAGCTTCAGGTTGAGTATTTGGGACTAGTGATATCAGAAGGTGAAGTGCGCATGGATCCAGTAAAAGTAGCTGCAGTCCGCGACTGGCCTACCCCAAAGAATCTACGAGAACTACGGGGATTCCTAGGCTTCGCTAACTTCTACCGTCGATTCATACGGAACTTTGCCCGCATAGCACGCCCTCTGAACGACCTAACAAAAAAGGATACAGGCTTCAGTTGGGGGACACACCAACAACAAGCATTCGATACCCTAAGGGAAGCATTCATCACAGCACCGGTACTGGCACTCTGGGACCCTAATAGGCTCACACAACTTGAGGTAGATGCATCAGGCTTTGCTACGGGAGGAGCCCTAATGCAGAAACAAGACGACGGCCAGTGGCACCCAGTGGCATTTCGATCAGCCTCCATGCAAGCAGCTGAACGAAACTACGAAATCTATGACCGAGAGATGCTCGCTATCATCGAAGCATTAAAGGACTGGAGAAGCTTCCTGGAAGGTTCACCACAACCGTTCGAGATTCTCACCGACCACGCAAACCTGGAATTCTGGCGTTCTGCTCAAGACCTCAGTAGACGGCAGGCGCGATGGGCACTATGGTTGTCCCGATTCGACTTCCAGCTTACTCACCGCCCTGGCAAGTCCAACACTCAGGCAGACGCTCTCTCTCGTATGGCAGCATATCAGGTTCTGGATAGCGAAGATAATCGACAACAGATTGTTCTGAAACCAGCCCATTTCATGCAAGTGGCAGCTATCTCACTACAAAACCCACTGGAGGACCGCATCCGACAGGCGTCTCAAAAGGAGGCCCAAGTACTGGAAGGACTGGAAGAGCTTAGGAGAAGCGGTCTCAAACGCTTGGCCAATGGGATAGCAGAATGGGAAGAAGACAAGGGACTAATATACCACCGAGGAAGAGTATATGTCCCACCAGATGACGACCTCCGGAAAGAAGTACTCAAGCAATGCCACGATAACCCCTCTGCTGGCCACCCTGGACTTCACAATACCCTTGACCTCGTCAGCACCCACTTTTGGTGGCCCACCCTGCGATCCTTTGTAGAAAAATATGTTGAAGGATGCGAGACTTGTGCAAGGAAGAAGATACAGAGACACCCACGAGCAGTAACACTACCTCTAGACGTCCCAGCAGGCTTGTGGGAAGAAGTGGGAGTTGACTTGATCACACAGCTGCCCAACTCGCAAGGGTATGACGCGATTCTAGTCTGCACGGACCTTTACGGTAAACAAATCCATGCAATTCCTTGTACAACTTCAATCACAGCAGCAGGTGTGGCCGACATCTACTATCGCGAAATTTTTCGCCTCCATGGTCTTCCCCTCCGCTTTGTATCAGACCGGGGACCCCAGTTTGCAGCAAAACTCATGCGATCATTACTCTCCCGCCTAGGAATCAAATCAAACCTCACCTCAGGGTACCACCCCCAAGCAAACGGACAGACCGAACGGGCAAACCAAGAAGTCGAAAAATACCTCAGACTCTATGTGGGACGCCGCCAGGACGACTGGGCGGAGCACCTACCTATGGCGGAATTTGTGATTAACTCTCGCACCCACTCTGCACTTGGAACGTCCCCATTCGAACTCACCTATGGTTATCTGCCTCTATTTAACATTCCAGTTGGACAACGGAGTGGGATTCCGGCGGTGGATGATCGCATCCAGATACTGCGGGATGCACGACAGGATGCTGGGGCGGCGCTACACCTGGGGAAACGACGGCAAAAGGAAAACTACGAACGGGGAAAACGAAAGGCACATCAATTCCAAGTTGGAGATCAGGTCTGGCTAAGCGCAGAGGACATCAAGCTCCAACTTTCCAGTGAGAAACTTGGGGATCGACAGCTAGGACCTTACACCATTTTGCAGAAGGTTGGGCCCCTGGACTACCGTTTAGACCTCCCACTAGCCCTGGACCGCATCCATCCTGTGTTCCATGTTGATAAATTGTACCCTTGGAGAGGGAACACCGTAAACGGCGAAATTGCAACACCACCGGAACCAGTATATCTAGAGGATGAGGATGAGCCGGAGTATGAAGTCGAGGACATCTTGGATAGTCGGATTAGGTGGAAGAAGCTAGAGTACTTGGTAAAGTGGAAAGGCTACGATGCAGGACACAACTCATGGGAACCTGCACCAAATCTTGAACACGCCCCAGCAACTATCCGAAAATTCCACAAAAAGCACCCTCAGGCGGCAAAAGCTTGACCATTGAGGGCAATGGTCATAAGGAGGGGGGTAATGTCATGAAGTGAGCCCACCCCCTATCATTTTCCTTTCTTTACGATACACCATCCAAGCCCTCCTACCTACAATAATCATTCCGGAACATTCCATTCCATTCTATTAGTTCCATTCCTTGTGCCGGAGCTATACAGTATTACCTCATAGTTCCCACGCTCCACCTTGTATATATAAGCCAGCCCCCACAACCTGGTCCCTTATCTTGACCTCTTTGTCGTTGGGACCAGGTATGTCTTGAACTTACTTACTTGTATTTATTATCAATATAACTTTGTCGTTGGGACCAGTGTCCGCTTTCGCCTAAGTCTCCGCTCCGCTCCGCCACCGTCGTCACCTCTTTGTGACACCTTCGATCACTGTATGACTTCCAATCCTCATTCACGTCACCATTCTCCCGGCGCCACATTCCACGCCCAGCTCGACGCGATATAGAGTGGTGGTCCACTTTTGCCCTGAATTGGAATGGCGTACGCTTTCTATCTCCCCACAGAGAGCAAATTCACATTTTCACAGACGCGAGTGGATCCAAAGGCATAGGCGGCATCTTTAACACTTGCTGGTTCTCAATCCGCACCCCTCGCCGCTATCGACACGCTCATATTCAAGTCAAGGAGATGTACGCAGTCATCTACGCAATCCTCTGCTGGGGCGACGAGTTTCACAGCAAGCACATCGTTTTTCACATTGATAACGATGCAGTATATAATGGCATCAACAATCAAACTATTGTGTCAAAGGACACGATGGCCCTGATCCGAAGCTTTCTTAGTTTATCCTGCCGCCTTGACTTCTCTTTCTCTTCCGTTTGGCTTTCTTCCATTGAGAATTCGTTCGCTGATGCTGCCTCCCATTTTGCATATTCCCGATTATTCCAACTGGTGCCATATCTCAACAAACAGCCCAGCTCGAAGCGCCTCCAGCTTGGTGGTACAACCAGCACCCAGAACTCAATAAAGCCGTCGCGTTCTATCTCTGGCATGGCCTTGCCTCCAGCACCCGAAAAACCTATTCCACAGGCCAACGATCATTCATCAGCCACGTCCAGCTCCACAACCTCTTCAACAACGATGGGTCAATACTCCCAGCATCCCAGAACTCAATACTCCACTGGGTTGCTCACCTCGGTGGACGCATTGAGCCCAAAACCATCAAAGCTTACCTCACCCATCTCCGGTCCATGCACACTGACATCGACCTCCCCTTTACCGCTACCGAATCACCCCTTGTCCAACGTGTCATTCGAGGAATCAAGCGTTACCATGGCGAGCGCGGCCGCAATCCCAAACAGCCAATCACACTATCAGTGCTCACCAAACTCATTACCCATCTCCAGCCGGCCACAGTACCTGGCGATTGTGACATCCTTGCAGCTGCATGCACCGCATATGCAGGCTTCCTCAGATGCGGCGAATTCACCGTTCATAATAGCGAAAAATTCAACCCCTCCATTAACCTCACAGCAGGATGCCTCGAGTTTCTCCCGGACTTCGACAGTGCAACACGAGTCCATATCACACTGCCCGCTTCCAAAACCGACCCTTTCCGGAAAGGGATCACCATCGTCATTGCAGCAGCTCCAGGTCGACCAACCTGTGCCGTTACAGCACTCCAGAAATGCCTTGGCAGTCTCGACCCTCAGAAGCAGCCTGGCTGGAATCCCTCCCATCCCCTGTTTAGGAACGCCGCTGGCACACCCCTCGATCGCTCCTCATTCATCAAGAGAATTCGTCAAGCCTTACAAAGCGCAGGATTCAACCAGTCCGCCTTCTCAGGCCACAGCTTCCGTCGTGGAGCCGCCACATCCGCCTTCGCAGCAGGATTCATGGAGTATGAAATTCAACTTCTAGGTCGATGGCGGAGCGACGCCTACAAGCTGTATATTGAGATCGACGAAGCACATCGCTTGCACATTTCCTCTCAACTTCATTGGGCACATCCTCATGAGTCACTCTCTTTCGAGCCTCCGGCCCTACATTCCCTTCCCTTTATGGCTTGAGGCTGTTCCCTTCATTGGCACAGCCTCGAGAGCTTTAGACCTCAATAGATAAACACTATTGTCTCCAAACCCTCTCGAATATCTTCGCCCTCCTACTTCATTCTCGAGGAGACGCAAGCATTGATGGGTTGGACATTGTATGTATGTCCAGGGTCTATGACGCGTCAACGAGCCACGTCACGCCTCACGTTTTCGGTTTTTTCCTTTCTTCTCGTTTCCCTTTCTCCTCGTTTCCCTTTCTTCTCGTTTTCCTTTGTCTCTACCTACAATATATAATACTGCAGCATGGCTGAGATATCCTCGTCCTCTCACCATCGCTCGCAGCGAGTATACGATTATCGTGTGTAATTAGACTCACCCTCCCTCCTCCCTTTCACATATACATCAAACATCTACCTACCATATCTATTCTACCTATTAGCTAGATCGCGCCTTCCCATACTTAGTCTCCCGTAGCTTGGCTTGAGGCTGTTCCCTTCATTGGCACAGCCTCGAGAGCTTTAGACCTCAATAGATAAACGCTATTGTCCCCAAACCCTCTCGAATATCTTCGCCCTCCTACTTCATTCTCGAGGAGACGCAAGCATTGAGTCGAGGAAACTGCGAAAGCAGCACGTGAAAAAGGTAGGCAGTCTGAAGAGGTGCCATTCTTTGATGAGGATACTCTAGGCGGTAGGTTCTCATACAAAGAAGTTGTGTTTATCATGTGTCAATTCAATGAGGAAGACCTCCAAATGAGAGGCCCAGAATGGTGGACGATCCTTCTGCAGTTGTTGTCGTGACATGCCATACAGGATACAGTACTTACTTTGTTTTCTCCTACATTCCCTCTTTCCTTTACCTTTGTGACTACCTGAACCCTTCTCCATGTTTCCATATCCTTGTATTTCCATCTATCACCTGTCAGAACCTTCTATCACATTCCAGACACTTCTATTGGCTTCCCGCGCTGTCGCTTACTCATCCAAACCCTTGTATATATAGTACAGTAGCTGACACCTAGTTCCCCATCTTGACCTCTTGGTCTTTGGAACTAGGTTAGTACCTGTATCATCGTTTACCTTCAATATGCTTACTTGGTCTTTGGAACTAGTTTTCCTTGTGTGACCCTAGTGATTGGCCCCCGTGCTATCACTGCCGTCTTGATCATTTTATCTTTCAGCCTTTGTGTGTGGTGCTAGCCCCACCCCTCACTTCGGTTTGTGCTTTGAGCCTGTGCCTTCTCTGTGCTTTCCCCCTTCGTCACCACATTAGGTCAAGATCTCTACTCGTACCATCAGCCTTTCCAACTGATCCTACGAGGAGTGGAAATTGGACTTACCCGGTTCCCCACCTTCCATTGCCGCTACGCCTTCATTTACACCAGACATTGATTGTTCAGGATTTCAGCACGCATTTGATATTCAAGATCAGTGCAACATTCATCTCAAATACAATCCAGATGAAGAACACAATGCTTGGTTTGACTGTGACGAAAATCCTTGCCCCAACCGATACCATAACCCTGCTCCCATCACTTCAAGGGATTCAGGAAACGGACGATTCATAGACATCCCTAGAATTCCAAGCCAAGTTCCGAGCCGGGTTGGTAGACTTTCAAACCCTACCAGTGCTGTACCATCCGTTAGATCCTCCTCTGCGCTTATTCCCACTGCGATCCTAGAACCAGAGCTAGAAACCGAAGCCGACCCTGTCGCATCAACCCCATCCCCAGAGCCTATTGTCATTGATATCTTGGTTACACCAGAACCATTATCCCCATCTCCCGAGCCCATTCCCATTGAAAACACCTCTATCATGTCTCATCCTCCTACCACCCAAGACCTTGCGGTGTTGATCCAACAACTTGCCACACAACAGATGGCACTACAATTGGAAGTAGCCAGTATCGCCAACAACATAAGCACCAACAAAGGTGTTAGCAAACCCCAGACGTACAATGGGAAGCGCAGTGACGATGTGCGACGCTTCATTGCGGCCTTTGAACTATGGGCCCAGGGTACCCGTTCCCTCAGTAATGAACAGGAAAAAATCAATTCGGCCATCTCATACCTCAATGGTGATGCAGCTGTCTGGGCTACTCCCACCTCAGAGAACATCAGTCAGGTCGCCCGAGCTGTTGCTGCAGGACTACCAGCTCCTGCCCTCCTCTACCCAACCTGGGCTGATTTCACTGGCGCCTTTAGGCAACGGTTTGAAACAGCAGATCCAGTGGTAGAGGCCAAAAGAGTGTTGAAAAGCCTTTGGCAGGGAAAGGATCGGGTAGTGACATATGCTGCAACCTTCAAACAGTATGCTAGTAGGACAGGATACTCGGATGCTGACCTTTGAGATCAGTTCTATGATCACCTCTCGAAGCGAATCAAAGACGGACTGGTCAACTCACAGGCCAACACAGATCAGATGAATGCGCTGATCAATGAAGCCATTCATATTGACAACAGGCAGAATGAACGCACCGATGAAGAAGGGAAACAATACACCCGAAGCACTCCCAACTTCAGCTCCTACACCCCCACTCCCTTTGTTCTGGCCCGCGATCCAAATGCAATGGACATGGATGCCACTACTACTGGACGATTGGCGGAAGACTATCGCAGATCCATGATGGGAAGATGCTATGGGTGCGGGTCCAGAGAACATCGAAAGGCAGATGGACACCATGAAGGTGATGTCTGCAATCACTGCGGACTAACTGGTCATCTAGCAGCCATCTGTTGCAGGAAATTCTTGGGACTCTCAAGACCCATCCCCTGCTCGGCCGCTGCCACATCTATTATTGCAGAGCCCTCTACCTCCATTGCCGCTACCACACCCGCCCCTGCCACCGACTTTACAAAGATCCTTCAGATGCTCACTGCGGGACAGAAGGAACTGGCAGAGCAGATGGCAGAGTTGCACTCGAATTTTTAAAGTGGGAACCCGCCATGGCTGCCGCCTGGTTCCCTAGTCTGTATTCCTCATCTACCTCTACTTATGCATCTATACCCTCGTGTACAATTGGTTCTGCTCAATCTAGTGATGTTTCTCACTTCCGCGTGCCAATTAAGTTGCAAGGCAGATTCAAGAATACCGACAGCGCAGCAATGATAGACTCTGGTGCCACAGGTCTCTTCATTCATGAACGTTTCATGAAACAACATCGAATTCTCCCGCATCGGCTCCGCCATCCCATCGCTCTTTATAACATTGATGGATCTCCTAACACTGCAGGACAGATCACACACTCTGTACGTCTACTGTCCACCATAGACCAAAATCCACCCCAGCTCCTTGAATACCTTGTCACCAACCTTGGTTTGGAAGATATCATTCTTGGACTTCCATGGCTCCAAAAGGTCAACCCGGACATTGACTGGAGAGAAGGACAATTGGCTATCACCCCTCCCAGAAAGGCTCCGCACCCTATGACCATCGAAGAAATCCCCGAACCCGAGGAAAGCAATGTGGGAGGAACTACTGCACGTATCGTAGAAGCGAACCCAGACTGGGATGCCACTTCGGCTCCCCGAGTTCACTTCTCCATTCCGGAGCCCGACGACCAACCCCAAATGCCCGAAGAAGCTCTCCCTCTCCCCATGCCTGACCCAGAGATACATGAATACACTGAAAACACCCCTCTGTATCGACTGGTAGGCAACAGGAAGCAGAGGAGAGCACTACTTCAAGCTGGAATCATTGGCCATACGTCGGAAGAACTTTGGTGTTTTGCAGGGTACACGTATTCTCAACAACTCGCAGAGGCTGCCTACAAAGAGAAGCCATTGAAGTCCTTTGAAGAGATGGTCCCCTCGTCATACCGGAAACATGCAAAGGTCTTCTCCGAGAAAGAATCAGAGCGACTACCAGAACATAAACCTTGGGACCATGCCATAGATCTGAAACCAGATGCTCCTGAAACCATGCAGACCAAAATCTATCCCATGTCCCCGAATGAGCAGGAAGAGCTTGATCGGTTCTTGGAAGAGAACCGGCGCAAAGGCTACATCCGCCCCTCCAAATCCCCATTGGCATCGCCTGTCTTCTTTGTCAAAAAGAAGGATGGTAAACTTCGATTTGTGTAGGATTACCGGCGACTCAATGAATACACAGTGAAAAATCAGTACCCACTCCCCCTCATCACGGACATCGTCAGCCAACTACGTAAAGCCAAGGTCTTCTCCAAAATGGACGTTCGTTGGGGGTATAACAATGTGCGGATTAAAGAGGGTGACGAATGGAAGGGAGCATTTGCAACAAATTGAGGACTCTTTGAGCCCCTCGTCATGTTCTTCGGCCTAACAAACTCACCCGCTATGTTCCAAGCCCTCATGAACTCCATATTTGCTGACCTCATTGCGGCTGGGAAGGTGGCCATCTATCTAGACGACATCCTGGTTTTCACTGAAACCCTTGAGGAACATCGGAGTATAGTCAATGATGTGCTTACACGCCTCAGCAAATATGACCTATATCTGCGACCAGAGAAATGCGAGTTTGAACGACCTTCCATCGAATACCTAGGCTTGGTAATCAGTGAAGGAGAAGTGCAAATGGACCCAGTCAAAATAGAGGCAGTTAGTAATTGGCAGGCCCCTACAATGCTATGCGATCTCCGAGGCTTCCTGGGATTTGCTAACTTCTATCGGAGATTCATCGAAGGTTTTGCAAAGAAAGCATGACCTTTGAATGACCTCACCCGCAAAGACACCAAATGGAACTGGGGATCCCTACAGCAGGAAGCTTTCGAATCATTAAGGGACGCCTTCACCTCCGCACCAATCCTCACACTATGGGATCCATCAAAACCAAGCCGGATTGAAGTTGATGCATCAGGCTTCGCCACTGGAGGTACTCTCTCGCAACTCCAGGAGGATGGACTCTGGCACCCAGTTGCTTATCGCTCCTCCTCCATGGATCCAGCTGAGTGGAACTATGAAATCTACGACCAAGAAATGCTAGCCATTATTGAAGCATTGAAAGACTGGAGAAGCTTCTTAGAAGGATCCCCCGAACCGTTCGAAATCATGACCGATCACCAGAATCTGGAATACTGGAAGACAGCCCAAGACCTCAGTCGTCGACAAGCACAATGGTCACTACGGCTCTCCCAGTTTGACTTCCATCTTAAGCACCACCCTGGTAAAGCAAACACTCAAGCAGACGCACTTTCACGTATGGCACAGCACCAAGTCACAGATGCAGAGGACAACAAGGAGCAAATTGTACTGAAACCAGAGCATTTCCTTAAGGCAGCGACCATGGTCCTCCTCCACAATCCCCTCCTTGACTGCATTCGGCAGATCAGCAACTGAGAGGCTGAAGTACTGGATGGTCTGAAAGGTATCAAAGGTCCCCAGAGTCTCACGAGTGGTCCAGCCAAGTGGAGAGAAGAAAATGGTTTGGTTTACTACCGTAACAAAGTCTACATTCCACCAGACACCGCGCTAAGGAAAACAATCCTGGAACACTGTCATGACGCACCTACTGCAGATCATCCAGGGATGCATGGTACCCTGGAACTAGTCAGCAGACTCTACTGGTGGCCTGGGATGCGCTCTTTCGTAGACAAGTACATCGATGGATGTGATCACTGCCAACGCAAATGCCTGAACCCCCACCACTCTTCACCCCTTCAACCTCTCCCCGTACTGGAAGGACCCTGGCAGGACATTGGTGTAGATCTTATTGGGGAACTGCCTATGACACAGGATGGCCATAACGCGATCATCACCTTTGTTGACCATTACACAAAGATGGTTCACTGTTTCCCCTGCACAACCGAGATAACTGCAGAAGGAGTAGCAGATTTCTTTTATAAAGAAATCTTCCGCTTACATGGCCTACCTCGTCAATTCATCTCTGATAGAGGACCCCAATTCATGGCAGACGTCATGCACCAGCTACTGAAGCGACTAGGAATTGACTCCGCCCTGACCACAGCTTATCACCCTGAGACAAATGGACAGACAGAACGTGCCAACCAGGAAATTGAACGTTACATTCGCATGTACGTAAGTCGCCGACAGGATGACTGGGACCTCTTAATTCCTACCACTGAGTTTGTCATGAATGCTCGCATCCACTCCGCACACAACCACTCCCCCTTCGAAACACTTTACAGTTACACCCCGGAGTTCACCATTCCAAGTGGCGTTGAGACAAAATACCCATCCATCGAGCGTCGGCTAGAACTGCTCCAGCATGCACGCGAGGATGCAGAAGCAGCACTATGGATGAGCAAGGAGCGCATCCGGGAGGGAGTAAAGGGAAAAGTACAGGAATTCGAAGTAAGACAACCGGTTTGGTTATCCCTGAGCAAATTAAAAGTACAGCAAAAGAACCAGAAACTGGGGAGCAAACACCTAGGTCCATTTGAAGTCGCAGAGAAAACGGGCCCACTCACATATCGATTACACCTACCTACCTGGATGAAAATCCACGATAACATCCATACCAACCGCTTGTCTCCCTGGAAAGGGAATGAAGTCAATGGAATTGAGCCACCACCACCGGAGCCCAAAATTGTGGAGGGAGATGAGTTCTACGATGTGGAGGAGGTCCTGGACAGTCGGATCTTTGGATGGTGGAAAAAGTTGCAATTCCTGGTAAAGTGGAAGGGTTACGACGAAGGCCACAACAGTTGGGAGCATGAAGAAAACTTAGTGGGCACAAGCGATGAGGCAATCGCAGATTTTTACGCAAAACACTCAAATGCACCACGAAAAATTTCAGCTGCCATCTTCAACTCTTTACCCTGGCAACCTTATGAAAACCTCACGGAAATAGTCGCTGGGACATCGACTGTAGAAGGGGGGTAATGTCGTGACATGCCATACAGGATACGGTACTTACTTTGTTTTCTCCTACATTCCCTCTTTCCTTTACCTTTGTGACTACCTGAACCTTTCTCTATGTTTCCATATCCTTTTATTTCCATCTATCACTTGTCAGAACCTTCTATCACATTCCAGACACTTCTATCGGCTTCCCGCGCTGTCGCTTACTCATCCGAACCCTTGTATATATAGTACAGTAGCTGACACCTAGTTCCCCATCTTGACCTCTTGGTCTTTGGAACTAGGTTAGTACCTGTATCATCGTTTACCTTCAATATGCTTACTTGGTCTTTGGAACTAGTTTTCCTTGTGTGACCCTAGTGATTGGCCCCTGTGCTATCACTGTTGTCTTGATCATTATATCTTTCAGCCTTCATGTGTGGTGCTAGCCCCACCCCTCACTTCAGCTTGTGCTTTGAGCCCGTGCCTTCTCCATGCTTTCTCCCTTCGTCACCACATATCCTTTTACCACTACACAATCACTTTGCAAAGGATTTCCGATGCAAAGCACTTACTCGTAATCTCTTCTCATCCTTATTGGATTCACACTATTCCTTTTATATCCTTTCCTACATTCTGTACTTATGAGCTAACCCATTTGGGCATGGCATCGCTTCATGATGCTGACTTACCTTTAGTATAAAGCTACAGTATCAAATAGGTAGTTCCTCAGTTTAAATATCAACCTTGATAGCACTTCAATAGTGATACCAATTAATCATCTATCCATATCATCATTTTAACATCCCTACTGTCAGTATGTTCCGCAATGGTTGTCATGACGTGCTACACAGGATACAGTACTTACTTTATTTTTCCTACATCTCCTCCTTTATTTATCCTTGTTACTGTTTGGATCTGTCTACATTCTTCCATATCCTTCTACATCATTCCGCATCCTTCTATCACATTCCAGATACTTCTATCAACTTCCTGCACTGTCACTTACTCATCTAGACACTTGTATATGTAGTACAGTAGTTGACACCTAGTTCCCCATCTTGACCTCTTGGTCTTTGGAACTAGGTTAGTACTTGTATCTTCGTTTACACTCAAATATACTTACTTGGTCTTTGGAACTAGTTTTCCTTGTGTGACCCTAGTGATTGGCCCTTGCGCTGTCACTGTTGTCTTGATCATTATCTCTTTCAGCCTTCATGTGCGGTGCTAGCCCCACTCCTCACCTTGGCTTGTGCTTGAGCCTGTGCATTCCTCTGTGCTTTCTCCCTTTGTCATCAAAAAGGTCATCATGAATAGAACACATTTTACTTTCTTCTATATTGGACACACAAAGTGTCGAGGACTCTACTAATAGTGGAGTCAAGGTCTGACTATCTAATCTAGAATTGTCTTACCTTGCGAAGTAATCCTCTTTGCTATTTCCTGCAACTAACCCTGTGACCCATTCCTGATGATCCATTAGTGCACAATAATAACACTTGTCTAGACATCTCCCACTTCTTTTCTTCTTCCCGACACCAGTACCGGTTATTGATCCATAGAACCTCCATCCTGTATCTGGCAAGGGTTCTTGGCTCTTGTACATGGGCCATTTTGTCCTTGATTCAGGACGCGAGTCCATGTTGATATGCCCATTTCAAGGAACTGGAGTTCCAATCAGTGAGAGCAGTGAATGAATTGAATTGAATGTTGAATTTTTGAATGGTTTTGTTTTGTTTCATCCTCAAATTGCTGAGTTTGTCTTCAGCATCACCCTGTGCTGTCACGAAACGATCTTTAATCTTTTTATTAATCTTTTTCCTTTTCTTTTATTTACTTACTTAATCACTGAGGCGCTTGCACCAGCGCTCATTATATTCTCATTATCATTTAGGTTACATGCATCAACCTTATTGTTCTCGTGTTGTCATTTCACTTAGGCGCGACTCTCTCATGCCTGTCAGCTCATTGACAGGACAACGTCATTATTGTTCCGCTTCCATGCTTCTTTTTATATTGCCTTATTGTTTACTCACCAAATACCTACAGCTTTACTTATGGATACGAGCGACTCTTATTATAGATCCTCATGGTTACGGCGCGAGACATCTCTCACGGCTTCATATCCCATTAGTATATAAGACTTAGTATTTCGTAGTTATATTCCTTAGCTCTATTCTCGTCTATACTCCTCGGTAGCTAGACCTGTGTCGTGACATGCTATATAGTATATGGTACCTACTTTATTTTCCCTACATCTCCTTGTTTCTTTATCCTTGTTACGGTTTGGATCTGTCCACATTCTTCCATATCTTTCTATCAACTTCCCGCGCTGCCGCTTACTCATCAAGACTCTTGTATATATAGTACTGTAGTTGACACCTAGTTCCCCATCTTGACCTCTTGGTCTTTGGAACTAGGTTAGTACTTGTATCTTTGTTTACACTCAATATACTCACTTGGTCTTTGGAACTAGTTTTCCTTGTGCGACCCTAGTGATTGGCCCCTGCGCTATCACTGTTGTCTTGATCAATATATCTTTCAGCCTTCGTGTGTGGTGCTAGTCCCACCCCTCACTTCGGTTTGTGCTTTGAGCCTGTGCTTTCTCCCTTCATCACCACATTAGGTCAAGATCTCTACTCGTACCATCAGCCTTTCCAACTGATCCTACGAGGAGTGGAAATCGGACTTACCTGGTTCTCCACCATCCATTGCCATTACGCCTTCATTTACACCAGACATCGATTGTTCAGGATTTCAGCACGCATTTGATACTCAAGATCAGTGCAACATTCATTCTAAATACAATCCAGACAAAGAACATGATGCTTGGTTTGACTGCGACGAAAACCCTTGTCCCAATCGATACCGCAACTCTGCTCCCATCGCTCCAAGCAATTCAGAAAGCGGACGATTCATAACCATCCCTAGAATTCCAAGCCAAGTTCCAAGCTGGGTTGGTAGACTTTCAAACCCCACCAGTGCTGTCCCATCCGCTAGAGCCTCTCCTGTGCTTATTCCTACCGCTATCCCAGAACCTGAGCTAGAAACTGAAGCCGACCCTGTCGCACCATCCCCAGAGCCTATTGTCATCGATATCTCAGTCACACCAGAACCATTATCCCCATCTCCTGAACCCATCCCTGCCGAAACCACTTTCATCATGGCCCATCCTCCTACCACCCAAGACCTTGCTGTGCTAATTCAACAACTTGCAACACAACAGATGGCGCTACAAACAGTGGTAGCCAGTATTGCTAACAACATTAGCACCAATAAAGGTGTTAGCAAACCCCAGACATACGATGGGAAGTGCAGTGATGACGCACGACGCTTCATTGCCACCTTCGAACTCTGGGCTCAGGGGATCCGTTCCCTTAGTGATGAACAAGAGAGAATCAAATCGGCTATCTCATACCTGGATGGTGACACCACCATCTGGGCTACTCCCACCTCGGAGAATATCAGTCAGGTTGCTCGAGCAGTTGCTTCAGGACTACCAGCTCCTGCCCTCCTCTACCCAACCTGGACTGATTTCGCTGGTGCCTTTAGGCAACGGTTTGAAACAGCGGACCCAGTGGTGGAGGCTAAACGTGTTCTCAAAAGTCTTTGGCAAGGAAGGGACCATGTGGCAACATATGCTGCAACCTTCAAGCAGTATGCTAGCAGGACGGGATATTCGGATGCCGACCTCCGAGATCATTTCTATGATCACCTCTCGAAGCGAATCAAGGACGGATTAGTCAACTCTCAGGCCAATACGGATTTTATGCACGATCTGATTAGTGAAGCAATTTGGATCGACAACCGACAGAATGAACATGCTGATGAGGAAGGGAAACAATACTCCCGGAACACTCCCAGCTTTGGCTCCTACACCCCCACTCCCTTCGTCCTGGCGCACGATCCAAATGCAATGGAGGTAGATGCTACCTCTACGGGACGATCTGCCGAGGACTACCGTAGGGCCATGGCAGGCAGATGTTATGGATGCGGGTCCAAAGAACACTGTAAGGTGGACGGACACCACGAACATGATATCTGCAATCACTGTGGGCTAACCGGTCACCTGGCGGCTGTCTGCTACAGGAAGTTCTTGGGACTGTCATGAAGTGAGCCACCCCTATCATTTCCCTTTCTTTATGATACACCATCCGAGCTCTCCTACCTACAATAATCATTCCGGAACCTTCCATTCCATTCTATCAGTTCCGTTCCATTCCTTGTGCCTGAGCTATACAGTATTACATCATAATTCCCACACTCCGCCTTGTATATATAAGCCAGCCCCCACAGCCTGGTCCCTTATCTTGACCTCTTTGTCATTGGGACCAGGTATGTCTTGTACCTACTTACTTGTATTTATTATCAATATAACTTTGTCATTGGGACCAGTATCTGCCTGCTTCCGCTCAAGTCTCCGCTCCGCTCTGCCACTGCCATCACCTCTTTGTGACAGGGATTCCCAAAACCCCTCCCTCGCTCTGCAGCTGCTACCTCAATTGCCGCTGAGCCCTCCACTTCCATTGCTGCTGCAACACCTGCCCCTGTGACGGACTTCACGAAGATCCTTCAGATGCTAACGGCGGGACAAAAGGAGTTGGCAGAGCAGATGGCAGAGCTGTGTTTGAATTTTTAAAGTGGGAACCCGCCATGGCTGCCACCTGGTTCCCTAGTCTGTATTCTTCCTCTACTTCTACCTACACATCTATACCCTCATATACAATTGGCTCCGCTCAATCTAGTGACATTTCTCACTTCCGCATCCCAATTAAGTTGCAAGGCAGATTCAAGAATACAAACAGTGCAGCAATGATAGACTCTGGTGCCACAGGTCTCTTCATTCATGAACATTTTGTGAAACAACATCGAATCCTCCCTCATCATCTCCGTCAGCCCATTACCCTCTATAACATCGACGGATCTCCTAACACTGCAGGACAGATCACACATTCTGTATGTCTACTGTCCACCATAGACCAAAACCAACCCCAGCTCCTTGAATACCTTGTCACCAACCTTGGTTCTGAAAACATCATCCTTGGACTCCCTTGGCTCCGAGAGGTCAACCCGGACATTGACTGGAGAGAAGGGCGACTGGCTATCACCCGCCCTAGAAAAGTCCCATCTCCCATGACCATCGAGGAAGTCCCCGAACCCAAGGAGAGTAATGTGGGAGGAACCACAGAGCACATTGTAGAAGCAAACCCAGACTGGAGCCCCATGTCCACCCCACATGTTCACTTTTCCACCCCGGAATCTGATGACCAATCCCTACCGCCCAAAGAAATGCCTCCCAGACCCAACCTAGAGATACATGAGTACACTGAAAGCACACCTCTGTATCAACTGATAGGCAACAGGAAGCAAAGAAGAGCGTTACTTCGAGCAGGAATCATTGGCCATACGTCAGAAGAACTATGGTGTTCCGCAGGGTACACGTATTCACAACAACTTGCAGAGGCCGCATACAAAGAGAAGCCAGTTAAATCTTTCGAAGAGATGGTCCCCTCGGCATATCGGAAACATGCAAAGGTCTTCTCTGAGAAGGAATCAGAATGACTACTGGAGCATAAACCTTGGGATCATGCCATAGACCTGAAACCCGACGCTCCTGAAACTATGCGCATCAAAATCTACCCGATGTCTCCAAATGAGCAGGAAGAGCTTGACTGATTCTTGGAAGAGAATCTACGCAAAGGTTACATTTGCCCTTCCAAATCCCCATTGGCATCGCCTGTCTTCTTTGTCAAAAAGAAGGATGGTAAACTTCGATTTGTTCAGGACTACCGGCAGCTCAACAAATATACGGTAAAAAGTCGATACCCACTCCCTCTCGTCACAGACATTGTCAGTTGACTGCGCAAAGCCAAGCTCTTCTCCAAAATGGATGTTTGCTGGGGGTACAACAATGTGCGAGTTAAAGAGGGCGATGAATGGAAGGGAGCATTTGCCACAAACCGAGGACTCTTCGAGCCCCTTGTTATGTTCTTTGGTCTGACAAACTCGCCGGCTACATTCCAGGCCCTCATGAATTCCATATTTGCTGACCTCATTGCGGCTGGGAAGGTGGCTGTTTACCTGGATGACATCCTAGTTTTCACAGAAACTGTCGAGGAACATCGCATGGTAGTCAATGACATTCTTGCACGCCTCAGCCAATACGACCTGTACCTGCGGCCAGAGAAATGTGAATTTGAACGGTCTTCCATTGAATACCTAGGTCTAGTGATCAGCGAAGGAGAAGTGCAAATGGACCCAGTCAAAATAGAGGCGGTCAGAAGCTGGCAGGCACCTACAATGCTACGTGATCTTCGAGGTTTCCTAGGATTTGCTAACTTCTATCGGAGATTCATCGAAGGTTTTGCAAAGAAAGCATGACCTTTGAATGACCTCACCCGCAAAGACACCAAATGGAACTGGGGATCCCTACAGCAGGAAGCTTTCGAATCATTAAGGGACGCCTTCACCTCCGCACCAATCCTCACACTATGGGATCCATCAAAACCAAGCCGGATTGAAGTTGATGCATCAGGCTTCGCCACTGGAGGTACTCTCTCGCAACTCCAGGAGGATGTCACAAAGAGGTGACGACGGTGGCGGAGCGGAGCGGAGACTTAGGCGAAAGCGGACACTGGTCCCAACGACAAAGTTATATTGATAATAAATACAAGTAAGTAAGTTCAAGACATACCTGGTCCCAACGACAAAGAGGTCAAGATAAGGGACCAGGTTGTGGGGGCTGGCTTATATATACAAGGTGGAGCGTGGGAACTATGAGGTAATACTGTATAGCTCCGGCACAAGGAATGGAACTAATAGAATGGAATGGAATGTTCCGGAATGATTATTGTAGGTAGGGGGGCTTGGATGGTGTATCGTAAAGAAAGGAAAATGATAGGGGGTGGGCTCACTTCATGACATTACCCCCCTCCTTATGACCATTGCCCTCAATGGTCAAGCTTTTGCCGCCTGAGGGTGCTTTTTGTGGAATTTTCGGATAGTTGCTGGGGCGTGTTCAAGATTTGGTGCAGGTTCCCATGAGTTGTGTCCTGCATCGTAGCCTTTCCACTTTACCAAGTACTCTAGCTTCTTCCACCTAATCCGACTATCCAAGATGTCCTCGACTTCATACTCCGGCTCATCCTCATCCTCTAGATATACTGGTTCCGGTGGTGTTGCAATTTCGCCGTTTACGGTGTTCCCTCTCCAAGGGTACAATTTATCAACATGGAACACAGGATGGATGCGGTCCAGGGATAGTGGGAGGTCTAAACGGTAGTCCAGGGGCCCAACCTTCTGCAAAATGGTGTAAGGTCCTAGCTGTCGATCCCCAAGTTTCTCACTGGAAAGTTGGAGCTTGATGTCCTCTGCGCTTAGCCAGACCTGATCTCCAACTTGGAATTGATGTGCCTTTCGTTTTCCCCGTTCGTAGTTTTCCTTTTGCCGTCGTTTCCCCAGGTGTAGCGCCGCCCCAGCATCCTGTCGTGCATCCCGCAGTATCTGGATGCGATCATCCACCGCCGGAATCCCACTCCGTTGTCCAACTGGAATGTTAAATAGAGGCAGATAACCATAGGTGAGTTCGAATGGGGACGTTCCAAGTGCAGAGTGGGTGCGAGAGTTAATCACAAATTCCGCCATAGGTAGGTGCTCCGCCCAGTCATCCTGGCGGCGTCCCACATAGAGTCTGAGGTATTTTTCGACTTCTTGGTTTGCCCGTTCGGTCTGTCCGTTTGCTTGGGGGGTGGTACCCTGAGGTGAGGTTTGATTTGATTCCTAGGCGGGAGAGTAATGATCGCATGAGTTTTGCTGCGAACTGGGGTCCCCGGTCTGATACAAAGCGGAGGGGAAGACCATGGAGGCGAAAAATTTCGCGATAGTAGATGTCGGCCACACCTGCTGCTGTGATTGAAGTTGTACAAGGAATTGCATGGATTTGTTTACCATAAAGGTCCGTGCAGACTAGAATCGCGTCATACCCTTGCGAGTTGGGCAGCTGTGTGATCAAGTCAACTCCCACTTCTTCCCACAAGCCTGCTGGGACGTCTAGAGGTAGTGTTACTGCTCGTGGGTGTCTCTGTATCTTCTTCCTTGCACAAGTCTCGCATCCTTCAACATATTTTTCTACAAAGGATCGCAAGGTGGGCCACCAAAAGTGGGTGCTGACGAGGTCAAGGGTATTGTGAAGTCCAGGGTGGCCAGCAGAGGGGTTATCGTGACATTGCTTGAGTACTTCTTTCCGGAGGTCATCATCTGGTGGGACATATACTCTTCCTCGGTGGTATACTAGTCCCTTGTCTTCTTCCCATTCTGCTATCCCATTGGCCAAGCGTTTGAGACCGCTTCTCCTAAGCTCTTCCAGTCCTTCCAGTACTTGGGCCTCCTTTTGAGACGCCTGTCGGATGCGGTCCTCCAGTGGGTTTTGTAGTGAGGTAGCTGCCACTTGCATGAAATGGGCTGGTTTCAGAACAATCTGTTGTCGATTATCTTCGCTATCCAGAACCTGATGTGCTGCCATACGAGAGAGAGCGTCTGCCTGAGTGTTGGACTTGCCAGGGCGGTGAGTGAGCTGGAAGTCGAATCGGGACAACCATAGTGCCCATCGCGCCTGCCGTCTACTGAGGTCTTGAGCAGAACGCCAGAATTCCAGGTTTGCGTGGTCGGTGAGAATCTCGAACGGTTGTGGTGAACCTTCCAGGAAGCTTCTCCAGTCCTTTAATGCTTCGATGATAGCGAGCATCTCTCGGTCATAGATTTCGTAGTTTCGTTCAGCTGCTTGCATGGAGGCTGATCGAAATGCCACTGGGTGCCACTGGCCGTCGTCTTGTTTCTGCATTAGGGCTCCTCCCGTAGCAAAGCCTGATGCATCTACCTCAAGTTGTGTGAGCCTATTAGGGTCCCAGAGTGCCAGTACCGGTGCTGTGATGAATGCTTCCCTTAGGGTATCGAATGCTTGTTGTTGGTGTGTCCCCCAACTGAAGCCTGTATCCTTTTTTGTTAGGTCGTTCAGAGGGCGTGCTATGCGGGCAAAGTTCCGTATGAATCGACGGTAGAAGTTAGCGAAGCCTAGGAATCCCCGTAGTTCTCGTAGATTCTTTGGGGTAGGCCAGTCGCGGACTGCAGCTACTTTTACTGGATCCATGCGCACTTCACCTTCTGATATCACTAGTCCCAAATACTCAACCTGAAGCTCTTCAAACTCGCATTTCTCTGGTCGCAGGTAGAGGTCATGTTTCTCCAGCCGCTTTAGTACCTCTCGCACCACCTGCCGGTGTTCTTGCAAATTGTTACTGAAGATGAGGATGTCGTCTAGGTAGACTGCTACCTTACCAGCCGCCACTAGGTCTGAAAAGATGGAATTCATGAGCGCTTGGAAGGTAGCTGGCGAGTTGGTGAGACCGAAGAACATTACACTGGGTTCAAATAACCCTCGGTTGGTTGCAAAAGCGGCCTTCCACTCATCACCCTCCTTAATCCGGACATTGTTGTAGCCCCATCTGACGTCAAATTTGGTGAAGTACCGTGCCCCCTGTAGACGGCTGACAATGTCAGCGACCAGTGGGAGAGGATAGCGGTTCTTTAGGGTTACTTGGTTGAGTTTCCGGTAATCCTGTACGAAGCGGAGCTTCCCATCTTTCTTCTTAACAAAGAAGACGGGTGAAGACAGTGGCGATTTTGAGGGGCGAATGTAGCCTTTTCGGAGGTTGTCATCCAGGAAGCGGTCGAGTTCACCTTGTTCATTCAATGACATTGGATAGACTTTTGTGCGCATGGTTTCCGGTGCACCTGGGATCAATTCTATAGCATGATCCCAGGGTTGGTGGTCAGGGAGGCGCTCTGAAGCAGTTTCAGAGAATACTTTTTCGAAATCGCGGTAGGGTTCTGGGACCATTTCTTCAAAGGTTTTCATGGGTTTTGTTTTGTGGGCTTGTTCCGCTAGCTGTTGGGAGTAGGTGAACCCTGCAGCACACCAGACTTCATCTGTTTGTTCGTGTAAGATTCCTGACTTCACCCATGCACGTCGGGTTCGTCGGTTTGCTCGAATGCGGTGTATGGGCGACTCTTCTGTCTCCTCATCCAGTGTGTCAAGTGGTGGTTCAGGGGTGATCACAGTTTCAATTTCCTCCGCCGTGTCTTGCTCTTCCACCTCCTCTATCGTTGTTTGTTGGGATCTGACTGTGAGTCGTCCTTTCTCCCAGTCAATATCTGGATTGGCCTTACGTAGCCAGGGGAGTCCTAAGATTAGGTCTTCGCCTCCCAGATTGGTTACTAGCAAGTCTGTCCACCGTTCTTGGTTATCAACAGTCAGGGCTAGGCGTGCAAAGTGTGTGATCTGCCCTGCTCGGTTAGCAGACCCATCAATGTTAAAGACGCCAATGGGTTTCCTGAGTGGGAAGGTCCTTACACGGTGACGGGTGACAAACTCTTGGTTCAAAAATAGAGCAGTGGCTCCAGAATCAACCATGGCTGCAGTTGCTATACTGTGATTTCTTCCTCTTAGTTTTGCGTTAATTCGGAAGTGAGATGAATTGGAGTTCAATTCCGAAATAGTAGATATTTTACAAGATGGGAGAGAATCATACGCAGATGTGGAATGTATAGCGAACTGGTTTACGGGTACTCTCGATGCAGCCGAGACGGGCACCCGCTTTAAAAACCCTCCTGAGAACCTGGTGCTGGGGCCATGGCATTGGCTCTGTTAAGGAGCTCCTGGAGCTGGGCAATCTGGGTGGAGAGGTCAGGCGTAAGTGGGGACGGAGCAGTGGGAGCTGGAATGGACGCGGCAATTTGGACAGGTTCATTGGGGAAGAGGGTGAACGGTGTCGAAGCAGAAGCAGAGACTTGTTGACGGCGGGGTTGTTGGCGCTTACCCCGGCCACGTTCTAGACCCATGAACTTGTCTTGGCAGACTGATTCTAGGTGGCCTCGTCGTCCACAGTAGCGGCAAACTGTCTCCTTGTATGAGCAGTTCCTCTTTTCGTGACTCTGCGAGCCACACCCATAACACCTTCCTCTCATCTGGGCCACGAAGCTTTCTCTGCTGTTACCACTAGTGTGTGTGGCATCGACATCCATAGCATGGGAGTTGGCAGGGGGGGAGGAGATATGGGAGGTGCCTGGGTTGCGACCTGTCATGGTGGGATCGTGCAGGAACACATCCACTGAAATTGCTCGCCTGATAGCCTCCTCCAGGGTGGGAGCCAGTCCCTGGGCTATATTGACCACAATGAGATTTTGTCGGATCTCTTGGTTGAGGCCGCTATGGAAGCGTTCTCGCAGGTCGACGTCTGAAAGCCCGGTCCGATCACCAATGTCCTTGAAATTCTGTGCAAATTCCGCTACCGTTTGACCTTTTGCCTGCCTGAGATGCTGGATTGCATTCCGGGCCTCCATACCTGCATCAATGGATTCAAATCGGAGGGTGAAGGCTGTTTTGAAGTCTTCCCATCGTCCATTGAAAGGTTGTTGGTTATGGCTGAATTCTAGGAGGTATGGTGTGGCCCAGTCAGCAGCCTTGCCTGAGAAGAATCCTAGCGCTGCCTTGATCAGCTTCCCTTCGTTGCTACTCAGATCTGGTTGTTCCATTGCCCAGCTTTGATACTGAGCAATGAAGCGACGTGCTTCTGCACTACTAGAGCCTTTGAAGAGCTCAGGTTTATTCATACTGGACTTGGCTGAGGCTTTGTGGAGGTTGGCCGTGAGCTGGGCCACCTGCTCGATGAGCTGTGCCATGAGCTGGTTTGTGTTGACTTCAGAGGTCGACATAATGGATGGGGGTGCAGTGGGAGTAGGGATAAGGATGGGTGTGATCACGGTACCGTCGGAAAGGTTCTCCTCTTCACTGATGGAGTTGGCAGCAGCGTTTGGACAGGGTTGAGAACTGCAATCAGCCCAGGAGCTGCTTTTGCTGCGGTGGATGTGGGTTTGATCTTTAGTATCAAAAGCGTGTGGGTAGGCAGAGCAGTCGATAGCTTGGGCGGGCAGGCTTGGTGCGGAGGTGTCTGTAGACGTGGTGGAAGCGGAGCCTGCAAGGATAACCTAATCGGTAGGCTATCAGTGCAGTAAGGGATCTTGACCTAATGTCACAAAGAGGTGACGACGGTGGCGGAGCGGAGCGGAGACTTAGGC
>JAOTPV010000123.1:0-126033 GCA_028011355.1 Lentinula aciculospora
CCCCCTAACCCCTAACCCCTAACCCTAACCCCTAACCCCTAACCCCTAACCCCTAACCCCTAACCCCTAACCCTAACCCCTAACCCCCTAACCCCTAACCCCTAACCCCTAACCCCTAACCCCTAACCCCTAACCCCTAACCCCTAACCCCTAACCCCTAACCCCTAACCCCCTAACCCCTAACCCCTAACCCCTAACCCCTAACCCCCTAACCCCCTAACCCCTAACTCTAACTCTAACCCTTAATAAAATCCGTTAGTAATAGCCCCTGTCTCCGGCCCGGTAATCGGGCCGACCGGCAGCCACTTTTCGGATCGGGTCTAGAATTAGGGCCAGTTGACCACCTTTCGGTCTTTTCTCTTATCTCTACGAGACCACAAGGTCAGGCAATTAATATAAATGACGACTCGCTTATCGTACTCCCCGGAGCCAAGGTAAACGTTTCATTTAGTTGCGATTAACAATTCACAGGAATCGGCCAATCGAATCGTTGCATTAGTAACGCTTATCGATGATATCATGATTCGTGACTCACGAACAGCCCTGATGAGCCTTTAAAAGGCGAAATGGGTTGGTACTAATTCGATATTAGCACCCATTGGCTTGTTCGCCTTTTAGTGTCACTCCGACTCACTCGCTTCGCTCGCATCGTCGTCGTGTCTGCCCCCCCCTAACCCCTATATACGACTTGCTCCCCCTACACATTTTTTGCTTTACTTTTTGTGCAAATCATGTCTTCTATCTTTCGTGCATTATCACCTTTGGCCATTGCTACCGCCACTGGTGCTCATTATGAGTCCTCCGCGGACGCTACTAGTAGCGTTTCGTTTCAACTGCTCAGCTCTGCTGGCAGTGTTCAGGAGGTACTCGCATTGATCCCCGATTCTTATCGGGGAGTCCTAACTGGTCCCTTTAACGGGATCAGGGCTACTGCAAATAGACTTTGCAGTGCGCTAACAAGTGTGAGAAACTTGGAAGTGCATAAAGCCGCTGGGACATTGCCTGCGTCGATACCCAAGACGCACGTCGATCTTCAGCTAACTGCTGAATTTCGCACATCGGCTGCTGGCATCGACGCTTCATCGTCGATGCAGGAACTTAACGATAAGTTCCGCCAACAACTGTTTGAACAACAGTTGAAGGCCAAGAAGCTCGATATCGAGCATCTTCAGTCGTTGATGACTCCGGAAAAGCTCTTCAATGAGCTTAGCCCGATCGTTACCGCCCGCTTCAATCACTTACGTGAAACCTCGAAGCGAGCAAACATCCAGGAAGTAAATGTCCTGGATGATAACAGTCGAGTTGTTGGTACAGAAATGAGGCTCACCGGTTTTTCCGAGGATCCGAATCTCAAAGGCCAACATCTGGAGCTCCTTGCAAACGTCGTTCAGCTGGCGTTTCGTGTTTGTTCTATCGTCGAATCACAACATGATAAGCAAAAATGCCCAGCGCAAGGAAAAGCGCGAACTTAAAGCGTCAGTCGACGTCGAAATGAGCGATATTACTCGCCCAGGACCGTCCATTCAATCCGTAATTGATAAGGCGGTCAACGCTAAAGTTCGGGAAGCCCTTAAGGGGTCTAAGAAAAAAGACTCCAGTAAGCATTTATCCACTTCGGGTTTGTTTACGTCTCATACCCCCTCCCACAGGTTCAAAGAAGAAAACGTCGGGGAAGAAAGGGGGCAAGGGCGCCAAAGACTCGGCAACCGCCGGAGTTCAAGTAGTAAAAACTCCGTCAGGTACGCTCAAAGCACTGCCAGCGCCTCTCGCTCACCTTCGATCTACTCCAGCTACGAAGGGCGGGAAGCGGGCTCCAAAGAAGCCACAGAAGAAAAAGAATACTGGCAAACCGAGTCAACCGGAAGCTTCGTCCTCCAAGGCGAAAGGGAAACAAAAAGCATGGTGAGTACGCTCTCCTCTAGGTCGTTTGATTGGTCAAACCCTAGCACTTATCCCGATGAGTTATTAACTCTCTCATACCCAGATGCCATAAAACGTGTTATGCTCGAAATTCCCCTCGATGTGCTCGAGGCTAGTACCTTTCGTAGTAGTGTACATTTAGGACCTGGTGTAAATCTTCCGTTAAAATATCAAATGGACTTAAGCGTAGGACAAAAATATATGTTCTATTCTCCTCGTAATAAAAAACTCCTTATGGAGGCGTGGGATGACTTTGAGTATCGCATTAAGTGGCGACTATTCTTTACGTTTAAGAACGGCCTAGACCGTGATTCTTATGATCCAGATTACTCGGTTCCTAAGGTGAGAACCTCCAGGATCCCGGGTTTACCCGAATATATCGAAACCGGACTTAGATTGGGAAGAAACTATGTTGAAAAAATAGCTTATCTTATACCAGCTAACCAGGAAAGGGGCGCACTCAACGCGTTGGCCCCTGATCCTAAACGGGTTCGAGAGTATCTTATCGACAACGATTACGTTGTAACTAATACTGATAAGAACTTAGGTATTGCGGTGTCTCAACGCACCTGGATACAAGAAAAATCCCTCGCTCTGCTCTCTAATCAAGAGGATTATGAAGAACTCTCCTTCACTGATGCGAAACGGATTTTAGACAAACAATGTACATCGATGGAACTTTTAGCTGGGTCTGTCGAAGACGCAGAGCCTGAATTGGCGGATCAACTTCAGCGGTTTTTCCGGCATAAGATAACCCCGCCATTCGGTACGCACCATATTCCCACATTTTACTGTATTCCTAAAATACACAAAGAACCTGTGAAAGGAAGACCAATCATACCGTGTCATAGTGCGATACAAAACCCTGCTGCCAAGTACGTTAGTAAGCAACTTAAGCCTTTGATTGAGGCATCGCCTTCCATTATACATGGATCCAAGGACCTGGCGATTAAGTTGTCGAAGTTAAAACCTGATCCGAGACGACGTCTTTTTGTAGTTACCGGCGACGTCGTCGCATTCTACCCTAACGTCCCACTAATACAATGTTTCGACGTTGTAACAAACCTCTTCGTAGAGTTTTGGAACATTGAGTGTGACACGGAAGGAGTGCCTTTAGAAGAAACCTGGCGCCATAAATTATTACTATTTATGAAAGCCATGGATATAGGTTGCTCGGATCTCGTAACACAGTTTTTTGACGGCAACGTCAAGAAGTTTAGATACTTTCGCCAGAAACGTGGCCTTGCCATGGGTACCAGCTGTGCCCCTGATCTCGCTAATCTGTTCGCAGTTTGGTTCGAGACACGTAAGAAAGTCTTAGAATTACCATGGATGTTCTTCTATGGTCGTTACATCGACGATTGTTTAGCGCTAGTTTATGCCCACTCAGAAGACGAGGCACTAGCATTATGCAAAGACAATATACAGTTCGATGGCTGTGTAATTGAATGGGACGCTAGCGCGCGTTATCAGCATTTTCTGGACCTGACTATTTATATAGACGATCAAGGTTTAATCCAGCACATGCCTTACCGGAAAGCTAAGTCCCACCAGGAAAGAATTCCATGGATATCTCACCACCCGCTCGATGTCAAGAGAGGGACCTTTATTAGTGAAATGTCTCGTTTAGCCACGTTATGTAGTACTCAGTCACACTACGTAGACGCTATAAAAGATTGCGCAATCCTTTATATTCGACGTGGTTATCCCGAAAAGTTAGTATATCACTGGCTTAATCAGCATAAAAAAGAACGTTGGGAACAACGGTTGACTCTTAAGTCTGCCAACAACCACGACACGTCAGAAGACGTCCTTGTGCTTAAGTCCACATTCAATACTGCATGGGATTACTTTTCCGCCAATAAATTAGGCGATGTTATTACAGGATACTGGAAGAGGTGGTTGAATCACGCCGAAAATAATACCTTTAATGGTATGTATCCGAACACCGTACACCAGTGGGGTATGCGGGAGATTGACGGGTCGATGTTGACACCCCTTGTGGCGGTCACTAGATCTATCGGTCTTCCGTCTAACCTGCCGGTTTTTGTACCGGATGTTCGTCTAACAGGACTCCATAAAGCTCGATGGTTGGTGTCGCGAAAGCGTACACTTAACCTCTTCGACCTTGCTAGTTCTTGGAAAAAAGAAGTAATAACCCGCATGGATAAGCAAGTCTCTTCCGAGATCGGTCTAGGACCCGGTACTCTCGTTGACGACGTCGCAATGGACGTCGATTCCGACTTGATTGATTTACACCGGATATCCCCGCCAACCGACTTGGAGCGAATCCATTTACCTTCCGTTTAAAGACGGAAACACAGGTTTTGACGTGCTGGCTGCGGCTGGTACGCATAGGTTTTGATGGACGGTTAGTCCTGGCTTATGTTATTCCGGCTTTGATACAGTCAGTCCCGGCTTGTGTTTTCCCTTAAACGGCAACTAATTTATTGTCAAGATATATTCTTGTAAGTACTTCGGTATACTGTTGTTCGCGACAGACGGTATTAACCGATTGGTTTTGAAGCCCAACCCCCAAACCGCTAACCCCTAACCGTAAGTACTGAGCATTAATAGTGCTCGAATTGTTAACTAATATGTCAACTTCGTTAGCCTAACCCCCTAACCCCTAACCCCCAACCCCTAACTCTAACTCTAACCCTTAATAAAATCCGTTAGTAATAGCCCCTGTCTCCGGCCCGGTAATCGGGCCGACCGGCAGCCACTTTTCGGATCGGGTCTAGAATTAGGGCCAGTTGACCACCTTTCGGTCTTTTCTCTTATCTCTACGAGACCACAAGGTCAGGCAATTAATATAAATGACGACTCGCTTATCGTACTCCCCGGAGCCAAGGTAAACGTTTCATTTAGTTGCGATTAACAATTCACAGGAATCGGCCAATCGAATCGTTGCATTAGTAACGCTTATCGATGATATCATGATTCGTGACTCACGAACAGCCCTGATGAGCCTTTAAAAGGCGAAATGGGTTGGTACTAATTCGATATTAGCACCCATTGGCTTGTTCGCCTTTTAGTGTCACTCCGACTCACTCGCTTCGCTCGCTCGTCGTCGTGTCTGCCCCCCCCTAACCCCTAACCCCTAACCCTAACCCTAACCCCTAAGTCTGCCCCCCCCTAACCCCTAAGAAGAAACCTGGCGCCATAAACTGTTATTGTTTATGAAAGCTATGGATATAGGTTGCTCGGATCTTGTCACACAGTTTTTTGACGGCAACGTCAAGAAGTTAAGATACTTTCGTCAGAAACGTGGCCTTGCCATGGGTACTAGTTGTGCCCCTGATCTCGCTAACCTGTTCGCAGTTTGGTTCGAGACACGTAAGAAAGTCTTAGAATTGCCATGGATGTTCTTCTATGGCCGTTACATCGATGACTGTCTAGCGCTAGTCTATGCCCAATCAGAAGACGAGGCACTAGCATTATGCAAAGACAATATCCAATTCGATGGCTGTGTAATTGAATGGGACGCTAGCGCGCGTTATCAGCATTTTTTGGACCTGACTATTTATATAGACGATCAAGGTTTAATTCAACATATGCCTTACCGGAAAGCTAAGTCCCACCAGGAAAGAATTCCATGGATATCTCACCACCCTCTCGATGTCAAGAGAGGTACTTTCATCAGCGAGATGTCTCGTTTAGCCACGTTATGTAGTACTCAGTCACACTACGTAGACGCTTTGAAGAATTGCGCAATTCTTTATATTCAACGCGGCTATCCCGAAAAGTTAGTATATCACTGGCTTAATCAGTACAAAAAAGAACGTTGGGAAAAACGGTTGACTCTTAAGTCCGCCAACAACCACGACACGTCAGAAGACGTCCTTGTGCTTAAGTCCACATTCAATACCGCATGGGATTATTTTTCCGCCAATAAATTAGGCGAAGTTATTACAGGATACTGGAAGAGGTGGTTGAATCACGCCGAAAATAATACCTTTAATGGTATGTATCCGAACACCGTACACCAGTGGGGTATGCGTGAAGTCCACGGATCGATGATGACACCCCTTGTGGCGGTCAGTCGGTCTCTGGGTGCCACGTCGCTCTTACCGGTTTTCGTACCGGATGTTCGTCTGACAGGACTCCATAAAGCTCGATGGCTAGTGTCGCGAAAGCGTACACTAAACCTCTTCGACCTTGCTAGTTCTTGGAAAAAAGAAGTAATAACCCGCATGGATGAGCAAGTCTCTTCCGAGATCGGTCTAGGACCCGGTACTCTCGTTGACGATGTCGCAATGGACGTCGATTCCGACTTGATTGATTTACACCGAATATCCCCGCCAACCGACTTGGAGCGCATCCATTTACCCTCCGTTTAAATAACGGAACCACAGGTTTTGACGTGCTGGCTGCGGCTGGTACGCGTAGGTTTTGATGGACGGTTAGTCCTGGCTTACGTTACTCCGGCTTTGATACAGTCAGTCCCGACTTGTGTGTTCCCTTTAACGGCAACTAATTTATTGTCAAGATATATTCTTGTAAGTACTTCGGTATACTGTTGTTCGCGACAGACGGTATTAACCGATTGGTTTTGAAGCCCAACCCCCAAACCGCTAACCCCTAACCGTAAGTACTGAGCATTAATAGTGCTCGAATTGTTAACTAATATGTCAACTTCGTTAGCCTAACCCCCTAACCCCTAACCCCCAACCCCTAACTCTAACTCTAACCCTTAATAAAATCCGTTAGAAATAGCCCCTGTCTTCGGCCCGGTAATCGGGCCGACCGGCAGCCATCTTTCGGATCGGGTCTAGATTTAGGAGCAGTTGACCACCTTTCGGTCTTTTCTCTTATCTTTACGAGACCACAAGGCCAGGCGACTAATATAAATGACGACTCGGTTATCGTACTCCACCGGAGCCAAGGTAAACGTTTCATTTAGTCGCGATTAACAATTCACAGGAATCGGCCAATCGTATCGTTACATTAGTAACGCTTATCGATCATATCAAGATTCGTGACTCACGAACAGCCCTGATGAGCCTTTAAAAGGCGAAATGGGTTGGTACTAATTCGATATTAGCACCCATTGGCTTGTTCGCCTTTTAGTGTCCACTCCGACTCACTCGCTTCGCTCGCTCGTCGTCGTGTCTGCCCCCCCCTAACCCCTAACCCCTAACCCCCCTAACACTAAGTCGAAGTCAAGGTTTCAGCCCAATAAGCACCCGAAAGTCGAGGTTGAGGTCGAGTTGAAGTCGAGGTTGTCATGAAATGATCTTTTTCCATTATTCTTTTCTTTTATTATTCTTTTCCTTTTCTTTTATTTACTTACCTAATCACCAAAGCGCTTACACTAGCGCTTATTATATTTTCATTATCATTTAGGTTACACGCGTCAACCTTATTGTTCTCGCGTTGTCGTTTCACTTAGGCGCGACTCTCTCGTGCCTGTCAGTTCATTGACAGGACGACGTCATTATCGTTCCGCTTCCATGCTTCTTTTTATATTGCCTTATTGTTTACTCACCTAATACCTACAGCTTTACTTATGGATACAAGCGACTCTTATTGTAGATCCTCACGGTTACGGCGCGAGACGTCTCTCACGGCTTCATATCCCAATAGTATATAAGACTTAGTATTTTGTAGTTATATTCCTTAGCTCTATTCTCCTCGGTAGCTAGACTTGTAGTTGGGCTGTTTTTATCCATCCTCTTTCGCTTTTTCACTCTCTTGCTCATCGTCTATCGTGTGACGCCTGGTTGTCTCTTGTGAGAGCTAGCGAGTCGCTGACAGAGGTCAAGGTTTGAGCCAAATAAGCGCTCAAAAGTCGAGGTCTGATTGACCCGTGTGAAAATCTTTAGTGCTCATAGCTCGCTGGACTGTTTGATGTGTAGAGGAGAGAGGGTATAATAATATTGAAAATGAAGTATGCTAGAGAGTAAGGGAGGGGTATAGGTAGGTAGGGAAAGTAAAATAAGTGAGGATAATAAAAATTAAAATAGTGAAATTGGAGAAGAAAATAGAGTAATATTCCTGGGTTCTGGTGAGTTGTTCTGAGTATGTTTCGTACAACTTATGGTTAAGCTCCTAGGGCACCGAGTCTCATAATCTGTTGTAGAGTAAGCTCAGTTGAGTGTACGGAGACAGGACAACTGAGGGAAGTAAACTACTACACTGCAGGTATATAAGCTGATCGCTTGATCGGTGTATGTAGGCTGCGGAGTGTGACCAGAACAGAGTAATAAGTAATTGTCCAAGGAAATATCTGGTCTTACGGGGTACTGCTCAACAAACCAACAAGGCTTCCTCTTAGCCTTGGAGAAGCACTCCGTTCCTACCACACTTTACACTCAATGAAGAATATATGCGAAAGGGCAGTCGATATACGAGTAAATAATTAATCATTAACAAATCCTACGAGCCAAAAGGACAATCATTGGTGGCTAATATCCGTATGAATCCAGAACATAAAGTATGAGGGTAAAATAAAGTCCATCGATGCGAAGTTGGAATACCTCATGTCCTCATGTTCTCAAAGGAAGAAAGTGGCACCAACGACGGCACTAAGGAGAGCGACAAATACACCAAAGTTCCCTAACTTGTAAGAAACGGCACCGTTAAAACTACCGCTAGCACTGGTGGTGGAGGCTCCGGCAGATGAAGTACCGGAAGCGGTTGTACCAGCGGAGCTGGTGCCAGTGACAGAGCCAGTGCTATGGAGAAGATCAGATAGATTTCGGGAGCAATAGAATGTTGAACTCACGTAGAGGCACTCACACCACTGGACGAACCTGTGGTAAAGGTGGTGCTGACAGAGGCAGAGACACCAGTGGTAGGGGCTTGGGCGATGGAGAACGAGTCCGACGAGGAGAAGACCGCATTGATGTTGGAAACGTTGACAGCACTCAAGGTGTAACCAGAGCTATTTATATTCTATCAATACGTATTTTGGGAGGATGAGACTCGAGGAACGTACTCAGCTGGAACGATGGGCCATTCAATACTAAGCGGACTTGCTGAGGTGGGATCGAGATTGTTGGCGAGGGCAAGTGATTTACCGAAAGACGGGTGGTTTAGTTCCAGGGTGAAGGTACTACAGAAGGTCGGTTAATCCTGACGGAAAAGAATCAACAAAAAGACAGCAACGTACGGATCATCATCGGTAGAGGTCCATGTGACATTCGAAACAAGGCCAGAGGTAACGTTTGTGGGAGTGTCGAGGGTTAAACCAAGGACTACAGGAAGGGCAGCAAGAAGAACGCTGCAATGGATGATATTAGGACGGGAGACTTGGGACTGAAAAGTCTTACAGAGCTTTGGCGAACATGTTTGAGGTCGTGAAAGAAAAAGGTGAAAACGAGAGACGGTACAACGACAACGTGAAGGAAGGGAAGTACAACGACGAGGGAAATAACTGAATATTTATACCTCAAATATGTACAAAGCTTCCGTCGCGTGATGATGGAGCGTGGGTATTTTTGTCAACGGCGTACTCATGAAAAGACTGGTCATTGCAAGCTTTTTCAAGCTTGCTGACGGAAAACGCGATAGACTCGGACTAGCTCTAGCTTCTGCAAGAGATTTTATCAAAAAGGTGAGGGTTGTTTCGCCGGGGCCAATCCTCAACACATGCAAAAGTTCTCATGGTCTGTTCATGGTCAAGACCAAAACAAAACTACCGATAGATTTTACTGACGGTTCATGTCATTCCTCTTTCAAGGACAAGACCCAAGACTGATAACCAGCGTAACAGATGGCATGTGCTCATTCTTCTCCCCAACCTTCGATCTATAGGCCGTTCAGTTTGACCAACTTTGTGTGATACGATAATCGTACCAGGGGCATGCTGTAGAAGCTTGAGATTCAATGCACAAATCAAGATAGGATACAATCAGCATCGCGAAATAGCGCGTCGATACCGAGTACGTTGATCCCTGTTTCAATCCTCATTTTTGTCTCCTCACTCTTCTCAGATCTGACAGAATTTCAGGAGTATACTCGGAGGAAGGATGGAGTGACTGGTGACATTTTGTCAAGCTTTGATAATTATCATGATTCACAAGCTTAAAATCAGTCGACATCAGAACGGAGTATACGGAGAAGAAGCAAGCCGGTCAGCTGTACTTTACCAAGCTGCATTCTATACAACTAGATGGAACTTAGGGATCGAATTCAATGCGATTCGGAGCATGTACATCGGCCGCCACGTAGTGCTATCTAGTTATCCCTCAGCGTAAGAAATTCAAACGAAAATATGGAGAGGATGTTTGTCCCATGATCGTACTTCCATCTTCGACGAACTTGTTTAAACCTAGGGACATTAGTCGCAACTCGGTCTTATCTCGAAGTTTACCGGTTGCAGAAAATGCGAACCGTTTTCAACAAACAAACTGCAAAATAATAGAATGAACATTTAGTTGGCTTCGCATAATTCCGGAAATTCCATTACAGCTTGGCGATGAATTAGTCAACGGGGAACTTCCAAGATTGGTTCATAGTAGACGTCTCTAAATTGTGTGAAAGGTTCATTTTGAATTAGTAATCAAACCAGGCGTATAACCGAGGGAGAGGTGACTGAAGGGATGGAACAAAAGTTAGCATCTACTAAATTATTATCACTCATGAAGTCGATCGATTCAGTAGTCATAAAATCATGCTCAGCCCGGTGATTACTGCACAGTCGTAATGCATATATCATAGATTTCGCTACCTGAAACCTAGTACATATATAGTTGACGAAAATTCACATCGAAAGCGATCGGTATAATAGCCCTTTGACGACGAAAATTCAACAGCCGTTTTGATTAAGACATGGTCCTCGCATCCATCTCAATTAACTGCAGCTTCCAGTAAGTTCTCGGGTAAGCTACACTTATCTGTTTTCTATGATAAAAGGGCACAAGGATTTTCCAAAGACTCCTTGCTTCTCCCGCTTTGTTGGAGGCTAGGAGTCTCTTCGGAATTCGAGGGTATGTAGTAATCGGATAGTTGACATGGCCAATAAATTGAGAGCTGTATGAGAATAGAATGAACAGCTCTAGCCCAATGATATATAGTCTGCTGTTTTATAGTTACGATCGTAAATTCTTGGATCATCATCAAGTGTGGAAAGATTGTGTAGTTTCGCGTCTTCCCACCAAGAACGTATGGAGAGGAAGAGTTTTCAAGTTAGTGGAGCTAGGCTAGTAAGAGATGAGCAACTCTCGTTGAATATTACACGATGAAATACAGCAGGGACCTCCGCAGTTACCAGTCCTCAAGATTACGGCTACCGCAATAGAGCCGTTGAATGCGTATGAGTTTCCGTAGTAATTTTGACTACTACACAAGGAAATATTCTGTCAGCATCATTATCAACTTGGTTTACCAACGGCGATCCCAAGCAGTATAATGCCTCTATAATTGAACCTTGGAGCATCGTAGCCGTTGCACCGTCTTTGGTTGACATGGTATGATAATTTCTCGATTGAAGGTAATCAACTTGATAAACCCTTTGTCTCTTCTCTTCTCTCTCGCGATGACAAGCGTGTGTCTGTAGATAGTCATTAGTCTTTCGGTTATATTCAGCTCTTAATTCAACTGGCTGCTGGAGTAAATCATTGAATATTTTAATAGATCTGCAAGGTGCAAGGTCAAACACAGCCGAGCGCCCTTTTTCCAGCTAATGTTTCTCCATTTAGATTAACTCGAGCCCTTGAGTCTTCTGTATACTACTGCATAATGATTGATATTACGGCTCAGTAGGGAAAAGCATACATAAGGCGGGAAGTTCCGCAGAGCCTTTCGGGTCTTTCCTTCTCTGTAATCAATCCTGGAACTCTTGTCTCTGAGCGAAGCTAGGAAAAGATAGAGGCGCAGTAACTTTACATATTATGCAACGACGCATCCGAAACGCGATGCGATAGGTTCCCATCCACCTTCAGGTGTAATCATCGGGCTGTCATCCTCAATCTCATAGTACATGAAAGACTGCAAGCTTCCCGCACTGTGTAACGAATAGAAAAGCGTCTTACCTCACTCATTGACAGATTCATAGAGTTTCTTGACTCCATCTGCGTGTATTTTGTGGACAATCCAGGAAGCGCCGAATTCATGCATTCAGTGTGAAAGATAGATATACATAAGTATTGCCGCCCAGATACTGATATTCAAAGGATGCCACCGACTAATGCAGTAAGATGACAGAAAGAACGACGTAGAGGCAACCCTTGGTGTATGCATATACACCTCCTAAAATATTTTTAAAACAGCGGGAAGACGTGTTCGAGTTGCAGATCTTGATTTATTGGTATTGTTGGCACAAGGGTGCTACAGTTTCGCAGGACTTTTCCATGCCGGCGAGCGTTTCTGGATTGTAAGATGATGATGATGTTTATAGACACTCTCCTATCAGTAAGAGGCACACAAGCAATGGGCTAGCATACCTCTGTAAACGCCTTAAGACCCTCCTAAAAAACGACGCAGTGAGGCTGGTCAATAACGAATAGCGGGAAAACGGTACTTACTTTAATGTTTTCACCTTTATACACTCTACTACTTTCTGGACTGAACATTGAATTCATGAATGCTTCCTCTGAACTGAGATTTTGCGATAAAAGGAGAGCATGCTTCGTGCATTGGACTGCATCGGGCGAATTGGCGACAATGGATTTGGCAAACCGAATTGCTTCTGGTACGACTTGCGATGCAGGTACTACGCTGTTAACGCTGTGATCGTGTTGAAGCCGCCAAAACAAGAAAATGATATGTAGGACCTCACAAGCCGAATCGTCTATGTGCGTCCACCGAACTGACTGTCTTTCCGGTCAGAAGCATTTCTGCTGCAAGCTATACAGAGATGATCAGTGGATAATTTACCGTCAGCAATAGATCCATACATGGTGACCCGCAATATGAGAGAGCCGAGGGATGCCTAGCAAGGAATGGGTAGTCGATTCCCAACCATAAAATTTCACTTACCTCCAGCAGCAGCAACCACTCCTCGCTTGACCTCCGGGAGAGCGAATTTGGCATCTTCGCCCGCGACGACAATGTCACAATTTAATACTATCTCAGTTCCACCACCGTGTGCTCCACCGTTGACTGCAGCTATTATAGGCTTTATGAGTTGACGACGAGATATGGAACCAAATCCATTGCGGTTAGCAGCTACTCGTTCCTGTTCTTCAGATTTACCACGTTGCTGGTCCTTATTCCACCTATCAAAAGACTGTTCTGAGTACGGATAGGACAGCAACATGAAATGACCTTGACAATTAGTAGCACATTGCGAGATCGCATGGATTAGAATTTCCAAGGGACTTACTCAACGAGGTCAGCTCCAGCACAGAAGAGCTTGCCTGCGCCGGTAATTATTACGACCCTAGAGGGGCATTCAGCAGTGAACTGGACCCCAATACCAATACCTAGTGGACCTACCATAGTCCAGATTCTTCGTTGAACCAGTCCAGTACCCACTCCAAATCCTTTTGCATCTGCGGGGTCATTGCATTACGGGACTTTGGCCGGTTCAGTGTCAGCATTAGGACGTGTTCAGCAGGAAATGATACTACGAGCTGATCAGAATGAGGAGGAGGAGAATACAGCTTTGTAGTCATGGTGTGAACAGGCTAAGAGATGGACGGTCCGGACACCGGTTCGAGTGCTCACGTGGAAGCTCGCTTCTTTTCCGTGTTCCTATCCGATTTCTATCTGCTGAAGACCTAGATGCCTCAGTATTGGCGCACGCAAGAAAATATTCTGGAGAGCGTTGATATAAACAAGCTGCGTCTTACAGGTTGGGTATAGCTGAGCTTCGGGTCTTTCAAGAACCTTCACACTTACCTCGAACCTCCGCTTCGCGGGGGCAAAGTGAGCGGAACATCGGAATCATGAACTAGCGACGGGAGCGACGGGGCTAGATAGTTGCGTGTTTCCATGGTGGTTTTATCATATCATGGATATCTTATCCGGCACTCATCGATGGGCAGAGATTCCAATTATTCTGGTTACTTGGAAATCGAAGAAAGCAAGCTAGGGGACAATAGTAAGTACTACGATATCAATTCTTAGTTCCTCCTCCCTCCCTCCCTCTGTCCGCCATTACTACAAGTACAACATCTTTAATGGGAACAAAGACTAGGCCAAAGGCGTAGCATGTGGTATATATAATACAGAATGCAAGAAATTCAAAGCAACACAGCGCGATGAAGATGCTGTGATGAAAATGATGAAGCAAAAGGAATCCTAGAGAGTTAATGTTAGATCAAACGCCAATTGTGATGAGAACGCGAATGTACTCGTCGGTTCCATTCACGACCTGAAGGGACAGTTGGGAGCATGATCCCCGCGCCAACCGCAGTGACCACACTGAGGAGGTCTGCTGTAGTTACTGGGTGTGTTCTTTGGGTCAACGGCTTGCATAGACACGAATGAATTCGTCGCTGCAGAAGGCGTAGAAAGTTGCGCGTTATGGGAAACGCAGGATGAAGGTGCAACCTTGGAGATGGTGGATGTGTACATCATCACGAGTTGAGTTGGGCCGCGAGAGTATTGGATCGATGATAAATGCGGTTGATGTAGATGGGGTTGCGATGGAGAGCATAGGAGAGATTCCTCTCCTTTTATCCTTTTCACAATTCGAACGGCATGTCCGGCATCCAATCCGTTGTGCCTGTGCAAAAATCTGGAGAGATGCGTCACCGAACCAAACGAATCTAAACTAATTATGGTAAGCTCATCGGATTGAACAAAGGAAATTTAGCACTGCCTCACTAATCTTTCCAAAATTTCTTTGACCTTGACTTCTGCTCCAGATCGCGTTGAAAGGCGTGATACGTACACCGGAACAACTGCCCATGCTCTCGGTCATAGGAACAACACGATGTGACCACGACTTTGAATGGTGTGGAAGTGAGCCGAACCAGTGAACCAACCAGTTGATAAGATATGGAGCTCTTCTGTATTGAATTAAATGAATACTTAGATTCGAAACCAATATGATTCAACGATTGAAAAAAACTAGAATTCTTCTCGAGTACGACATGTACATACAGACATACAAAACTCACCTATTCCTCAAGTGGAAAGTGCCCTGTTCTAGTAGCTCGTCCTACCGCCCTACCGAAAATAGATATGGCAAAAATGTTGCTTCTTTTATGTGTGACCAGGGGATAAAATAAAGGCGCCGTTTCTCATTTGATAAATGGACAGCAAGGTACGCCCCAGGTACGCAGCACAGATTGCTTATGGTGTGATAGTTGTGAAAACCATAAACGCAAGAAATCCTTGGATATTCTGAAGAATTCAATCCGAAATGTGCGCCCCGGACAACGCGGAATCAGGGTTTTCTATACGTCCCAGCCGCAGTGGGGTCAACCATATTTAAAATGAATATTCAAATTAAGATGAAAGTTGGCCTACACAAGGAAAAAATACCCTACTTCGGAGCGACCGAAAACGAGCTTGACCTCAGACCAGTCTCAAGAGGCAAACAATTTCTGCACAAGAGATATCGCACTGATGACAAACGACTTGAACCTGGCCAAATCGTCCTTCAACTGTCCCCCTCACTTCTTGAGTCGGGTCGTTCCTTTCGTCTCGGAGCGTCTTTGTACCAGTCTGGAACTAGATTAGCTTTAGGAATAGCTTTCTTCCGCTGCTCTTTCAATTCTCTCTCCTCGTCTTTAGCCTGCTGACGTTTCCTCTCCTCGTGTGCGCGCCTGGCCTGGAGTTCTTTCTCTCGAAGTTGGTCGTTGAATTTACCTCTTTCGCGAGCTCTAGCATCAGTGTGCATCTCGACCTGAAGTGGAACAACAGGCTTGATCTGCCCTTTGATACTAGTCAACAGCGCGTCCTGAACAGAGTGAGAGGCTTTGAAGTCCGGAATTGCATAGGCGGTATGAAGCTTCTGCCTTTTTCGAGGTTGCTCTTCTTGATTTCGGATAGTTGAATCGGTTTGACGAGCTTCAATTCTCCTGTCTGATTGAAAATTGAATCCGACAGGGCGAGTCGGTTTATTCCTAAACGTCTGAAGTCGAACGTTGAGATGTCATGCGCAAAACACTTTGAGTGTGACGAATTACCTGTACAGAACCTCCAGATCGTTCCAAATTTAACTTCGAAGTCCCATTCGAGGTTATTGAGCGTCCGGAGGAAGACCCGGAAAAATGACCCCGTTGCGCCGAGCTGGCTACACGATTCCCCAAAAAGCTGTTCGCCTTGCTTACAGGCTGTGAGGTTATCGAGGTACGAAGCAGGGGCTTGGACTTCACTCCACCGGAAGTTGAGCTTGAGTTTGCTGATAGTGGTGGTCGTTTCTTAAGAACATTGCGTCTTCCAAGCAAAACAGCATGAGAGGAAGAAGTGACAGCGGATGGCTTCTCTCTGTTTATCGGTTGGGCATGTGGGATTGGCGATCCCTGTCTCTTGTGAGATTTTCTCATGGGAGACGGAGGAGAATCTAGAGAGGAGTGCGATGTGATTTTCAAAGGCGAAAGCTGCGAAACTGTGAGAGGTATGTCAACCGTCGTTTCGGAAGTGTTGTAGCTATCATCTGCAACGCGGCTGGACGATTGTTCCTGATGATTTGGAAAAACCGTAAAGGCCGAAGTGACAGAGTCATCGTTTCCGACTGGACGCCTAGGTAATAGAAACAGAGTCGCATTAAATGCAAAGTTTGAAGAATATAGTGCCTTACTCATGTGAGCCGACAAGATTTTGGCTATACACCACCAAGCGTTCGGCCAATCCGCCACCGATTGTGGAAGAAGTGATCTCGCTTTCAGAAGAACACAGGGACGCCTCATTTATCTGAGAGTGCAGTATTAGATTAGGTGATACGGGGTCTTCAAGAGGCTGCAAAGAATGATTATTTTAAGGGAATCAACAGATGGAGGGGAAGTTTCAATACCCTTGATTTTACGAAATCCTCTTCGATGGAATCGGAAAGCGTTGGAGATGTTACGGCTGATGTCGATGGATAGGTCGACTGAGCTAGCCCCTGAATTTCATCTCTTAGTCTCTGCATCCTCTGAGGTGTGGACAGAGTCTCATTACGTAGTGCTACGCCAGTTGAGAATTTTGGAATCATGTTAGATTTCGTTCCAGTCCTGTCGTAGGCCTCTGTCAAGCTAGGGTGTCGAACAGAATTCGAGTGTGAAGAGAGTCCTAGAATTGTTTTCTCTACGGCAGGTAGACGGTTCCGCCCATCAACAGTTCTGCGTGTGAAAACCTTCGGAGTCAGATGTTCCAAAGTAAGAGGTGGGCGACTGAATCGACTGGGAGCTGGAGTTGCGAAACTATCGCTCCCTACGCCAAGGAAGTCATCATCGTTATTGAGAAGTAAGTCTTGATTGGATCCCGGCGGAAGTTCGAAAGAGAAAGAGGAGTTAGAAAGATCAGGAAGATGCCTTAAACTAAGGTCGTTCCCTGATATGTTCTGCATTATAATCTATATCTTGATGAGTAAAGGCAAAGTTTTAGATATAATCAACAATACACACTTAGGTGGGAGAATTTGGAACAAAGACGAGGACAGATGAAGAACTACGACGAAAAGCGGGAGATGAGAGGGTGGTTGACAAATGATAGCGACTCACGTGCGCAATTGATCACACTTCAGTGTGACTGTCACTAAATCACACCACTTACAATACCTTCGAATTTCAAAACAATCCGGGTAGAAGATGTCGGAAGCACAATCGAAAGGCTTCTGCCCATTTATTATTCACCTCAATCCGTCATTGTATCCCATGACTTCAAGCGCGCTCGCGAATCTATTCTGAGCATTAATGCTGTTCTGATATACCTTATCCACGATTGGGCAGGCCCCCGGAATCTCATAACCTCAAATTTTTCGGTTCGAGTACGCTAAAGTTGGACAAAATATGGCTTCAGATACGTTATATTAGGATAGGAATTTTTGCCAAAATTGGGGCTCAAAATACGCTATCTCGGACAAAGTTCAGGTGGACAATTCTGGGGGCCCTGATTGAGCTGAACTTTGGTATTACATGATGGTAATCTACTTAGATCCTGTCTGCTTCATGCCCAACCTTCCACAGCGAATTCTGCAGGTAAGCTCTCAAATTTATGACTGTCACACGGATGTCTGCTGAACTAGGTTGAACTTGTATAAGGCTGTATATGTGATATACTTTCAATGTTGTGCTCAAGTGCCTCCCATTCACCTTGAGTATACATGCTCAACATTCTCATTCCATGGTACTGCGTATTCTCTTTTAGATTTTTTTTCCATCCTTTTGCTCTCGGCCTATTGACAAGGCACGTATATTCACACTCTATCGCAGATTTGACAGTGTCTGTAAGCTTTGTGAGTGTTGGTGATTCTTATTGCCTAAGTCTTTATCTCCTCCGCCGATGCGAAATTTCTAAAAGATGTGCGTTCACGCTCTGGATGGTATGTATTACCAGTGATCTACAACAAGTAGCTCACTTTCGCCTTCCATTTGAGATTCATTTAGCAGTGTCCAAGCGGGAGAAGTTCTTCCATGTGAATTGGTGGCACTTGTTCAACAGCATCCCCCCTTCCTTGTTGTATAACTAATGATGCCAGTCACAAGAAGATATTCATGAGTTCCAGCTTCTGGGAGATGAAACTCGTTTTGTGTACTTTATTTGATATGCTCTACTCTTCATTTCTTACATAACTCGATAATATCAATATGTTGTCTTGTAGTTCAAATAATGTGGTCCTCGATTTCAGCTGCTTAGTCGAAATCGAAAATTAAGTACCGAAATACGGACCTAAACCCAATATCTACTTGCTTCAACAAGCTAATGGTTGACACCATATAAACACTATGAAAGATAAGAGGATTTTAACCATATTCCTTACTCACTGTCCTTGAGAGTGTGGCACTGTCGTGCTTGTGAAAGAGTTGCAATGTCTTCGAATCGTATGTGTTCCATGGAAATTGAAGACTCCATCATATCCAAAGTTGTCCAAACCCCAAAGATCGGGTCCTGATTTTGAGTTGAAAGCTCCACTCGACAGTGCTGCCTGCAGGTATCCTCGTTTCTACCAGGATGACTGAGTACCTTGAATAAATTGAGGTTACTTTGTTTTCACAGGTGAACCCCTCACGCCGAAATGAAAGTTTAAGTATCATGATCAATGGCAGGCTGAAACAGGAAAGGGAGGAACGTGTGGCCAACATGCAGCCGGTACCTTTAACCACTATCACATCAACAATGAGGCCTTTATAAGGTCAGATGTTTGAGTTCTCTGTCACTGGGGCCTAACGAGAGCTCGTCATGCAGCCTCATAGAGCTCACTGACAGGGATGATCTTTGTGAACACGATTGTGAGAAGATCTTAACCCGAAGCTCAATTTTCTATTTTCCATTGTATGAATTAGCGCGCTTCAAAGTTGCCGCGGTATCACTAGATACTTACGTAATTACATCATTCTGGGCTCAGAGGACCGCTTTGACAATACTCGAATTTAACTATCCTATCTTTCCATTTCCCAGATACACCATTGCCACATGATCATGAGACCACTGGGCTGTTAAAACCAGTATCTAGTCTCTAGACTAACATCTTGAGACGGGAGGTAACATCCATGATCCAAGTTGAAAACTGAAGAAATAACAGTACATAATACTACTAGATGCCATATCTAGTTTCTGAGGCATGAATCTGTTCCCATGATGAAAGCAGTAGCTTATACATAGTGCACGGATACGAGGAAAGAAAACACACACTTGCTTTCCAAACACATTCATGATATCATGGTGTTGTATCGTCGGCTCCTCCGAGTGATGAATGAATCAAACCTGATTCTCTATTCTCTTAGTATATCGATTTACTACATAGAATAGCAATAAGGTACTCGAGCTCTACGTTCTAATTTTGGAGCATATCAAGACTTGGTTCCTTGAGTTTCGAAACTCGCACCCAGTTCAATACATAGAATATATAGAAAGCTTTATGTCGGTGATTGGATAATAACTCGCAGTTAACAATTCTCCTACAACCCTAGAGAGTCAGCTGGATGACGGAAAATATGAGGAGACATGTGCAGATACCGCTAGGATCTAGGTGTGTCTTGGTTTCCCTTGCAAGAATAATGTTTTAGAGTTTCTTTGGGGCTCCTAGCACGCTCGTTTCGAGTTAGAAGGAGTAACACTACTGGGTTGTGAGTCATAGTTGATTGTACAACGACTTGCAATACATTGCCGGACCGAACACGAGAGCCCAAACCGAAAGGCCATTGCGCAACCTTTTCAGCGATATTCCGAGAATTGATTACAATATATTTGCAACGAACTATCCCTATTTTTTTTCTCGTAATGACCGTTCAGTGTGAGGACCTGGCACATAGTTGACGCGAACCTATAAATAATTGTGCACTCTGAAGGTTCTACCTTTGCAGAATCCTCATAGTGGGGTAAGCTGTCCGTCGAGAACGGGGAGCTCTGGATAAAATACTCAGACTAATTCAATTCAAGGGTGCGCACTGAGGAATCGATACAAGACTAACCACAAGGAAGTATTAAGTTGAATCGGAACGATAACTAGAAGATGTAATGGATATTCATTGTGATGGTTTATTGTGCTTTAAGATTGCATTTGGGCGCACTCTGTACAAATTACAAGCTAAATATACTGAGCCGACAATAAACCAGCTTGGAACGGGGGAAAAAGACGACGACTCACTATCGTTAAACACGGATGTACATAAAACTTTAAAGAGAGCCTAGAGGATTAATAAACCCACAGGGGAACGGTTTTCGAGAACCAGACCCAAATCTGTATCCGAGTGTTTCTCATGACTCATTGCGCAGAATTCTTCAACTGGCTGTCAAATTGAAGAAGCAACGCTAATCCCTAATTCGAAGGAATATAGTGGCCAGTCTATGGATCTGGAAGCATGTGTAATAGGCGTTGAATTGCAAGCAGTCTGACGACTGAACTTCTTTGATGTGCTCTAGAATCTTGTTGATGGGCGGAACAAATCGCACCGAACTTCTCCTGTTTCATTTAGGTGCATCGTTAACTATGTACTGCGTCAGTGGTAAAAATAGGAACAACCAGCAGGGACTACAACCCGAGCCTAAGAAAACAAATACCTTGATAATGCTTCCTAGCGGAGATCAGGGGAAGTCGTAAGAGAGCCATTGTTTCCATTGAAAGATACATTCATGGTTGCGTTCGTCGCTCTGCATGTAAGTCATGAACATCCCAGTTCTAGCCCGTCGAGAAACAATCAAGACCGACCTCGTTCCTCTTGAACATCAATCTACTTACCTCCAATCGTCGTCAACACCGATGATTTTGCGCTTCCTGAGCCTTTACCGTCCTCCCAAACGCCGCTTGATGACTGGAGACAATGTCCAGGAGCTTCTAGCGTGAGATACCCTTGCTCTAGACGAGGAACCAGACACGGCCGGTTCCTCCTATGCTTAAAGTATGCATAATCATACCATTCAAAACCAAACTCTCCGAGCGAGTCTTTGTCCAGCCTTGACGGAGAAGCACCCCATGCCCAGCCTAGCCCACGCCAGGCAGCTGCTATACGTCGCAAACACGACGCTGACTGGTGATTAATGGGAAGGTGGTCGGTAAGATGGACTCTGAGCATTTGAAGGTTGATGGAATAGTTGGAACCAAATGCTTCGAGCTTGGTTCGAGGTTCTTCGATTCAGCCCCAATATTTATCCAAGCACAGAGAAGGCAACATGAGGACAATCTGGGGCCAGCGAAAGTTTGTTTTCAAAGGTTGATTTCGGAATTTCGGAGCCTCTCAGCATTAGACATTCAGATTGATGCTCTCTGAGTGCCTATAATTTGACAAGATTTTTTTTGCACAAGTTACAATCACAGTGTAAGGATATCAGAGACGCACAAGATCTTAAACTTGGCTGGCCCGCATTTCTCGCAGCCACGCCACATCTAGAAGCCATTTTCGCGGATAATTATTGAGCTCGGGGGGTCAAGTTTTTCTATGGAGGAAGGAGATGTGCACAGCATCAGAGCGAATTTGATTGTTGCACTCTGAAAACGGAAGAGGAATTCGGAAGTCGGAAGAAAATTCAGACTATTATTTTTCCTACTACAATCAAGCTCCGTCTTTCCGAACATAAGGAAACATGTAAGCTCGAGTGAGTTCGGTTTTAAATATCTGAATATCTGAAAAAATCATCACAGATGACCACTGACAAGGATGATATCAACTATACCTGTCTTGGCATGGTCGTTGAATCAAACATTGTCTATGACCTATGCTTTCAAAGATTTCGTATGCGATGGAAAAATACTCTGAGCTCGTATACTATACCTCGGAGGAGAGAGATGTAGATTGAGAAAATGATGTAGGGCCATGTCTTTGAGCCTCTTACAGCAATCCTACTTTGCGAGGTTGTGTCGTCGATGAGTTTGAGAGGTGCCATGGATAAGAAACGCGACTGTCACGAATTTTAATGACTGTTGATTTGGTTTGCAGTATATCGAAAGCATTGCAAGGTAACAAGAGCCTTGAGAATTCGTCAGAGAGAGTAGAAGGTTGAAGATAGGGATAGTGAAGTTTTGTTCATTGGTTTGATAAGATAGTGTATAGAAGGTTGAAGATAGGGATAGTGAAGTTTTGTTCATTGGTTTGATAAGATAGTGTATATGATATTGTATTGACTTTGCAGACTAAGGAAGAAGAATTCACAGTACGTGTGCCGTACCATAATCCTCAAGTTCATAGTGCAGATCAAAAAAAACATAGCAGCCGTTTGTAAAGGCTCTGCTGAGATAACGTTAGGGTCACGGTGTTTAATTAAGACTGGTGGCAAGGGTTCGAGGGACCCTCATGGGTCATAAGGTTTGAACTCCGCCATGCTGCCATGAGTGTTCCGTCGTGGGAATTGTACCTTCATCGCCGCGACGCGTTCGCATCGTTGACTTGTTTACTTATCCAACCTCCATTTGTTTATTTATTGCATGCTGGACCACGATCCTGTCACAATGGCCCTGGCAGAGGGGGATTAGGGTAATGATTGTGAGGTGTTACTGGTGCTGATACTGCACTTCCCGATGTATGGGCATGTATTGGAGGCAAGTTTTTGGTGGCATCTTTGTTATTCTGACATAGAGATATCATTGTCCATGATTGAAAAAGCACAAAATGCCAGATTTTTGATTCAAGGATGTAAAGCATGCATAGTCTCGCTCCTTGTGTAAGATGTCAATATTATTACATGAGCGGTAATGCGACAGCACTCAGTTGGACTTTGAAATCTCTGAGCCATGTTTTAGAGGGTGAGAGTCACAGCAGAATTGCCGCCCGACGGCGACTCTGTGTTTCTGCACACTCGCTACTGCCATTTTTGATGCGGGGCTCCCTTACTATGTCCTCATAGACTAATATACTCTGAGGAAATCTTTTTCGAGGAACTAGATCTAGAATAATCGTGTTTTTGCTACCTACTGAGGCCTTCAAACAGGGTGTTGCAAAAATTTATTTTATTTATCTCAGTATGGGGCTCCCTAGAGCTCCAAAATCGTAAACATGTGAGCCAAAAATCAAGGGAATCCATGGAGATTTGAGCGAGATATCGTATTTGCGCTCTAGAAAGAAATCGCGCACAAATTTGATGCCGCGTGACCGGGTGCCAACTATTTCGCAAACGGCAATAAGTAAACACAACCTTTCTTTTCCCCATCAACTTCAGAAACTCTGCTGGTCAGACAAGTTTCTACGTTCTACCTACAATCTTCCTATGATGCTCCTCCACCTTTCATCGTTGCAGCTTGTCGTTGGAGTCTGCTTGTTTGATTTTTTAGCTGTCAGTGCTATACCTATCTCGCCAATTCTCCCCAATACTAGTGCAAAGAAGAGGCCTGCCCCTGACTCCCAGGACGTACGCTCTGTGTTGGCCGCCCAAGCCGCGGAGAGAGAACAATGGGAGAAAGTCTGGTTCGAGCAACTGGAGGTGAGGATATTTCCTTCTTTCACCGAATTTTGAATGCTCAACAGTTCTTCGATCGACAGCAAACTCCTTGGATTGACGATAAGAAGGAATGTGAAGGATACGATATGAACAAAGTCTTCAGTGAGTCACCGGGGCAGGAATGCCGTCTCAAGTTGTCGAGTGCTTACAAGCTTTTCATTGAACGTAACAGAAACAGACATGACAGCTGAACTGGAGGCTCTTGAGATCCTTCACGGTTTAGGATCAAACAACTTAGGCATTTACATGCCAACGAGTGACACCAAGTTCAAGACAGCAAGCGGTACTAGTCCAGTTCAGGGAGATAAAACCGTCGTGAAACTGGTTGACTATGATAATCCACGGTCTCCTTGTGAGGTTGTCGCACTACAACTCTACACTACTATGTTCATTTCCAGCGGGTACATGATCGACGCCAAAGATAACCATATCAAGAAAGGTGTTATCGTCATGCGCAAATCAGACGGAGTCGCACTAAAGGAAACCAAGGAGTGGAAGGAAGAGAACGAGTCCCAGAGGCAAATCATGATAGTTTGGGCCTTTCAATGTGTCGGGTCCCTCATTTACAAGTCGATGATCCGTCGTGAAACGAAGAAGGCTATTCATGTGTAAGTCTTTTTCGCCAACTTGTTTACAAAATCATACTCACATCCCCCGTCAGCGACATCGGCCCCGCAAACCTCCGTTTTGACTACGAGAACCAAAAATGCGATGTTCTAGACTATGGGCCAATGTCGGTTTATCATTTGACAGGCGATCCTACTGCTGAGGAATATGTAAGTGCCGTACAATATTCAAAATGGTTCCGGTTTACCTCCTAGGTTATACTTAGCGCGCGTTCTACAAAAAGCGATGGATACACTTATGGCAGGAGTTCGCCAAGTATGTCGTTCCATTAGGTACCCAAACAGGAGGTCAGGGCAGTGAGCAAGCACCACAGAATAAGAGGCAGAAGACGAGTAAATAGTGATGAAGGAGAAGGAGGAAGGAGTGATGGATTCGGTCAATGGGATGGGATAGTGTTGTTCGTGATTATCACACTTGGAATAATGGAATACCCTGGTTCTGAGTATAGTCGTTCTTCAATCGAGGGGCGGCTGACTTTTATTCAATATGCTCTAGGTCGTTATTCTTAATGGTGTTATATCTGTGGAACGGCCCAAAGTTTTTTACATGTACTATCAACCTCAACAGAAGTGATTCCGATGGCGCCTCGTTCGTCGAATCATGACCAAAATCAGGAATTCGGGTGACCTCTTCGAAATGCCAGGGCGACTTGAAGCGGAGTAAAACCAGTTTTTTTATTATCATGTAGCTCGGACAGCTGCGTTTGCGGCCCCGAAATGCGCTGTGACCTAAATTAAGTTGAGATGTACAGACTAGAAATACTATCGAGTTTAAGCTGAGACCTAAGCAAATTTTTCAGCGAGATCGCCGCGGGAGAGGTTCGATAAAAAATCGTGATCATTGTTGGTGATAGTAACACCGGTTCGTAACCATACATTGTTCGAGCGAGCCGGGAGAAGCCCTGTAAGCTCGAAATTCGTATGCTGACATAGGGTACACTCGTCGTTTCAGGAGAAAGTGAAAAGACGATGACAAGAGATGAGGAACAGTTGAATGCAGAAGTGAAGCCCTTGAAAGTCGTCATCCTGTTGTTACGAGAATCTATTAGTGCTCGAGTAATGAGCGGGGATTCTTCGTTCTAAGGGCTCGATTCCATTCCAGTCATTCTATTCGGAGTTCTTCATTTCGCTCAGCGTTTTGGTTCTCATTCTGCGCCTGCCTGAAGATCGTTCCACCGGTAGGTGCTAGATGATTTTGGCATTTACCTACACACAGGACGCATAGGTGCGGGAAATTTCCCCCTTCAACCATCCTCGGAGAAGGAGATGCCACCCTCGGATAAGGTCTTGAAAGATCATGGAGGGTAATTGGAGAATGTACTCATGGCAAGAACGTTACCAAAGATGGGAATTAGAAGAACGTTGGACGGAGAAGGGAAGGGAAGTAAGCATTCGCATGTTGTTGTCCCCGATCCAGAGATTAACATGTAAGCTTGAACTATATCGATGTTTGTAGGATGGCCTGGGGTGTACAGAGAGGGAAAGATTTGTTATATAACTAACTCATGCATTGGAAGAAAAGGACGATTTTTGTATCATTCGAGGCTCCCTTCTACAGTCGGCGCTCACTTGTTTTCATCGCTGTTCTTCTCGGAGTTGCGGCACTTCGACAGACTTATGTTTTCAGCAGCTCGACAGCCTGAGGATGATACCTTACCGACTTCACCACTTTAAACACCCTCGACGGCTAGCTAGGCTAGATTCTCACAGCAGGCACCGCCTCTCGATGTTTCAATAGGCTACGATAAGACTTAGGACAGTGGCTACCGGATAAAATGAGATTGGATAACGCCTATCTCTCATGTGAAAACTCCGCCGTCTAAATCTCCCTCTTTTTCTTTTGTGAATATCTATCTATACATGAAGCCTTTGTCTACCAGGCGGCATAAGGAAGTTTTTTCCTGCGGTACAACCCATTTCACGGATTTTGAGTACGCTCAATCTCACTAACGCCGTCTCCTTACATCAATCATCCTATGTGATACTCAGGCAACAATATAGACTGTAAATAGTCCAAAGTTGAGACGATTTCCCCTCTCAGAGTTCCTGGCTTCCATAATGGCAAAACCGGAGGGACTTTAGAACATTCAGGTAGTTAGCATCCATTCTTTTGAACGACTCACCTATCTATGAATACTTGGACTGATTTCGGCTATTTAGGATGATCTGACTACTTGTAGCTCCTTGTTTCGCTAGGGTCTATCTAAGCGTTCGCTCGATTCTATCAGGTTCTGTCCGGGTGTTTGTTCAAGGGTGTGTGTTTAGGGCGAATGTGCAAGAGGTACGGTTTCATGGCAGGTCATCAATAACCTCAGGGAAGGGTTCGAAAGTCTTCAATTCAGGTTCAGCCTACAAGCAGCACCAGTGGGGTTCCTCTTGTTACCTGAGGGCTTATTTCTCGGAAGACGAAACGTGGACCTGGCTAAGGCTTGCCTAACAACCAAATCAGACTTTCACACCGAAGCCGTCTTGGAAGCTTGTACGGAAGATATCGAAGGATACCTCGTAGTATATCCCTCACGCCTCAAGCTGATGACCTGCATTCCATAGGTTTCATCTGGTCGTTTGGGTGTACTTCACTTTCTTTGAGACCTTCTGATCCCGTTTCTGAAGGAGCGACTCGCTTGTGCCTCGAGATGGTGTATTTACATAGGACTGGGAAATTTGAGGCGCCGGAACGCTCTGATGCTAGAGACAGTGGTTTTCAAGAGAGAGAAATTAGTTCGTAGTCCTTCGTACTGCCAAGTTCTACCAAAGTCGTTCATGGTTCAGACAATGGAAGGCTACACGAAAATTCTTACTAAAACCGAATCTCACAGCCTAATCTTAGATCGTCTTGACTACCGCGCAACGCTGTATGCTGCTTACTGAGGCTCCGTGGTCGTCCGAGGTTCGTTGATAGATATCCATCTATCATGTGCGATCTGAGAGTCACATCGCAAGCATTCCGGCATTTTGTTTTCTATGATGTCGGATGAGCTCTCACCAACGGCCATGCTAACCTGTGCTCGCTTCTATATGTCTCTGATAACGACCACAATCGGATAACGGTTTCGTTTCGCATAATAGCACTCCTCTGCAAACTTTCTCAGACCTTCTGGTAACCGCTGTCTTTTCCCCTCCAACTTCAAAATTTCTGCTGGTCAGAAAAACGTTCTGAGCGGCAACCTTATTTTTATACGACCTATTTCTCTTCACTGCAAATGCTCTTGCGCACCGTATTGTCGCAGCTTTTGCTTGTCGGCGGCGTCTGCTTATCCGGAATTGCTGTTGTTGGCGCCATGCCTGTGACCCAAGGAACACATGCGCTGACGAATACTGAAGGGGATTCAGCCTTTTGGGAACGACTAAAGGCGAGTATTATTTTAATTATTATCTGACGCGGAAAATTTATACATCTATAGAATATCCCTTAGATTGAATATGATGACAAAAACCGCTGGAATTGTGAAGGATACGGAAAAGGGAACGAAGTCTTCGGTGCTGAGTGTTCACTTTCAACTGAGTACTGCTAAGTCGCTGACCCTGATTCTATACCTAGCTCAGGATATGAACCACCTGGGGAGCCAATTGAAAGGAACGCGGTTGGAGGATCCTCAACCGGAGGGGGCGAACAACCAAGGTCTTTATACGTTGGTATCCCCGTACCTTGTTTCGAAGGACAATCAGATTCCAGGGAAGGAGATCATCATTAAATTGGTGAACATCGACCGTAAAGATGCGCCGTGCGAAGTTTTTGCCCTCCGTAAGCTAAAGGCGCTGCAGGAGAAGAAAGGGCATGTTGTTTCCTTTGTTGACAGCGGGTGGATGACAAATCAGAGACAAAAAAAAAGGAGTCATTGTCATACATAGATAACCCGGAAAACCGCTGTTTGCTTTGGATCAATGGAAGCAGGGCGACAAGCTGGACCTGTTGAACTTCATCAGTGATGGCCTCAAGTCTAGAGTCTGGGAGTTGGTTGTCGAATTGAAGTATCTTCATTGGCACGTTGATCTTTCGTCACAACTTGTCCTCGTTACTCATACCGTTCTTGATGTTGTTGATTGGCGACCAAGAAACGTCCTCATCGATGTCATCGATCCCAGCACACGGGAGATTCATATCATAGACTTCGGTCAACCCTCAAGTATCAGATAAAGGAGAATCGTTTACCCACGCAGGACGAATTTGTGAGTAATACATATCCTTGCGCTGTGTAATTGCTTCTCATTCCTATTTCACTCAGAAAGATTGGTTCAACAAACAATTCGATTTTCTTTGGGAAATTTCAATCGACCAGGCATTGGCAGACTTGTAAAATAAAGCAATCAAAGGAAGGAAGAAGAGGGTTTAATTATAGTGCTCGGTGCTTGCCTTACAGCACTTATCATTCGACCGGCTTCGGATCTTGACTCGCCTTTCTCATGCTATTTGACACTATAATTGCCTTACTGTGGATGTACTTATGTATGAACTGGGTCCGAATCTGTTTGTTGAACATCCGACAAAGTTTATTGTACGACCCCTAAAATGATCAGTTCGTGATCTGGTGGATGATTCATCTCAGCCCTCCTCGTTTCCTAGGCTTCGATAAGTATTATCAATATCACACGAACGCCGTCTTCTTTTGAAAATGTTGAAGGCAATCTTCCCCTTGCAGACCAATCGGGTTTAATGATCCATCTCGACACGATTCCCTATCAGACAGGCAGGTATATCTAATTCTCTACCCTAGTCACCAATGGCGAGAGTAGTCACCTTGTAGTTGCAGATTTGTTCAAACCATGATCTTGCCTTCATCATTCTGAAATGACATCGTGAGCATTCTGATTGCTGAAAGAATGTAACGGGCGTACTGTAAAGAAGCTCCTCGAGCACAAGATGTACATTTGCTCTCGCCCACTTTTTACCAATTTTTCGTGCACCTGGTCTAGAAGAGCTCTATGCCAATGGAAATTGACTGGAGGATGTGTGAACACTCGACAATCTTCGTTTCATGTTCATTTCATTCTGGAGGGTATTCCACCCCCGTGAATGCATATGTTTGACTTGGAGCTGCCCTCATGATCACCGGAGCGATGACCACTACCGCGACGGACATCCTCGACATTCACACAGCGCTGCTACCCATGCCACTTGGAATTGAATGACAATGTCACCGAGCAGCCATAAGGCTCCTGACCATCCCAGATGAGCACCCAAGAAGCAGCACATTACCGACAGAGGACCAAACACCCGTCCCTGCTGCATGACCTCATGGGCCAATATGGGCTGACACCCAAAACCATGGAGAAGAAAAGAGCAGTCCGATACGAGGCATCTTGGGATCCGAAACTTGAGATCCATATATGGGAGGACAAGGCAGAGGCACTTGAAACACTTGAGAATGACCGAACACCTTGGAAGATATTCACCAATGGTTCAGGCTACAAGAATCATGTAGGGGCAGCAGCGATACTCTACAAAGGGGATGAAGAAAGGGGAGCACTCAGATATAGGTTAGGGAAAGAGGAACATCATGAAGTATATGAAGGTGAGTGTGTTGGTATGATTTTGGGACTGCATCTGGTGGCAGCACATGAAATAGGTATTGAAGAACTATCCATATGGGTGGACAGTATGGCGGCCATCACGGCAACCAACAGCGCCAAGACTGGTCCCTCACACTACATCATGGATATGTTCCATGAATGACTATGAGACCTTAGAACACGTCTACTGGACCTCAAAGTCACCGTCTCATGGGTCCCAGGCCACCTAGGAGTTGAAGAAAATGAGCAGGCGAATCAGGAGGCAAAATGAGCAGCAGAGATGAGGTCGAGCAGGAAGGCTGAGCTCCCAGTGTGCCTACGGAAACCACTACCCCACAGTCAATCGGCAGCCATCAGAACATTTCGCAGATGACTAGAAAAACACCACGACAAACTCTGGAAGAAGTCCCCTCAATACAATGCTTCTCAGAGGATTGACCCAGGCAAAGCTACTGCAGTCAGCAGATGATATTGGAAACTTGCGAGATGGCTACCAAGACCACTGTTATCCCTCCTCACCCAGCTATGAACGGGACATATTCCCCTACAGAAACACCTCAACCGAATCAGGAAAGCGGAAATGCCGACCTGCCCATGCTGTTGAAACGAGGATGAAACAGTACGACACTACCTACTCGAATGCCCAGCACATAGAAGAGCAAGGGAACGACTACAGTGGGAGTTATCCAACCAACAGTGGGGCATAGGACCCATGCTTACATCGAGAAAAGCATTACCGGCAGTGTTCAGATACATCAATATAACTGGAAGGTTCCGACACATCTATGGGGAGCTGCCAGAGCTGGAAGATGAAGAGGACAAGTAGGGAGGACAAAGGCGAAGAAAAACACCATACCTTATGAACATATCCAACTAATATCACCCTATAGCCTCAACTAATACCTCAGGGTATATGGACTTCACGGCAAATATACCTTCTTGACCTTCGGGTCAGACGCACTCGCGTCATATATCCCTCGCGGGAACGACACTTGTTGGATGGACACATTTACAATAGATAAAGATGATAGTACATATTTTGCAGAATGTACACTACTATATGCCACGGCACAACGGTGTATAAATATGATACAAAAAAAAAAAAAAAAAAAGACTTGGAGCTCCTACGAGAACATACCCAGTTGAGTATTCCGGATGCTGGAGCACAAGGATACCATGCGACATCTCCATCTCTCAAATTCATCAAAACTAATGATGAGGGGGTTTGAGCCGCACGATTCAAACAAGAATGTACGAATGCAACCTGGAATCTCATCTGCTCTCATTGTGGAGGCACATCCTTCACTCGAGACACTCGATGAACTGATTGGTCTCTCAAATTTCGGTACAATGATATCTGACTTCACAATCGCATGATGGAGGCTAAAAGACTCTGGAAGCAGAGGTTAAAGGTATGGAACTAGACAAATATCGACAAACAAAGTACAGTTCGTGATCTAAAGAGATAGTTGCAAATTGAATGCCTGTAGTTGAGCCAATGCATGAGTAAGAATTGTTTTGGTACAGTCATGAAACGAAAACAAATGGAATGACTAAACAAAGACTTGAACGCCCAGTGCACTGATGTCGATGGTTGATTGACCATTGAGGAGATCGGTTGTGATACTGGGGTCCGCCTGCGAGTGTACTACTGGCATTATCACGTCAGGCGAGCATGTAGTATCTACAAATTGACTTGGAGTTCGGAGGCCAGGAGGGAAGCATTACAGCTGAGTGTGTATAATTAAACGAGGTAGAAACGCGACACGACAGGAAGAAAGGTTTTGGGACAACAAAGAAAACCATCATGGAAGAAAGGAAAAGGACGATACCTTTGAACGAAACCTGGAAGCGTGGGGCTGCACCAATATCATTGCATGATGAATCCAACCATAGAAGAAATTTAGCACTTCGGCTTGAGAGAGTTTTACTGGGGTCGGTGATTTCCATACTAGTGTTACATCGTTAATGATATCTGAAGCACATACCTCTCATTCTGCTACCAGCCCCCGCCCTTTGACATCTTGACCTCGACCTACATAGGAGACTATCATATACATTGCTCCCAGCCTTAGTCACCATTAGAGGTTGCTGATCAGCGAAACCACGTTCCAGGCATCATGGCCGTCACAAACGATATACATCGAACTAGGACCCTTTCCTAAAACTTGAGCTTACATTGTGGTAACGTTTTCCCTTGATGGTCAAACTCATTCGTCTCTCCCAGATGGACAAACAATGAGCAGTTTCGAGGGGTTCCAGGAACTAAGGGTTGGGGGCTCAATCATGCGGACAAAGTCAAAGCTAGTTATAAGTAACTTCCATTGCTTTTAGCATTCAATTGACTACGACGGGGTTGTTCTGTGACAAAACTCAAGCCTTTAGAATATGCTCAACGCCTCAAAGCTTCTCTCCATCATAACTTTTTGTCTGCCATTAATATCTCCCAGGTAGGTCTTGAATCACCTTGTCTTGTGCTGAAGCTAAAGCTATCAGCTGCCCATCTAGGCTCCAGATCTCTCACGTTAAGTAACCAAGTAAGTCCAAACACTTCGCTACAACCAGCATCGAAACAACTTCCACTTGTAAGACAATCGTAAGTATTGTATTCTCAGAGCACACTGGATGTGTAACGTCTGCGCGATATCTACCTGTAAGACAATCGTAAGTATTGTATCTAAGTGAAATATGATCAGCTATCCTACAGGCATAGGGAAATAATAAGTACTTACTCTCAGAGCACACTGGATGTGTAACGTCTGAGAGTCAACTTAGAATACAGCTTCGTATATAAGGAGTACGTGTCTGTAAGTGATCGAGCGGGCGCAGTCCATATGTAAGTAAAGTAATCAAAAGAAAGACAAGAAATCGAGACTAAAGAGATCAAAGAGGAGTAGTGGAAAGAGATCAGGCACGTAGACGTCAGTACCTGAGATAATGTCGATCCGTACAACACCCGAGGTCGATGTATGTGCCTTCTACATCTTCCCTTACCGTTTCACACCACTGGGGCACTCATCTTGCACGCAAAAGGAATGTTCAGGAATATGCAAGTCAATCTTGCGGACGGAATAGAATCTAATCCCGAGCTCCTACAGGAGTCCAAGTAGCTGAAGGAATGATAGTACGAGCGAACGGTCTCATACCGGCAAAGCATTTGAAGTTAAGGCAGTGACCTTTTAGAAGCTCCATTGAAAGCTAGGATCTAAACTCAATAAATGGCTCACCCCTTTCACATTCCTCAAGTTCGAGTTCATACTCCCATCGGCTTGACTTCTCCTAATACCTAAGCTCGTAATTACAATATCATCAGCCGGATCCTTGATTTGCCGAGAATCTGTAACGCCCATAGCACAATAGTCAGTTGAACCTCACCACAATCCGATATAGCAAATATGGTCTTATTTTGGTAACCGGTGATGAGTCCTTTGACGGATGGCCGAGTCCTATGTCCTACTCCTGACGTACACACGACGGACATTTGTCCTCTTCTTCAATATCCTGATGGAATACCTTCTTGGAGCTCTGCAAACTATAAAAACCCATTTCCTTCGACCCGGAAAACTCATCCTACAACAACTTCCTTGCTTGTTGGATACTTCTTCACCTTTACTTACTGTTCGTCAAGCCTTTTCACTAATTCCAATCATGAATTTCACGACCATGACTACCCTGCTTGTTGGTGCCATTACTTACTTCGCTGCCTCCAGCGTCGCCGCTCCTCTAAGTCCTCTCGATGTTTGGGACCCCACGATCACCTCGCCTGTTACTGGAACTGTATGGATTATCGGTACTGAAGTCAATGTGACGTGGTATGTTTACATCCGTGATCGTTTTGAGCAACGCGCCTGATACAATTTTTGTGTGCAGGAGCACGGACAACATCCCTCCCGATGGTGTGTCCAATGGCGGTCATATTTATCTTGCCAAAGAAGAAGACGCAAGTTAGTGCCCACCTAAATCTCCACCAAAGTATAGAACCACGCTTCTAACCCGCATCCGTTTTTATTATAGTCATTCCATTAAGTTCCAACTTCGACCTCGTTACGGCCAATGGTTCTTTCATCGTTACTGTCCCCGTCGTAGTCCCCGACAGCGACTACCAGATTATTCGTAAGTTCAATATTGGCAAGCATGAAGGTAATTTAAATGTTGACCGGATTTAATGATCATAGTTTTCGGCGACTCTGGAAACATTGGTCCTTCGTTCACTATTGTTGCGCCTTCTTCCTGAAACAATTGGACAGATTATTGACAACATACGATGAATTCATGGATAACGGACATTAACACGATCGGACATTTGCATTTTACCTAGCGTATATCACAGAGCTTCAATATCATTGTTAGGGTCCGCGAGACTTGCTTCACTCTTGTCGGGTAGACAAAATTGTCCTCGCAAGTATCGAGAGCTGAGACATTGATCCTTGAGAGATACAAGGGCCTTATTTTGACGAAAACGCATCCAGTAGAACGATCTTTTTGGTTGGTAATGTGACCCATTCAGAATGATCAAAAGCAGCACATGCGAGATTGAAAATTATGAAGAGCTTCAATTACCTATCTCCCCAATAAGCACGACACAGAAAGTCGAAGAAGCCCAGAAGCTCTCGTAAAAGCGTGGAAGTGTTGAGCTGAAGAGGATATCTGGGAGAAAGGCGGCCGATACGTTGTCGAAGGAAGATAGTTTAAGATTTTCGTGAGATTCATGAGTTTGACAAATTTGAGAGCGGAATGCTTGTAAAGGAGTCGGATATCTACATGACGCTGTGACTACATGGAACAAGCGGTTTGGATGCCTTTCTCTACTACACTTTCGGGTAGCGAGCAGAAATTGCAACAGCGGGGCGTTGGTCTCATTCTCGCTCTACAATCTGGGCCGCCATCTCGGTGTCGATAGTATTTAGAATTCTTTTTGTGATTCGCTAACACAAGACCTTGACTAATTGACATTGTATTAGCTTGCTACAAGTTCTCGTAACATCATTATCATTCGCCTCTTGAATATCGTTGACCGTTCGTCAGATTACATACAACAAACTATAGCTAACAACAGGGGAGAAAGAGAAGGGAAAATGTACATAATTTCCAGTACACGCCAACCTAGCGTCGGGATTTGTACAAGAACAAGGGAATCCACGAATTTTGGAGGTGCAAGGCCAGATAAAAAATCCTGACATGTAATTCTGTCAAAGAGCTATGCCAAGCGAAATTCGCGCAATGACAGCGTCAGCTACGAATCCACCGACAAGGATTTGTCCGATCAAAGGTGTCTGTAAGAAAAAGTCCCTGCAGTCTGCGGGACGATCTATATCAGTGGACAAAAGTTTCGAGACTAGTAGTCCCGCAGCTAACAGAACTGCAGCAAAGAATGGGTAGCTGTGGCCATTCAAGTGCCCTCCGTACGTGAGAAGTCCGAAGAATGCGGTCGCAGTGGTAAAACACACAGGAATTGTATATTGACCACAGAGTAAAGCAGAAGAGCGTATTCCGATCTTTATGTCGTCAGTTTTATCCTGAAGCGCGTCGGTAAGGTCCAGTCAGATGTGTTATTTGAAGTACTCTCACCATATGTTGATATATAGTTTCGTACGTCCATACCCAGAAGCATCCTCCGACGTAGATCGGAACAAGGATATCGTACGGAATTTCCTTGGTGGTACTCAAAGTACTCCAACCCATAAAGACACCAATGGTGAACATGAGTCCCTAGAACAACTCCATAATCAGATAAGGTAACTCGGACGGATTTTTCTTTATTTACCAGGGTGACCGGAGCAAAGTACATCCACCGCTACAAAGTACTATTCAATAACGAGAGACATGAGAAGTATCTTATTAGTCACCTTGCATGTAGGGTAAACGACAAACAACGGTGCTGCTGCTGCTGCGAAACGACAACTAGGGTCAAGTCCGGTCAACGTCTGACATTGGCGGGAAATATTATTCACTAACGATATAGGATCCAAAAGCGCTCGGGCAAGATATATTCCGAGTACAACCTGCATTCCAAAGAATAGCCACGCCCGGTCCAAGGAAATTGATCCTCGGGGAATGGCCCGGCCTTTTGTGCGGGACACCATAGCGTCAATATCTTGGCGATCTTCTTGTTAACATGGACGTATCAACTTCCAGAACACTCCGAGAAGCTCACCGTGATCTAAAATATCATCAATCGTCATTATCTAAAAAAAATATTGTCAGTGTGTGCGAATACAACGCGTATAATGAACACAACTTACTAAAGATTTCACTCCAGAACATAACACCAAGTACTTCCCAGCCCAAATCAACGCCAGAATTCCCGGTATCTGAGGCTGAGCGTGATAGACCATCGCAAGTGCCCAAGCTACAAAAGTGCTGGTCAATCAACGTTACGAAGGAACGGCGTAAACTAACCGGTTGGTATCCACGTCGTCCAACAGCCCATGTGGTTGTTCAGACGGCAAAGGTCCCAACAAGCACCGAGTTCCTCTCTGGAGGGCGGGGCGAAGAGATTAGCCAAACGTTTAGACATCGGAGGCAGGAAGTGGGTTAGTGAGGATTCGCTAACTTTTTTCGAACATTATAAGTAATCGGTGGAAGATATCATTGTTAAGATGTCTGTGCGCTTGATTCTTCTCCGAAAACTCCAGAAAGGATATAGTGGGAGCTTTTAGGCGCAGCTAGGATGTTATTTCGACACTTGCCATCTTTCCCAGCCTACTGAAATAAATATGTACATTCGGGCCTCAGTTGCTTTATCGGGATTGACGTGAACATGAAAATTGGGAAAGAAACGCACCTCCATATATAGGCAAGTAAGTTTTCTTGATTGACTTGAACAGGACTCGAATCGTTCCAAATATTTACTCTCTGATAGGCAGATTCGGCAGGCGAAAAACGTGTTCCATGCCTGTTAGTGCGACGCCGCGCAACCACTTGGGATGTACTGGAGTCCTTTGATAACACCTTTGTAGTAGGCACTGTGTAAAGCGTCTTCTAAACAATTCTGCTGATGGCAGGATTCAATCACTTTCAAGCAGGTTTAGATAAATCGCAGTCATTTGCATTGGTTACTTTCTAACATCCTAAAGCCGGAAAAAATATGCATCGACCCTGCCAGTACCTACTATCATTGTGCTTCCATCCGATATCATATGACGTCTCTAGACTGTTTTCAAGTCTCGACTTTAATCGACCACTCGGTGAATATCAAGGAATTATTTTACGGGCCACCGATAAGCGAAAATGACCGAGATTTTCGGACTGACAAATGACCACACCGACATCTTAGCCCACGTTGATCCAGCGTCGGTCCTGCACCCGCTCACTGTCGGTCGTGGTAGCGAACGTGGAGGCATTTCGGACAACGTCCGAGGAGATATAGAAAACCGCCGCCCAAAGTCGGACCGAAGGAGAAAAAATGTTCGAGTTCAATTACAATATAATTCTATAACTCCCGTCCTTCAATTCATTCAATTTTCCAATACAATCGGCTTTGTTCAAATTCATCGATTAACCTCGAGATGTCAAATTGATCAAAGGGCAGTAAGTGCTATAAGTATCGCATCAAGTCTGCATCACGCGCAAGACAATTATATATATACGTAATTTCCGTCTTGAAATCAGAATCTTTCCTTGCGGCAAATTGACGAAAACTCGCATGGTTATCCACGGCATTCACCACCGAAGAATCCGTTGTGGACCCACAAGATGTTTGCCTATCTACACCGAACGAACACGAACGACAAGGATAAATTTCTTATCGATCCTCCTTACTCCCGAGTTGAACCCCTGCTCGTGACACTTCGCTATCTCATGGCGACTTCATAAACTACTTTTAGCATATTCCTAAGTGCTTCCACCTACGAAATTCAAAATAACATTATAGCGAGTATTCGTTAACACGATCTGTCATTGTCAGTTTCATAGAATTATCTAGCACCCCTTCTATCAAAAACTAGTGCTTCTTCGGGTGATGTTAGCATGTATTAGCATAGAAATAACATGAACGAACTCCCACAACATGCGGCATGCACATGTGGGTTAGACGACGCCCACCGACATCAGCCGACATTGTGGCTCTATAAGCTCCATTCATGGCTTGTCTTGGGTTTCACTGACTTTCCCCATGAGCATTAATGAAAAGCAGCCTTAGAGATAGGTGGATTATCCACTCCTGTCTATTCAGAGTGGAACCATGGGTAGCATAGCGGCCGCAGGAGCGCTTCCCGGAGTTCTGTCGACGGGGAGCCGTTATTAAACGAGCTAAGTTCAATAAGGCTATAAAATAGTGCTTCACTTAGTATCGAAATGAAGACAGACCTCACTACTGATAAATGTGTCGTTCTTTGCTCACTCCTAACTTACCACATAACTTTATCTACTACATTCGCAAGGACCTTCGACAAATCTTTCGCAGTGCTGCAGGAGTTGGTGCCTGTATTAGGCGAGGATCGATTTCCTGGAATTCGGCGGCGTTCAAAGCTTGATTCATAACCGTTCGTATAAGTGACACTTTTTCCTTCCCTGATTCGGCGGACGAAGTAAACGATAAACCGATAGTAAAGCGTTAGAAAGTGGGAGCCCTGCAGCAGTTTTCCGATAACTCGAACGTTACAAAAAAGTCATTAACGAGGACCGCGATGGAGCACCCTCACTTCATAGAGTGTATAAAGACGCACGAGTGACCGATTACAGGCGCAAGAGGGACATATTCAACATAGAGTATGAATCTGAAGAAAGCGTTAAAGAAATATATTCCAAAATGGGACCTCTCCCTCCTTAGTACACTGGCAGAGCGACAGAATGATATACATGTAGGAATCGAAAGATATAAACGTATCACTCACTGATATTAGCATCATAGATTCTGTGTTACTCGTGGTGTCATTCGAAAGAGTGATCTCGTTGTCCCTCTCCGTCCGTACTTATGAGCTTGCAGCGAAGCACGTCCAAGTCTTGCCGTCTCTGAACAGAGCTCAGTGTAATGACGGGCCGAGGGGAGCCGAGGCTTAAGTTTCCCGCACTTTCGGGGATACTAAAGTTTCGTTGGTTTTCCAATGCCATGAAACAGTTGCAACATATGTATTCGATTCGGTTCTTTCCGTCCTTCTCTTCCTCATCGTCATCCTTGGACTATCGTTCTCTCCAGACTCTCATGACATGTCTATCGGCAACCTTGTTGAGCGGACGATTATGGGGAATACCTCCGTTCTGGAGTATGATTTGAGGAAACAGTGAGCGCCTTCCTGCACGAGAATGGCCAAAAGCTGACTGTACTTATCCGTAGACAAATCGCAAACTACGCGGCATTTGCAAAATTGGGTAAACACACACTATCACCTTTCAAATATCCAGAACTTACGTGTTATGGCCCGATGTTGAATGTAGCACTACTCATATACGATATCTTTATCAATATGGACCGCGAGGTGCGGTTGGTCTGGAGCACTTCGGACAGATTTCGATGGTCAAATGTCATCTACTACACGAATCGCTATCCGGTACTGGCATACCAGATTTGGAGCGTTTGCTATACCCCGAGAACACCTCAGGTGAGTTGCTACAGAGTCTGTTTTACTATCAACGTTGCTGATCTCTTAAAAATTGTGATTACAGTACGTCGAATCGGGAACTATCTTTTCCCTGAAATGAACCGACTTAGACTTCCTGACAGTTGCGATGCCCTCTATCAGTTTTTCTGGTACTTTTCATTCATCCCGACACGCGTAGCCATCACGGGTACGTATGGCTAGCTCTTCAAAGGCCTCTCACACTGTCCCCGCGGATACTGAGGAAGCCATCAACAGCATCCTGGATTCTGCGAGTTTATGCCGTGGTTGACCACGGTCTGATATTCGCTACCGTGTTATCTCTTCTTGGACTAGCGATCGTTGGTTTTGATATTGTGCGTACTCATACTTATCTGTAGCCTGAGCCTGAGCATTTTCTAGCTTCAAGGCGTCCAATCCACATGTACTCACAATACGCTGTCATCGGAAACGCTGCAAGTATACTTGTATCTTCTTTGATGAAATCATTCTAAAAAATCTTTCACTTCTCGCTTCTCATCGTTTGTATAGATGTAAGTATAGCCTCGGAAAAAAAAACTCATCCCGCCAATCATGCGTACTGACCCGATTATCCTGTGCAGCTGGGGTTCTGACTTATATTTTCCTGGCCACATTCGATATCTTAGCAACCTGTAAGCGCCCAATAGTTTGTCAAAACCAGAGGTTGACTTGTGTTCGTTCTAGCATTGGTGACGATCCGAATGGTACAAGTCATCCGGAGATGTGGCGGATTTAGCAATCTCGACAGGCAGAATCTATCTGAATACGTTCTAAGATCAGGTACATAGGCTATGCACGTTCTTCCTGTCGGTACTAATACCGACTCCCTTTTTGAACGTGAGGTATATTATATTTTGGGTATGCATTTTTGCTCGCAAGACTTTGTAGCAACAACTTGTTCATATTGCGGTTAAGGGCGGTTACAATACCTCAACTGATCGCTGTCGTGCTTTACTTCGTGCGTCTTCTTTCGTGCACCTAACCATGGAGTAGCAATAGTCATCCTTCCATTTCACAGGCTCCACAGGTATAGAAAACACATCTTTCACAATCTTGGAAGCAAGGAAGGACTAATGACGGCCAATGAATTCCAGGGATTATACAGTCCTATACTCAACAACTTTCTTCTTGTGTGAGTTCCCCGCTGCTCAAGTCCACACCATTGCCATGCTTGTGGACCCTGAACTGTAATTTTCTTCATCTCTTAGGTTGTCTTCTATCATGATCGCGCGTTTTCTGCTTGGTCTGCGCGAGATGAATGAGCTGAGAAGAGAATCTGTGCCAGACAACACCGACTTGAATCAGGGAACCACGCTGTCAATCGTTACCTGCGATTGCCCTACTGTATCAGCGAATCTGATGAACGGATCGACTCGGAATGCCAATACCACGATGCCGCGGCGGACGAACAGTAATGGCCGCACGCGGTGGTGGGGAGGGACCAGTTTGGTAGCGGATTTCGACGCGGAAATAGAAGTGAGATGAGACGAAGGTTAACATTCTGTTCCTTTGGACAATTGACGACTCCTGTATCAAGATAGTGTAACTTAGGAAAGTTTGTATTATAATGTTCCTTCGATTCTTCTCGATTGTTACTTCATAAATAAGAGGAAGACAATTTTTACAATTCACCAAATCGTATTAGAAGACCATATTCTCGTCACGAATTTTGTTTTCCCAGCGCAACCCCTTCTATCTCCTTGAGGGGTCTCAACAGCACGGTACTAGTAGAATCCCCACTTCAATGTTTTAATTCTTCTTCTGACTCCGGTTCGTAGTTAGATACCTCTCTGGAAGCCACTGGAGCGGGGACCAGGGTTTATCCTGGATGGCAGCGATGATCATGTCCGCGACAGCCTCGGCACTATTAGGGAAATAAGGGGACATGAGCTGATACAAGTTTCGACGAACATATCTCACCATGAGAAAGCCCTCGGCATTCCGTGACCACTGTACCCTGCGGAGATATATTGGCCGGCGTATAAACCGGTCTCAGCCTCTGCTTTCATATCCTCCACGACAGGACCGACCTGAAAAAAATAGGTCAGTGCAGCTGCTCAGAAAAACGAAACGAATCATGTACAAACGGATCGGACATCGTTGTATATCCCATTATGCCAGTCTGAATCACGAAAGTCAACCGAACTATAAGTTTCAGCGGAGTGAAGAAACCCTCACCCATTCCATCTCCGGGGTTTGTCCTTTTTTGAACATAGACGGGAACGTTTCCGGAAGAAACCCACGAAGCTCTTCGCCGAGCGCAGTATTCACGACCGAATCATCCGTCTCAAATTGTTCGAAAGCGGGACCACCGATGTGCCGTCCTCCTCCAAGCAGAACGAGAGGATGATCAACGTGTTGCTCCTTCTCAACTTCGAGGCCGGAATCTGACCCATTCATCGGTCTCGGAAACCAGTAGTGGTCTAATCCACCCCAAGACGCTTTCCAAGATTCGCTAACAGCCGCATCAGCACGGACGGCAACGATTTGGCCTCTCGTTGGGATTATTCCATTTTTTCCAGAAAATTGAGGAAGTAAATGGCTAGCATAGCCGTTGGTAGCATGAAGGACTTGTGAGCATTTGACAGAACCACGAGCAGTATTGACGCTCCATATACGGGAAGATTCTAACGGAGCGACGGAGGTGACGGGTGTATGGGTATGAAGAGTAAGAGAAAATTGGGGAGAAGACGAGTTTGCTAGGAGGTAAAGCTGAGTGACGAATTTAAGCGGCCAGAAATTGAAAGCTGGGAACTTGACCGCAGGATATGATGCACCATACATCTGAAAGACGATGATCAATCTTTTCGCTTGGCGAAAGCAGAAGCGCGTACCACCTCGACATCCTCTTTCTTAAGCCATTCCACTTCTCCAACGTTTAATCCTGCTCGATGGGCAGCAAGATACTCTGCCCTGAGCTGCATGTATTCCTTTTCCGACGAAATGAGTGATACGTGCCCTCCAGCAACGAGGTCGACGATATCATTTAAAGTGTACTTCTCGATAACGGAGACCATGGCCATGGCGGTACGATTCTCGAGCTGAAGAGACTTCAACGCCTCAATAGACCCATACTTTCCTTCATATTCCCGGTAATTGAAGAATGAATATGGCGTTAGATGACCACCGTTACGTCCTGTCAACTACATTAGTATCTGACCTTGGGGTAAGATAAAGAGGAAATCTACCAGTAGCTCCGGAGCCTGTAAAGCAATACAAGGAGGGAAAATGAGTCACTGCTCGTCTTAAGGAAGGCTTCGCAATGCTAACAAAATTCTCTTGCTTCCAACACTACAACTTTAACTTGCAAATGTGATTCTTTCAAGTTGATAGTTTCGACTGCTTGAGCCAAGTGATAGGCAGCAGAAATGCCCGTCATTCCAGAACCGATGATACAGATGTCAGCATCCTCAGTCAAAGGACCTTGACTGCCTTCATTGGCCAGTACATTCGCTCCAGGAGTATCGATCCAGAAAGATTCGGTGGCATTGGCAGCTGGGAGACTGGCGAGTGGTTGGAAGAGTAGATCCTCTTGAAAATTGACGACCGGATTACCGACAGAAATTTGGGGAACTAAGAGAAAGAACAACGGCCACAACATTGCGAAAAGAGCTGAGAATTGTAGGTGTGGGAGTTTATTACTGCTTTTTGATATCACGCACTCTCACTGTAACTATGGATTCTTTGAACCTCGAGGACCATTACCGACAATATATCAGCTATCTCAATGACCGAAAGACCCACGATCTCAGTGATTTCGTTCACGAAGAACTCACTTACAACGATAAACCCATAACCCGCGTGGATTACCAGAATTACATCGCAGATGATATCGCCCGCATTCCGGATCTCTATTTTGATATCCACCATCTTATCGTCAGCGATAATCACGTCGCTAGTAGGATCCAATTCAACTGCACTCCGATGAAGGATTTCCGAGGAAATGCCCCGAACGGGGAGAAAATTTCCTTCGTAGAGCATGTCTTCTATCAATTTGAGGATGGTAAAATCCGTCAAGTTTGGTCGCTGCTGGATGATCGAGCTATCGATGCACAGATGAAGAGCACGGATCAGTAAATGCAAGGTTTGACGAACTGTTTCAAAAAACCAAAGTTGGCTCATGTTCCGAAGGGTTCCAGTGTCTGGTCAAACGATTGCAAGATCTTGAGGGACGAGCAATCATTTAGAGAAGATAATTCTCTCCTAGCACATTTATTGCTTGTGAGGTTGATGTCGATGTGTAGATGTAGATGTATACATAAAGTCAGCGAATAGCAGCCAATAAATACCAAGATCATGGAGGTTAACGGAGGTGGAAGGTCCATAGTACGCGTTCTACTCGTGTATAAGGGTGGAAGGGTATCTTTCGACGTTAGAAGGTGGGTCCAAACTAACCAAGTCGGATCGCATTGGTACTGGCGAAAGAGTTATTGGGGTCGACATATTTCCACTCCCTGTCAGCCAGCTGGGGATCTGTACTCTAGGAAAGTCTGAATTATAATCAAGTTCATCCTCCATCCGTCCCCGAACCGGCGTCTGAGCATCCGATTGTGATCTCACAAGGCTCATAGTCGAAAGCCGCAGTCTCTGAACTACATCTAGTGCATAAAACTCGGCACTTTCCACGACCTCGTTGTCATATTCGTTCTCCAAGTCTGCGTGTTGTGCCGATTCTCCGAGACGGCTCGGATGGAGTAGACGAACTCGCGAAGGGGACGAAGACCGATTCTGATGTCTGCGCTGCCATGAATCGCGGGAACACCGTGACATGCGGGATGAACGTCGCGTTTCTGACACCAATATCGAACTGCTTTTCGACGTTGGAGTCGTCCTGGACGTTTTTATCGGGGGAAACTCGGCCATTGCGTCAACTGGGCCAGCCTCCGGGTGTTCTGCGGCATAGCTGCTTGGGGTTGGGGTCGTTCTAGAAGCGTTCTGTGCCACATGTCGCCCGGTTTTCCATCCCTGAACCACCATCAAAATCTCTGCTCAACAACCACGAACGGAGGAAATAGGAGCTTACTTCGAATAAGGGTTTACTATCGACAGCCGTATCCAAGTCACCTGTCAAAGGCTCTCTACCATCTTCAGCTACCAGCGTCGAAACGGACAGCATAGTTTCGGAACGATGAGGTGTGAGTGAAACATGGCTTCCAGATTTTGGAATAGGCAAAACTAGCGGTTCCGGAATGAATCGACCTTGCTGTCGTCCATAGTCTCCGTTACCACTGGCTGATAAGCCTATACTTCCTGACGCGACATGCCTCTCTGATCTAGATTGCCCAAAACCCACATACGGATTATACAGACTATTTCCAGTCTGGTCTCTTTTGTGCGTTGGCTTCACGGAGCTTTGGGAGAATCCGGACCCATGATTTCCCTCGACAACCATAAACGGTTCGACAATCATATTACTGGAAACTGGGGGTAATGATATGCCTTTAGACCTCATGAGAGGTGTAGACGATGGTGTCGGAGCCACCAAAGAAGGGTCGAATTGAGATTGAATCATGTAGCCTTTTTGCAGACGTGCCCAGAGTGTTTTGTTATGCCTATTGAGGACCTATTGCATGATTAGTACATGTAGAAAAATATGTGCTCAAAGATAGAGCTTACGCATAGTAATGCCACCAACGCCACGAGTGCGACGAACCCTAGAGAAATGCCTACGATTGCACCGGTGGTCAAGGTACTACTGAAATCACATCGAATTATTGGATATATGATTAGCGGGATCTTCGACTCACTGTTCAGGTTGGATGTTATCAGTTGCGTGAGGTATGATGGCTGTGCTTTCTCCTTTCCAAACTTGGGCTTCATTGATTCCAAAACGGTTCGGGGTATCCAGTGAGGAGTTCGAATGTGTAGCTTGTCTTCTAATGTTGGTACCCAGCTGGGCGGCAGTGTCACCAACTCCGTGATTGATGATGATAACAGTGTGGTTACCGGGGCCCAGATTGTCTGCGTGGAATAGAACGGCCGTACCACCTATCCTGTTGACAGAGTTGAAGGAGCGCGGAGTGGAATTGTCGAGGACGACAGAATACAGTGAAGTATAGTTGAGTCCTATGGGGCCGGACAACGAGACGGCTTGACCTAAGAGTCGAGATTATTCTCCTACATGAGAAGCTGTAGACAGTTGATGTACCCTTCACAAAGGGAGACAACGTGTAAGCACAACATCTTCATCGTTGGCATGAGCGACAGTTCACGCACTTCGAAAGTAAAATTCACCGAAGCTCCAATTGAGGAGGTAGTCCTATGATCAGTCTAAAATCAATGTCTGGATGTTCGCGAAGCTCAACAGAATGAATTTCTCACCGTCCGCTTGCACCTTCAGTGTCCCTGGGCCAGGCGTCCTTTGGTTCCCAGGAAAATTCAGACATATCGCCATTATATGTTGTCGATGGCGGACTGGTGTCAGGCGACGAAGGATTGTTGCTGGAAGTAGACGTTCCGGATGTCCAACAAATCTAGGAATGAGAATCAGACTTGGGAAGTGGTGGGGAAATAACAATAATGCGGCAAGCTTACAGAATCGATGTCCAATCCATTTGTCCCATCATTCGAGATGACCAACGTGTGCCATCCCTGCTGCACGTCTGTGCTGAACAGAAGGCCCGGAGGATCTTGAACATTTGGGGAGTACGAGCTGAGTGTAGTGTTAATACCGTCTAGTGCGACGGTAAAGTCTCCATAGGTTTTTCGTCTGCCTCCGTAGATAAAGATGCTGCTTCCATTGAACTGTAAAGTCGCAAAAGCGTTTTGCGTCCAGGTAGAGGTGAAGGAATTTTTGTAATACCTGGAGTTGGAATTGGAGGGATAGCCACAGACCGAAGGAGCATGAAACGTACCCAGTGTTATTTACACCGCTGGAAACGGGACCGTAGGAATTCCATCCTTCCACGGGCTCGTAGGAGATCAATGGGCTTGAATCATCAATTGTCGTGTTCAGCACAAACATCTTGGATTGAAATCAAGGAGAAAGATTCTGAACGAAGTCCTAGGGCCACCTGGGCCTAATCAAGAATAGACAGTGAGGTGTACCCCGGATGAAGAGTGACTGAGTACACTCAAGCAAACTGAAAGAAAGACGAAAAGGTGAGAACGGAACAGAAAGGAAAGACAGGATCGAATGAACGGCTGTAGGAACCGTTTGATCTGAGAACATGTGTCGCATTCATGAAGCATCTTAGGTGTCTTCGGGAGTCATTGGCAATTGCTTGATCATCAGTAGATTATGATGTGTGTCTACACAGTATGGCCTTACTAGTATTGTTGTAACGTCCGAAAACTGGGTTTTTGATCTTGAAATGACGATCTGTCATTCAAGTGCTGAATCGATAAATATCTCTGAGTTTCAAAAGCTGATATTCTGCGGAGAATATTGATAAAACTTAGGAAACATGAATTGGAATTACGCATTGATCAAGGGACAACTCATAGCAATGATTCCCATGACTTCGAACATATCCTTCAGCATCGCAACGAGCTCCTTCTTTGACAGGATATCCAGATCATTGTGAGCAGTCCACATTGATGAAGATGAACCTTCCATAGGTCCTGGTTGACGTCCAACTTCATCTATCAAAACCTGACATACTGAGGTCCACATCTGGCCAAAGAATGGATTCACCACCAACGACTGTACAACGGTCGTCTTAGCTTGTCGTACAAGCTCAACGCATCTCTTAACAGCACTCAGCGTCTTTTTCCGAGACTCGGTGTTCGTAGCGCCAAAGCAGGCATGAAGGTTGATGATCGCAACATTTGTGATAGTAGAAGTGGCGAAAACGAGGGGAAAGTCGGAAGAAGTGTGCAGGCTTTGAAAGAAAGGTTGAAGTTGCTTCTGCAGATTGCGGATGAGGGAATCGAGGTTCAAGAACATCTTCAGGAAGTGGCGACCGCCATCAGATAGACGGTCTTTGAGAGGATATACATCAGTTCCATAGCTAACGATACGGATATTGGTCTTACTTGGGCTATATGAAGCAGCAATGTCCGTAGATCGTTGTAACAAGATTGAGGATTTAGCATATAGCTCCATGATAGAAGGAGCTATTAATGACGGGGGCATCATAGGTATACCATTGAGAAATGATTTGACTGTCGCCCGATTCTCGAATGGGGTCGATATGAAATTTAAAGGATCCTGAACAAACCATCATAAAGACACAACGCACGTGGTCAAGCAAGCATTCTACAACTTACCGCAACATCATTATCATCTCTAGGCCAAGGAGTATCGATGTTTGAGTCATGACATTCAAAGGCCATACTCGGGACGCTACGCATTGCATCATCGGGTGTCACTGAGTCGCGACGGGGAAGCGATTCCAGCAGCGACGTAGCTGATTCAGGATTACCAGTGAACATGTTTGACCTACGCTTTTGATATCCCGAGCACAACGCTAAAGACACGGCAGAGTTGAGATGGTGTTTTCCTTCCATGATACGACCGATATGGAAGAAGTACAGGCATAACAAGATTTCTGCCTGTATTCCATGGAGAATATGCATTGGATGAGGAGAGGATATGGCATTGGCGACATGCAGGAGGGCACGGGAGAGATATGCACAATCACTGTCCACGTCCGCAGATGGATTGGATAAACGGAAGCCCACAAGGTATACCGCACTGAGTAAACCGGGAAATGGTCGACTGTAGTGTCCCAGTGGAAGGGCAAGTGAAGCAGATTTACGGAAACAAGGAATATCCAGGAAAAACCCAAATGATTGGGCGTGCGGTAAGAATGACTCTATCCTATGAAAACAGTAAGATATCAGTGAACATTCTTTCAACTAAAAACAGGATGTCAATACCCACAACTTTATCGCTGTATCACTCGGCAGTTCCTGAGAATAATTGATTAAACTTGGGCAGAATGCTTCATGTACTGTGCCTCCAAAGGAATCAATATCGTAGCTCGAGGTGGGAGGGGAGGTGATGCAAGCCCCATGCGACATGCTCAGTGGTTGGATTATTGTTGGGTCGAAGGCGGAAGTATCAGAATGCGCCCCCGCTTTTGCAAGTTTAGAATAATGAAAGCATATCATATGTGCTTTGAACATACCTGTACTAAACACGGATGAACACGAAAATGTTGAATTTGAAACACTCTTTGGCAATCGCTGGTGGGGAATGGAATCTACGTCAGGTTCTGAGCCTTTGAGCTGGTGGATCCGAGCTTCCAATGTATGCACTGTGTCTTCTAAAGTCTGTTTATGTGTCTGCGATGCCTTCTCATAGATACATTCTAGCACTACACGTGAAGCTTTAGTGCGCCGAAGACATTGAGAGCATGATGGATGCTGTCCATCACATTTCTAATTCATTTTTTCAAAAAAAGTCAGCACCTGAAAAAGCAAAAGCTGGACGAGTTTACCAACACTTTTACGAATTCTGGGTTAATTACCATGTCATTGTTAGTATCAAGTCATGATTAGCCAGATGAATTTCGTGAAGCCTGACCTACAGCGTCTACATGCTTTTCCTCGATTCAAATTACGTCGTTTGAGGGTGGGTGGGGTCACTTCAAACATTACGATAGTCAGAAAAGCTGTTTGGGTTGCTGAGAGTGAACAGCACTTGATATTCACCTTTGGTAGTCTTTGTAGCTCCACTTTTATTGCAAATCTGGAATATTCAACGTTGAGCCCGACCAGTCAATGAACCTCGGATTTCGGAGTCAAGTTTCCGACTCCGGTGCATTTCCTATTTCCTCCTGCTGGCGAAGTCGAAATTGACTGAAATGCAAACGTGTTCTTAAATTAGCAAACAAGCTATAAATGAGAAAGGCAGTATCAGGACAACCAGCACAATCCGAGTATATCCTTGACCAATCCTCCATTATTATTTTTGCAGAGCATCAGGACTGTAATTGGACTGTATGGAAGATTCAAAATCTACTGCGCAATGTGCCATTTTTTTACCATAACCTCATGAAAAGTTTGAAGCGAGGATGGGCCAGAGATTAGCTAGAGTGTGATGTTGTGGACCATTTGCTGAGAAGGAACATGGAATATGAATTAAATGCCCCGTCGTTTCATTGTTTCAGCAACCGAGACTTGAAGATACATGTTAGAAGAATATCCTGGACCAATGGTCAGAACCATGGCAATAACCCACTCCACATAGCGATGACCTTGAAGTATCAAACTCAAATGAACCTTCTCCTTGTGCTCTTCTAGTCAAATCAAATCGGTTCTGTAGTCGGTCAAAATACAAATCCATGATCTGTGAGGAATCGGTCATATATGGCGAAATCCTTCGGTCAACAGCGATAACTTTTTTGAGCTTTTTTTCAGTAAGTTATTGATTATCAGCAAGGTATGAGCACACCTTGGGAAAAAAATCTACCGTCCGACAGCCGGCAATGCGCCGGTTTACGACGTCGACTGGACCTCAATTCATCGCGAAAATTGCATCAATTTTATTCTCATCATATTACAACGACAATGCTTCAAAATATGCAAATCCCTGTTAAGTTCCTCCTTTCTGACATACAAGCTGAGGGGATTTCAGACATGGAAGAGCTGCTCGTCTAGGTTTTGACAAGTCTTGTCAGTTTTTTTGTCCTTGCCTCAGATGCATGCACGTGTCGACCTGCCTTGTTCCGCAAGTGGATCTTGTACCATGACAAGAATCGATTGCTCAAAGGCGACCGATGGCTACCAGAATTCAAGTATCAGTTTAGTGCATGCTATACGCGATCATCCTTTCCTCTTCCTTTGTCTGTCTGCCACGACTCTAGGTACTTTTTCCCTACCCTTTATCCAACTTTCAAGGAACGACATGTCAAAGAGTCCTTTGTCCGTTGTCCTCATGTGAGTGTCGGCGTAGACGTAGAAGAATTTGCGTATAAAGATGAAAGACGGATGCGCTCTGGTTTGTACTGTTCAAATTTTCTCCAAGTCTTTCACTTTACCGGCTCGTTTTTATCTTACAATCTTGTCACTCGCTTTCCTCGTCGCTGGCGACGAATTTCCACTATCCCTCTCTCACTCAATCTCAACTGCATCAAGCCATCATCCATCATATAGGATCTTTGACCTCCCGAGTACGATTGAACGATGGCCATATCATATCCAAAGCATACAAGGGTCGAGCAGGACGATTCGAGCACTTTCCCTGATGGGGCAAGGTCGGCCTTGCATAGTCTTTTATTGACCACCCCTCGTTAAAAATTCGTGAATGACTATAGGCCCACAACCTCAGTCCTCCGCCCGGTTTTCATCTCTGAATCTGCTCCCGAGGAAATTCAACCTAACCACTGCAGTGAGGAAATGAATGTTGAAGACGAAGACGATCAGGCCGCCCTGAATAGTCTTAGCGTTAATCGAAGCTCTTCCAGGTATGTTTGTTTCCGTCCTTTGTCTTTGTTATTTATCATCGCAAATGTTTACTCTTCTTATCCAATATTCAATGTACTCCGATAACTGACTCTGTACAGAATTGCGCCAATGGAAGGTTCTCTATCTTCTTCTTCTGCCTCTGCTACCCACGACATGAAAGTCAAGGACGAATCTGACACTGCGAAGGTAGAGCTCAACTCGGAGCCCGGCTCAATGTCATCTTCTACTTCCCCACTCTCCTCGGATTCCACTGGGACTTCTCGCTCCACAGCCGTCCACCACAGTACCACCCTGGTCCACAATATCGAAGATGGTAACAGTATCGGTGATGGTGAAGGCAGCGACGGAGACACCGACACCGAACCAGACATCGATGCCTCCAATGGGGATGATTTCACCTTTGGCCATGGTCTCGAGCATACCGATACCGAGATTTTCGATGATCACACGGAGTCTACTCATAATGACTATGGAATCCAGTCAAGTCTGATGTCAGTCCCGTCTCAGCTGATTCGGGACACCATGGACGAGGTGTTGCTTATGTTGGGTGTGAACGAGGTCGATGAAGACGACAAGGGAGATGAGGGGCAAAGGATGTCAGCTGAACCCGCCGATACCGATACAGAAGACGGTGAGGTTTTCACCTCCTCACAATCTTCAATTTCCTCGTACATTTCAACATCTTCCCAATCGTCCTCCGATTCGTCTGCTTCTTCCCTTTTGTCCTTGGCGGCAGCTACAAATCTGCTTAATGTGCCAGGGACCCCATCTGGAGCTCTTCCTCTTCTTCCTCCTCCTCCCAATCCTCCTACTATACAAGCCCAGGCTATTGGACCCTCACACTCTGCTCTTTGGCGTGAAAACGATGCCGCTCGGCTCGAACCCGTTTCTCGAAACCCGCATGGCATAAATCAGTTATTCAGGCGCTCGATTACAAAAGGAATTCCAGCTCTTGAGGACGATGAGGATGGTCCTGTCGCTTCAGGAAGCGGCACTTGTCGCCCAGATCTTTCTTCTTCGTCAAGCTTTTCAATAGATGGAAATTGTTGCGATTCTTCCGACTCTCCGACTTCTTCCGACAACACTGTTCCCTTGACTGCAAGAATTTTGTCGACGTCAAGTTCGATGATAGGTCTATTTGGAGAGTTCGAGGAGGTCGAAGCTAATACTAATGCTGAGATTGCTGCTGAAGAAGCTCCTGCAACGAATGTTACTGCTGTTGTATCACCATCTGCTTCTTCCACAGATCCATCTTTGGATACTTCCTTAGACCCCCAGACGTTGACGGAGACTATGATTGCTACCACTTCGAAGAGGAAACGAAGTCCCAGTCCCAGTCGTACTGTTGATTCCGGACAGGCCTCTGGTTCTCAGCTCCTCGTGGGCAACTTCAACAATCTTTCTCATTCTCCTGCCTCATTTTTGGACAATTCGCTTCCTGCAACCAATGTGTTTGATTCGATGCCCCAGCCTCCTCCAGCCAAGAAAGCACGTACCGAAGATGATACTGCGCTTGAAGCCCCTCCTCGCAGAATTCATCAACGTACGCGTACTACCACGGTACCTCTGACGTCTTCGGCTTCATTCAATTCTACTTTCCACTCTCCAGTCGCAGGAAGACGGCTGTTACGACGCCGTCATACGACTGGTGCTCTTCGTCCCGATGATCGGGAGAACATGAGTACTGTCCCTTCCTCGCTGAACTTTGAGTTTTTCAGAACTTTGAAAGGCATCAAGAAAGGAAAAGGAAAAGAGAGAGCTATTGATTGATGTAAAAGAGGACGATTCTGACATGGTCACCGACCTTGTCGACCTTGGCGGAGTGTGGATGGTCCATGGGTTGTCTGAAGGTTGACGATACGACTCACACTATGATATCAAAGAGACACGGACTCTACTTTTAGAGGTTGTATTAGATTAGTTTTGCATATTGTACTATTACCAATATTCTTCGACTTTGGCAGTGCTTTGATATATGACAAGCACTTTATAAAGACTATCTATCGTTCATGACATGATATCCATGAATAGCCATCGCAATAAGTGTACTCGCTTTGAGTATTTGAGAAATCCTGAAATCCCCCCGGTCACTCATGCCTGATTTTGACAGGACATTATCCACAGCCCCGACTACCGAAAATGTTAGCGTGTTGCTACCTATATTATGAGGGTCCATTTCGCAAATTGGTAAACGCTCCACCGCTTCGTACTCTCACATTGGTGTGCGTCAACGGGCCACAGTGGACTAACTTCCTTCACAGATTCCCTTCAAACCACTGGCCCAATCATTGTAGAGGGGCCTGAGATTCAACTTATTGTCGAGTGCCATGATGTATAAAGGTAGGTACTCTGCGGCAACTTGATCCCAATGTCTAAAGGTTCGTTCTATAGGTACAGCCCCTTATTCCCCAGTTGACATAATTTCCTTTTCTCCAGAGCATAATTCGACTTATTTGACATTTCCGAGTACACAATGAACACGAACACTCAAGGTAGTCCTGACGTTCGCGACAAGAGGTACTTGGTTCTTTACGATCACCGACACAACCCCCGAATCTATTTCGTTCTAGAAGAAACGCAGCTGTAGGATATGATATCTCCCGTCACCTTCCAACAAACCAGCTTCCGCCTCTGCAGCTGCCTCACCCTGTCGAACCTCGGGAGGTTACGCTTCCGTCTAAGTCCCAGTTCATGCATATGACATTTTGCAGCGACCCTCGGCAGTCCAGTCAATATCGCAGTAACCCCTAAGTTTTTTTTATCAATGCTACATACGAAGACTCCTTTCACCTCATCAATCTTCCAAGTTCAGGCTGGACCTTGGAAGCATGCATATATGTTTGATCTTGTTAGTGATAGTATATCAAGTGCATCTTGTAGTAAACGTGTGTACAACAAACACGGTATCTTCTCGAACCAGCGGCACTTCTGACCGGCTGGCATCTGTGCCTGCGAACTACATCTACAGTCCCTAAGCACTACAACTAAGAGTTTGATCAGATCTAGGAGAGAAGGTGAGGATTTAAGTAATTACCTGGTCACATTGACACACATTGCTGGCAACTATAATCATCTCACTCCAATAACGAAAGACAAAGCCCATCTTTTTATCAACCCGTACAAAGGCATAATAAGTCTGTCGAAGAGGGCCTGCTAAGAACCGAAGCTTGAAAAGGTTTTTATCACTATTAGATCGTTCGACCTTGCTCAGCTGGTTAAACGAGGGTGGCTCTGATTTGGTGTCAAGTGTTCTGTCTAGCTTTCCCGTCTCAAAAAGAGTTTTCAATATTCCGTGGATTGTTGTCCTCTCTTCCGGTGTGGTTTCTGCTTTTGGAGTAGATTGTGTTATGTCGGCGGGGAAGAGCTTTTCGTATCTGTTTGCAAGCGTACGGAGCTCTTCTGGTGTCATTGCAGACGATGTCGGAGCTTCATGAGCTGGGGCTGACGATTTTGGGCTGCAATGGAGGAAGGGGAGAAGAGGATGAAGGGGAGGAAGAAGAGGAAGTTTGACATCTCGACTGTTGATCAGCACCTTCGATCCATGAGCATTTATCTGATACTACGTAGTGAGAAAAACAGTGTCAGCTCTTGGCAGAGAGGTGGGAAATGGCAGGAAGGAAAAATGGTAGCATAGACTCATTTTAGGTCAGGTATACTAGTAACCACTCACAGGACGAGGCACGGCATATATGGTAGAAGCAAGGCTGGAGAATAGCAGAAGTAGAAAAAAGAAGGTCGTGCAGAGATGCATGATCAATGTACAGGTTTGTTTATCGTCTCTGCGTGGCAATGTATGTGGCGAGAAAGAGTGAATTGGGAAAGTGTATAGAGGATAGAGAAGTTCGATGAGAAATTATGATAGCAGAAGAGGCGTCAATCTTTTGGCCAGCAAGAGAGTGATGATGGGCGTTGAGGTCCAAGGATGGTCTGATTCAGAGGGCGATGTCGGTTTGCACTACTAGCAGAGCCGACGGATAAGTAATCATCTACAGCCTAACAGGAAGGTTTTGAATGTAGAGTATGATAAAACCCACGCATCAAAACTACGCAACTGGTTTTACGTACAGCTCTACTGGAACGCCAACTACAACTCTACCTGTTTCTACTTCACCTGTGACTACGACAAGGTTCTTTGGCAGGTAGCCCTGGGACCGGTACCAGCGGTTACGCAGTCGGAATGTGGTCAATGTGGAGCTCTATGTCCACACTGGCACATAGCGATATGCAAAATGGAACCTGAAGAACAGAGAGAACAGAGAGAAATAAGTCGAGGAACGCATAATCTAGAGTAAGGGATTTATCGTACAGGGAAGCTGTGAATAAATCTAGAAATGGCCTGGTAAAATAGTGAGAGGTAGGGATAGATATCTTTCAGAACCCTCCCTGGTCCAAGCTGTCTACGGAGTCCTGTGTTGTACGGTGAAAATCGAGCTTGCAGACCTTGGCACTGAAGCTAACGTAGCATAGGGCAGCCATAAAGCGGTGTCACAAAACAATTACTTAAGTACATTGGTTCAATGGCGTAGTGGTTATCGCATCTGTCTTACAATCAAGTAAAGCGTGTAGCACAGAAGGTCTCCGGTTCGATCCCGGGTTGAATCATAGCAGTTGAAATGTGCATTTTGAATCTTGATAATTCTGCGCGGACTCGGCGTAGCAAAAGGTAATTTCTTTTGCATTCGTGTTGAAAATGCATTCGTGTTAAATGAGCGTTATATATTATATCTCGATCAAATTTGCACTAGGATTTGGCAGCGAGGCAAGCCACAAAATTTGTGTCGCCTACCAAGTTACTCGTAGCACTCACAAGTGACAAAACCATACCGCCTCGAGAATTTATTCTAGATGAGTGTAACATCGAGAAAGATCCACTCCGCTATCCAGACTACGTCCGAGACGTCCGCCACGACATTCTGACTAGTTGCGTTGACAAAAAGTGATGTCGAAGTATCAGACTGGACCCAAGATATTCTCCTTCGAAATAAGGTAACGAAGGGTATGGTACATGTTGGCTCCCAATTTGAGAGCCCTGAGGAAAAGGCTTAGATGCCATGATTCTGGTGACCATGTCGACCATCGTCGATGAGAAGAAAGCTATAACTGAGTATTTGCGGGGATTTGATCACATTCTAAAGCGAAATGCTGCAGGATTCAATATCAATCAGTCAGTTGGTCTGAGACTGAGATAGACGACTCACAAGACTCTAGCAAGAAAATCTCGTTCAAATGATATTCCTCATCCGGGATATTTCCTGAGTATCCAACACCATGTCCTTGATTTGCATCAATCGTTAAAAGTGTTGGGAAATTCCTTCGAGCCCGAAGCGATGAGTGGAGATAGACGTTCAGTACTCTCACCGGAAGATTAAGAGTATCCAGGACCGTCGGCCAGAAGTGGAGTAAAATTGAGTACAACAGGAAGGGTAATTTTAAAGCAGGGGAATTGGATCAACACCATGGATAAAAGAAGAATCAAACTTACTACTGGATCGCATAACTCCCAGATGAGCAATCCGTCTGAGGGCATTTTCGGATGAGATGGACGGTGTCATTCGCGATCGCTAGCAGAAGCAGGGATATCAAGAAGGGTGTTGGGCTACTTGAGGTTAATCCAGGGTTATGTATCACACAGTACCTTTTTGAATTTTGGCGTGACAACTGAACGCGAGGATAGAGTCACGGTGGTTGATATAAACGACATCTTGATCATGAAATCTTCGCTTAAAGAGTGTAATGTCTAACGGGTTTATACTATCCGGCGTTATTAAGAAGTTGCACCAAGCGAATCGTACCTTCTGTGGAAAGCCTGAGGCTACTCCTGCGCCTTTGGTATGCCTATTAGCCGTCAAAATTTGCGTAAAGTAGATGAATCCAGTTTAGGATCGACCTGCGGAGGTTGAAGGGATTGTCCGCTAGTCAGTTGAGCGCTTCGTAAAACATTGATTTTACGCATTGAAGAATAAGGATGTACGAGGGGAGGTTTCGGAGAACGAAGCGCTTGGGAAGGACCGGATACTTGAAGAAGGTCCGAGGTGTCGAGGGGTTGAGGTAACAGGACATCAGGAGCATCTATGAGGGACAGGAGCGTCTGGGGGGAGGACAGTATTAACGAGACACCGTGGGAACAAGACCGGGATCAGCGTATCAGAGCAAGATAAGATAAATCACATTGTGGAAGTGGAAGGCGCTTACACCTCCAAATCATTGCTTTAACCTGACGAACAATTTAAACCCTCAAATGCCCTGCGACCGAAATTCAGGCTGAAATCTTCCTTCTCGCTTCGGACGTCTCATACCCGGGTTCAATTCATATCATTGTCTTTTTTTCCCTGTCCACAGTACATATCAATGTAGCAGGGTTAAGTATCCGGAGTAAATCTGGAAACCATGTGGGTGATCACGGACGCCCGATGTGCCTCCATGATCACTTCAGTAATTCACTTCCATACCTCCACTGTGTCATGGTTAACACACCCGAAACCGTAAAGTGCGAAATTTATTCTTGCCATTCGATCTTTCTTGCTGCTCTTCTCTCATATGCTAACTATTCATGATATGTGTCCAGGCAATGTCCTCACCCGAAATTTCTTCCTTTCGAAAATCCCCCTTCGAGACAAGGTGTCGATGTCGAACGATCCTCCAATTGCGACCACAAAGTAACACCTCGTTACTGCCTCGGATGGTACATCCCTGCGCAGGAGCTTCACACATACTTTCCAGAATGCGGAGGCGAGATGTCGGATTTCTGGGAAACTGAGGTGGCGAAACCCTGGATCGCAAAGTACAATGAAAAGTACAAGAACAAGGAACAGTTTGTGTCTGTCTTTGGCTCATGACATACTATATATATCCTAATTGCTTTCTTCTGCTCTCAGTAATCTCTCCTTCGGACCGGTCATATCATTCATCACATCCAGAGAAGGGCCACATATTCTTGTCTTCATAACTGATAACCATACTCAGGAAGCGCTCAACATCAGCCGAAATGATGAGTACATCACAGATGCGAAACGGATTGTGTGTGTCAAGGAGAGTTTTGGTGAAATGATTTGGATTCGCCGGTGAAAATGAAGTGCAAGCCATGGAAGATTTGTACGAGCCAAGTCGTGGTACAATACCCACTTTTGTTTGTATTGTGATTAACCTCATAGGGCACTCAGTGTAAACTTGTGGTGACACAACAATTGTCATGGTCTATTCAAGATATCTTGTACAGGAGGGAAGCAATGCTGTCATCAATACGTTCAATTGTGCAAGAGGAAATTTCGCCGCTGGAACATAGTGATTTCTGCAACACATCCATCTCAATAACGTCTCATATAAGCACTCCATAAGAGGCTCCGAGCTCATATAGTCTGTGGAGCTAATGAAAGGCCATTCACATGTTAACATTTAAGAAAAACCGCAAAATAGTGGTTGCCAACTAGAAAGCCGAACGACTTTGCCTGTAGTGCGCATATTGCCAAAGGGTTCTTACCAACGAATCCATCCTCATTTCACCAAAATTCTCCTTGACCACACATAATCCATTTCGCATCTGCGATGTACTCTTTATTCTGACTCATGTCCAAGCAGGTTCTCTGAGTACAATTATGGGTAATGAAGGACCCAGGATTATGCTGTCCTCCACGGATTTTCACGATTGATATGTGGGAGGTGGAGGTTGGAAATGATATCCTATTACAAGCATGAAGAGAAATCAGTCAATTGTCTTAATGGGGGGGCTGTTCTGAAAGAAGAAATCTTGCATGCTGGCATTTCCTGTGCAAAAGTTAGCAAGGCAAAAGCTGAATTGCATCAAATGATATGTTCACCTGTCTGTTTGTGTGTACTGATTGATAGACCAGTGAAAAATGGTTAAAGGTTGAAGATTAGTAAGAATTGATGCAGATCATAGTTTTCACTAAAAATTACCCAAGAGAACCAACCTCCACCATGCAAAGATTGTTCTTTGTGCCAATCTACAACCACATCACACCTGATTACTATCTCAGCTGTTATTTTCCTTCAGGATACATTGATGAGTATTCCCTAGAGAGTGAAGGGCAAAAGGCAAAATGCAAACTTTTTGGAGGAAACTGTTCTGGAATCATAAGGTAGGTAGGGTGGAACATACAAATGACAACCCCTGCAAAGATATGCATTATGTATGACATTATCAACAGTCAAATGGAACCCTTTTGTCAGCGGCTTGCTAGCTCTCACAAGGGACAACCAGGCATCACTGTCGTGACATGCTACACAGGATATGGTACTGACTTTATTTTTATTACATCTCCTCCTTTCTTTATCTTTGTTACTGTTTGGATCCATCTACATTGTTCCGCATCCTTCTATCACATTCCCGCACTGTCACTTACTCATCTAGACACTTGTATATATAGTACAGTAGTTGACACCTAGTTCCCCATCTTGACCTCTTGGTCTTTGGAACTAGGTTAGTGCTTGTATCATCATTTACATTCAATATACTTAGTTGGTCTTTGGAACTAGTTTTCCTTGTGCAACCCTAGTGATTGGCCCTTGTGCTATCACTGTTGTCTTGATCATTATCTCTTTCAGCCTTCATGTGTGGTACTAGCCCCACTCCTCACCTCGGCTTGTGCTTGAGCCTGTGCTTTCCTCTGTGGTTTCTCCCTTCATCAACACAATCACACAATAGATGATGAGCAAGAGGGCAAAAAGATAATGAAGATGGATAAAACAACCCAATACAGGTCTAGCTACTGAGGAGTATAGATGAGAATAGAGCTCAGGAATACAACTACAAAATACTCTATCTTATATGTGTATAGGAAATGAAGCTATGGGAAATATCTCATACTATAACCATGAGGATATACAATAGGAGTTGCTCATATCCATAAGTAAAGCTGTAGGTATTCGGCGAGTAAACAAATAAGGCAATATCAAAGAAACATGAAGGCAGGACAATAATGATGATGCCCTGTCAATGAACTGACAGGCATGAGAGAGTAGCACCTGTTATGAAAGCATCTATTTCCTATTATTCTTTTCTTTTATCTTTACTTACCTAGTTACTAAAGTGCTTACACTAGTGCTTGTTATATTTTTATTTTTGTCTAGATTACATGTGTCAACCTTATTGTTCTCGCATTGCCATTTCATCTATACATGACTCTCTTGTGCCTGTCAGCTCATTGACAGGACATCATTATTATTGTCCTGCTATCACATTTCTTTTATATTGCCTTATTGTTTACTCACCAAATACCTACAGCTTTACTTATGGATACAAGCAACTGTTATTGTATATCCTCACAGTTACGGCATGAGATACTTCTCACAGATTCATATCCCATGTTTGTATTCTTGAATCTGCCTTGCAACTTAATTGGGATGCGGAAGTGAGAAACGTCACTAGATTGAGCGGAGCCAATTGTACATGAGGGTATAGATGCATAGGTAGAAGTAGAGGAAAAATACAGACTAGGGAACCAGGCAGCAGCCGTGGCGGGTTCCCACTTCAAAAATTCAAACGTAGCTTGGCCAACTCTTTCTGTCCTGCAGTGAGCATCTGAAGGATCTTTGTGAAGCCGGTAGCAGGGGTGTGTTATGATCGTGCACAAAGGGATTGTCGGGAATGATTGCGGGATGATCGTGAGGAAATACGAAGTAAAATACTTTGCGAGGTAAAATGATCCTAGACAAGGTATTCGGACCTTGACTCCACTATTAGTAGAGTCCTCGACACTTCACGTGTCCGCAAGAGAAGAAAGATAAATGTGTTCCATTTGTGAGGATCATCACGGAACGTACTGACTGTCATATGTATGTGAATCGAGTTATTCTGCGATTCCACGATCCATTTACCTACTTTGCAAAGAGTTCCTAAGCTCAGGAATCCTTTGTTATCTTTCCTAATCATTATCAGATGAGTACTATACCTATTATATCCCTTCCTTTGTTCTTTACTCCACAAGCTAGTCTATTCGGAGTTAGTATTGCTTCGCGACGCTTATGTAATGCATAGTATAAAGCTACAACATCGAATAGGTAGTTCTGTAGTTTTAATATTGACTTAGATCTGCTCTCTCTTCATATTACAGTTGTTCACTATCTGTGATACATTCTCAACACAGCTCTGATGTTCCGCGAAGCAACCTTTGCGAACTGATGCTGCTACTACCTTTATATTGGACCATCGACGTGTTGAGGGCACTACCGATAGTAGTGTCGATGTCCAACTACCTTTCCATAACTCCGCGAATTGTTCCTCCCTTCGCGAGGGAATTATCCCCTCGCATTCCCAACCAATTCCGCGATTATTCCGCGATTCCAGAGTTGCATGATCTTAACACTGACAGTGAGGATGTTAAAACAATGATACAGATAGATGATTAATTGGTATCACTATCGAAGTGCTATCAAGGTTGATATTTAAACTAAGGAACTACCTATTCAATACTGTAGCTTTATACTAAAGGATCGCGAAGCGATTGTTATGATCGTGCACAAAGGGGTCGTCAGGAATGATTGCGGGATGATTGCGGGAAAATATGAAGTAGAATACTTTGCAAGGTAAAACGATCCTAGACAAAGTAGTCGGACCTTGACTCCACTATTAGTAGAGTCCTCGACACTTCGCGTGTCTGCAAGAGAAGAAAGATAAACGTGTTCCACTTGCGATGACTATCACGTAACATACTGACAGCAAGGGTGTTAAAACGATGATACAGATAGATGATTAATTGGTATCACTATTGAAGTGCTATCAAGGTTGATGTTTAGACTAAGGAACTACCTATTCGATACCGTAGCTTTATACTAAAGGTAAGTCAGGATCGCGAAGCAATGCCATGCCCAAATGGGTTAGCTCGTAAGTGAAGAACAAAGGAAGGGATATAAAAGGGATAGTGTAAATCCGATAAGAATGATAAGGGATAAAGAGTAATTGCTTCGCATTGGAATTCCTTTGCAAAGTAATTGCGTAGTGGTAAAAGGATATAAGTAATATCTAAGTAGCGGAATGGATCGTGAAGCTTCATAAAGACTTAGCTTGCATAGATATAACAGACATATATATGCAGCAACTGCCTGGCTATGTTGCTCCTGGGAAGGTGTCACGAAACATTCTTTTTCATTATTCTTTTCTTTTATTTACTTACCTAATCACCAAAGCGCTTGCACTAGTGCTTATTATATTTTCATTTCTGTCTAGGTTACATGTGTCAGCCTTATTGTTCTCGCGCTGTGTTATATCTATGCAAGCTAAGTCTTTACGAAGCTTCGCGATCCATTCCGCTACTTAGATATTACTTATATCCTTTTACTACTACACAATTACTTCACGAAGGATTTCCAATGTGAAGCAATTACTCGTTATCTTGTCAGTGACTCGCTAGCTCTCACAAGAGACAACCAGGTGTCACACAATAGACGATGAGCAAGAGGACGAAAAAGCAAAAAGCGGATGGATAAAACAACCCAAATACAAGTCTAGCTACCGAGGAGAATAGACGAGAATAGAGCTAAGGAATATAACTACAAAATACTAAGTCTTATATACTATTGGGATATGAAGCCGTGAGAGACGTCTCGCGCCGTAACCGTGAGGATCTACAATAAGAGTCGCTCGTATCCATAAGTAAAGCTGTAGGTATTAGGTGAGTAAACAATAAGGCAATATAAAAAGAAGCATGGAAGCAGGACGATAATGACGTCGTCCTGTCAATGAACTGACAGGCACGAGAGAGTCGCGCCTAAGTGAAATGACAACGCGAGAACAATAAGGTTGACGCATGTAACCTAAATGATAATGAAAATATAATAAGCGCTAGTGTAAGCGCTTTGGTGATTAGGTAAGTAAATAAAAGAAAAGGAAAAGAATAATAAAAGAAAAGAATAATGAAAAAAGATCGTTTCATGACACGAAGCTTCGCGATCCATTCCGCTACTTAGATATTTCTTATATCCTTTTACTACTACACAATTACTTCACGAAGGATTTCCAATGCGAAGCAATTACTCGTTATCTCTTATCATCCTTATCGGATTTACACTATCCCTTTTATATCTCTTCCGTTGTTCTTGACTTACAAGCTAACCCATTCGGGCATGGCATTGCTTCGTGATCCTGACTTACCTTTAGTATAAAGCTACGGTATCGAATAGGTAGTTCCTTAGTTTAAACATCAACCTTGATAGCACTTCAATAGTGATACCAATTAATCATCTATCTGTATCATTGTTTTAACATCCTCACTGTCAGTACGTTACGCGATAGTCATTGCGAGCAGAACACGTTTATCTTTCTTCTCTTGCGGACATGTGAAGTGTCGAGGACTCTACTAATAGTGGAGTCAAGGTCTGACGACATTGTCTAGGATTGTATTACCTCGTGAAGTCTTTCACTTTGTACTTCCTCGCAATCATCCCGTGATCATTCCCGACAATCCCTTTGTGCACAATCATAACACGCTGTCGTTTCACTTAGGTGCGACTCTCTCATGCCTGTCAACTCATTGACAGGATGACGTCATTATTATCCCACCTCCATGCTTCCTTTTATATTGCCTTATTGTTTACTCACCTAATACATACAGCTTTACTTATGGATATGAGCAACTCTTATGGTAGATCCTCATGATTACGGTGCGAGACGTCTCTCACGGCTTCATATCCCATTAGTATATAAGACTTAGTATTTCGTAGTTATATTCCTTAGCTCTATTCTCGTCTATACTCCTCAGTAGCTAGACTTGTAGTTGGGTTGATTTATCCTCATCATCTTTTCATCATCTTGCTCATCGATTCTTGTGTGACACCTGGTTGTCTCTTGTGAGAGCTAGCGAGTCGCTGACAGAAGGAAGATATGGTCTGTAAACTGGTTCACACAATCTATGGCACCATGCAGGGTGCCCATGACTGGTATGAAACTCTCACAAAGACCTACAATGATCTGGGATACTACACATCTCGCGCTGATCCCTGTGTTCGAATCAAGTGGTCCAAGGATGGATCGTTCACGATGACGGACACATACACGGATGATGTCTGGGGAGCATCCTCAAGTCGGGTGGAAGCTGAGGCTTGGAAGCATGAGTTGGGAAAATGTTGGGAGATAAAAGATGTGGGGGAGAACAAATATCTCCTAGGGAGGGTAGTTGATCAGGACATGGACAAAGGCACCATCAGGCTATCTCAGCGACCATACTTTGAGAATGTAATTGAGTGATTCAATCTCAAACATGTTGTCAGCGACTCGCTAGCTCTAACAAGAGACAACCAGGCGTCACACGATAGACGATGAGCAAGAGGATGAAAAAGCAAAAAGCGGATGGATAAAAACAACCCAACTACAAGTCTAGCTACCGAGGAGAATAGACGAGAATAGAGCTAAGGAATATAACTACCAAATATCTAGTCTTATATACAAAATGGGATATGAAACCGTGAGAGACGTCTCGCACCGTAACCATGAGGATCTACAATAAGAGTCGCTCGTATCCATAAGTAAAGCTGTAGGTATTAGGTGAGTAAACAATAAGGCAATATAAAAAGAAGCATGGAGGCGGAACAATAATGACGTCGTCCTGTCAATGAACTGACAGGCACGAGAGAGTCGCGCCTAAGTGAAACGACAACGCGAGAACAATAAGGTTGACGCGTGTAACCTAAATGATAATGAAAATATAATAAGCGCTAGTGTAAGCGCTTTGGTGATTAGATAAGTAAAGAAAAGAAAAAGAATAATAAAAGAAAAGAATAATGGAAAAAGATCGATTCATGACATTACCCCCTCCCTAGAGCGCGAGTTCCACGAAGCGCTTGTCGTCTAACGAAATTTTCGGAGGGTAATTGTGAGGGCGTATTTTCGGTATCTGGCGGAGGCATAGGGCGGAATAATTCGGTAGGGAATAAGGAAATAGGTATTTCAAGTCGATTCAGGGTGGCAGGTTTGGGTTTAGTCGGATTCTTGTCATGGAATTCCTTCAATAATTCAGAGGAATGTGTGATGTTGGATCGAGGTTCCCAAGTGTCTTCATGTGGTCCGTACCCTCGCCACCTGACCTTATATTTGATTCCTCTTCCTACTTTTCGTGAGTCGAGAATCTCCTCGACTTCGAATTCTTCTTCTTCTCCTACAACGACAGGAGGTGGTCGAGTGTTTCGTGGTTGAGAGGGGAATTGCGGTTCTCTATAGGGAGTGAGAAGGACTTCGTTGAAAACGTTATGGATACGTTTCCATGTAGAGGGGATGTCTAGTTTATAGGAACTAGCGCCTATCTTCTTCTGAACTGTAAACGGTCCAAACCGTTTATCTCCTAACTTTTTCATCGGCTGGTCTGTCGATAAGTTAGTTCCCTCAAGCCAGACCTTGTCGCCTGGCTTGTACTCTACTCCCACTCTTCGCTTACGGTCATAAAATTTCTTCATATCCTCGTTGGCCTTTCCTAAGGCCGCTCCTACTTCATCTCGAACCTTCCTCATTCCATCTGCAAACGCCTGTGCTGTGGGGTTGTCCGAAGTCATTTGAGGTGCTGTGCCTTTATAGGGATGTCTACCGTTGTCAGCATAGAAGGGAGAAACTTTCGTCGCAGAGTGTACTCGATCATTATAGGCGAACTCTGCAAGTGGTAACCACTCATGCCAGTCGTTTTGATGATAACTAATGAACAACCGGAGATAATGTTCTATCTCCTGATTTGTTCGTTCCGTCTGGCCGTTGGTCTGTGGGTGATACGCCGTGGTGTAGTTTGCTTCTATTCCTAAAAGACGATAAAGTTCCTTCATGAAACGAGAATGATATTGTGGTCCTCGATCATGTATTATTTTTCGTGGAATGCCGTGGATAGAAAAAATACGATCCCGATAGATTTTTGCCATTCCCTCTGACGTGACTGTAGTGTGGGACGGAACAAGTCGCAATCTTTTGGAAAAATGATCGATAAACACCGATATGGCGTTATATCCTCCTGATTCCGGTAGTTCCCCTATCATATCAGTGCCGATTATTTGCCACGGTTCAGTTGGTACTGCATGTGGGTGAAGTTGTCCTACTGGTTTGGTACGATGTGACTTTGTCGCCTGGCATTTCTCACAACCTTCGACGTATTTTCCTGCATCTCGTGTCACCCCTGGCCACCAGTAGTCCCGAGTAATCAACTCCGTGGTTTTGTACTGTCCTGGATGTCCCGCTAGCGGTGTATCGTGGTACTGAGTGATTATTTTGGACCGGAGTAGGATGACTTTGTTGGTCTCAGTCCACTCTGGATTTTTCGCAGCGAGGGCTTCCTGTACAGTTCGGTCTACTTGGTTTCTACTCTTTCGGATCTCTGATAACAGGAGATCTTCGGGAGCCGATAGGTCGAGAGCTTGGATGAAAAGTTCCGGTTTCAGGAGAACGATGTTCTCGTTGTCCTTGTCCCCCGTCTCAAGACCTGTCATCCTCGACAGGGCGTCAGCTTTCGTCATCGATTTACCAGGTTTGTGAACGAGATCGAAATTATACTCCGCTAATTCCAATACCCAGCGCGCTTGTCGTCGGTTGAGTTTCTGCGGCTTCTTGAAGTACTGGAGGTTTGCGTGATCCGTATAAATTTCAACCTGTTCCTCCGCACCTAGTAAATATTGCCTCCAGTCGTCGAGAGAGTCCATAATTGCCATAAGTTCTTTGTCGTAAATCTCATAATTACGCTCAACCTCATTGAGGGAACAAGAACGAAAGGCAATAGGATACCATCTACCATCAACGAACTGGGACAAAACGGCGCCATTAGCATAATCGGACGAGTCAGCTTCCACCCTGAATTTCCCGTGGTTACGAGGAATCAACAAAACGACTTCCTCACAAATACGGCGTTTCAGTTCCTCGAACGCCTCCTCTTGACCTTTCTCCCACTTCCAAGTTCCATTTCCCGTGAGCTGTGTTAATGGCTTTGCTACCAGACTGAAACCACGAATGAATCGTCGGAAGAAGTTGCAAAATCCTAGAAACTGTTGGACGTCGCGCTTCTTTCGTGGAGTAATCCATTCTCGAACGGCCTGTACTTTCTTGGGATCCATGCGAATAGTTCCGTTACCAATGATAATACCGAGGTAGTCGATAACCGGTTTTTCGAAAGAACATTTTTCGGGTTTAAGGAACAACTTGTGTTCCCGTAGAATGTCGAGTACTTGTTCTACGATTTGTCGATGTTCTTCTATACCGTCGGTAAAAATCAGTATGTCGTCCATGTAAACAATAACATGACCTTTATTGATGAGGTCTCGCAGGATGTGGTTCATGAAACCTTGGAACGTCGCAGGAGAGTTGGTGAGTCCGAAGAACATGACGGTTGGTTCGAATAACCCCTGGTTAGTTCGAAAAGCCGCTTTCCATTCATCACCTTCCTTTATGCGGATGTTGTTGAATCCCCATCTGATATCCATCTTCGTGAAGATTTTAGCGCCTTTTAAACGATCGATTAGCTCTTGAATGAGAGGAAGTGGATACCGGTTTTTAACCGTCATCTCGTTCAGTTTACGATAATCTTGTACTGGTCGTAAGGTGCCATCTTTCTTTTTAACGAAGAAGAAGGGAGACGCCATCTGCGAAGTCGAAGGTCTGATTCGTCCAGTTCGAAGGTTCTCTTCGAGAAACTTATCGAGCGCCTCTTGTTCCTTTGGATTCAGTGGATTGTCACAAAGAGGTGACGACGGTGGCGGAGCGGAGCGGAGACTTGAGCGGAAGCGGACAGATACTGGTCCCAACGACAAAGTTATATTGATAATAAATACAAGTAAGTAAGTTAAAGACATACCTGGTCCCAACGACAAAGAGGTCAAGATAAGGGACCAGGTTGTGGGGGCTGGCTTATATATACAAGGTGGAGCGTGGGAACTATGAGATAATACTGTATAGCTCAGGCACAAGGAATGGAATGGAACTAATAGAATGGAATGGAATGTTCCGGAATGATTATTGTAGGTAGGAGGGCTTGGATGGTGTATCGTAAAGAAAGGAAAATGATAGGGGGGGGGCTCACTTCATGACATTACCCCCCTCCTTATGACCATTGTCCTCGATGGTCAAGCTTTTGCCGCCTGGGGATGCTTTCTGTGGAATTTTCGGACAGTGGTTGGTGCATGCTCAAGATTTTGAGCGGGTTCCCATGAGTTGTGTCCTGCGTCATATCCCTTCCACTTTACCAAGTACTCTAACCTCTTCCACCTAACCCGACTATCCAAGATGCCCTCAACTTCGTACTCTGGCTCGTCTTCATCTTCTAGGTATACTGGTTCTGGTGGTGTTGCAATTTCGCTATTGATGGTGTTCCCTCTCCAAGGGTACAGTTTATCAACGTGGAATACTGGGTGGATGCGGTCCAGTGACAGTGGGAGGTCCAGGCGGTAGTCCAGGGGACCAACCTTCTCCAAAATGGCGTAAGGTCCTAGCTGTCGATCCCCAAGTTTCTCACTGGAAAGTTGGAGCTTGATGTCTTCTGCGCTTAGCCAGACCTGATCTCCTACTTGGAACTGATGTGCTTTTCGTTTTCCTCGTTCATAGTTTTCCTTTTGCCATCTTTTTCCCAGGTGTAGAGCTGCCCCGGCATCCTGTCGCACCTCTCGAAGGATCTGAATGCGATCATCCACTGCTGGAATCCCACTTCGCTGACCAACGGGAATGTTAAATAGGGGGAGGTAGCCGTAAGTGAGCTCGAATGGGGAGATTCCAAGTGCAGAGTGGGTACGTGAGTTAATCACAAACTCCGCCATTGGCAAATGCTCTGCCCAGTCATCCTGACGACGTCCCACATACAGCCGGAGATACTTTTCGACTTCTTGGTTTGCCCGCTCGGTTTGCCCATTCGCTTGGGGGTGGTATCCCGATGTGAGATTGGATTTGATTCCCAGGCGGGAGAGTAGTGATCGCATGAGCTTTGCTGCAAACTGGGGTCCTCGGTCTGATACAAAGCGGAGGGGGAGGCCATGGAGGCGGAAAATTTCGCGGTAGTAGATGTCAGCGACACCTGCTGCTGTGATTGATGTGGTACAAGGGATTGCGTGGATTTGTTTCCCGTAGAGGTCGGTGCAGACAAGGATGGCATCGTATCCTTGTGAATTGGGCAGCTGTGTGATCAGGTCAACTCCCACTTCTTCCCACAGACCTGCTGGGACATCTAGGGGTAGTGTTACTGCTCGTGGGTGTCTCTGTATCTTTTTCCTAGCACAAGTTTCGCATCCTTCCACATACTTTTCTACAAAGGATCGCAGGGTGGGCCACCAAAAGTGGGTGCTAACGAGATCGAGGGTGTTGTGAAGTCCGGGGTGACCAGCGGAGGGGTTGTCGTGGCATTGTTTGAGTACTTCTGTCCGTAGGTCATCCTCTGGTGGGACATATACCCTACCTCGGTGGTACACCAGTCCGTTATCCTCCTCCCATTCTGCTATCCCATTGGCCAAGCGTTGGAGGCCGCTCCTCCTGAGCTCTTCCAGTCCTTCGAGTACTTGGGCCTCTCTTTGCGAGGCCTTCTGGATGTGGTCCTCCAACGGGTTCTGTAGTGAGGCTGCTGCCACTTGCATAAAGTGGGCTGGTTTCAGAACGGTCTGTTGTCGGTTGTCTTCACTGTCCAACACCTGATGCGTTGCCATGCGAGACAGAGCATCTGCCTGTGTGTTTGCCTTGCCTGGGCGGTGAGTCAGCCGGAAGTCGAATCGGGATAACCATAGTGCCCAACGCGCTTGTCGTCGGCTAAGGTCCTGTGCAGAGCGCCAGAATTCCAGGTTTGCATGGTCGGTGATGATCTCGAAGGTCTGCGGTGATCCTTCCAGGAAGCTTCTCCAGTCCTTTAGTGCTTCAATGATTGCCAGCATCTCCCGGTCATAGATTTCGTAGTTTCGTTCGGCTGGTTGCATGGAGGCTGATCGAAATGCTACTGGGTGCCACTGACCATCGTCTTGTTTCTGCATTAGAGCTCCTCCTGTGGCAAAGCCTGATGCATCTACCTCGAGTTGTGTGAGCCTGTTGGGGTCCCAGAGTGCCAGTACCGGAGCTGTGACAAAAGCTTCCCTTAGGGTGTCGAATGCTTGCTGCTGATGTGTTCCCCAGTTGAAGCCTGAGTCTTTCTTGGTTAGGTCATTCAGAGGGCGTGCTATGCGGGCAAAGTTCTGTATGAATCGACGGTAAAAGTTGGCAAAACCTAAGAATCCTCGCAGCTCTCGCAGGTTCTTTGGAGTAGGCCAGTCACGAACTGCAGTCACTTTTACCGGATCCATGCGCACTTCCCCTTCTGATATCACTAGTCCCAAGTACTCGATCTGAAGCTCCTCGAACTCACATTTTTCGGGTCGTAGATAGAGGTCATGTTTCTCTAGCCGTTTTAGTACATCCCGCACTATCTGCCGGTGTTGTTGTAGCTCGTTACTGAAGATAAGGATGTCATCTAGGTACACTGCTACTTTCCCCGCTGCCACTAGGTCTGAAAAGATGGAATTCATGAGTGCTTGGAAGGTCGCTGGGGAGTTGGTGAGACCAAAGAACATTACACTGGGTTCAAATAACCCTCGGTTGGTTGCGAAAGCAGCCTTCCATTCATCACCCTCCTTAATTCGGACATTGTTGTAGCCCCATCTGACATCAAATTTGGTGAAGTACCGTGCCCCCTGCAGACGGCTGACGATGTCAGCAACCAGTGGGAGAGGATAGCGGTTCTTTAGGGTTACTTGATTTAGTTTCCTGTAATCTTGTACAAAACGGAGCTTCCCGTCCTTCTTCTTCACAAAGAAGACAGGTGAAGACAGTGGCGATTTTGAGGGGCGAATGTAGCCTTTTCGGAGGTTGTCATCCAGAAAACGGTCGAGTTCGCCTTGTTCGTTCAATGACATTGGGTAGACTTTCGTACGCATGGTTTCGGGTGCTCCTGGGATCAGTTCAATGGCGTGATCCCAGGGTTTGTGTTCAGGGAGACGTTCTGAGGCCATTTCAGAGAATACCTTTTTGAAATCCCTATAGGGCTCTGGGATCATTTCTTCGAAGGTTTTCACGGGTTTTGCTTTGTAGGCCTGCTCCGCTAGCTGTTGGGAATATGTGAATCCTGCTGCGCACCAGACCTCTTCTGTTTGTTCGTGTAGGATGCCTGACTTCACCCATGCACGCCGGGTTTGTCGGTTGGCTCAAATGCGGTGTATCGGCGACTCATCTGCCTCCTCTTCCTCTGCTAAGTTCAGTGGGGTTTCGGGAGTGATGACTGTTTCAATTTCCTCCACAGTGTCTTGTTCTTCTACCTCCTCTATCGTTGTCCGTTGTGGTCTAACCGAGAGTCGTCCCTTCTCCCAGTCAATATCTGGATTGGCTTTACGTAGCCAGGGGAGTCCCAGGATTAGGTCTTCACTTCCCAGATTGGTTATCAGCAAATCTGTCCACCGTTCTTGATTATCGACAGTCAGGGCTAGACGTGCAAAATGCGTAATCTGCCCTGCTCGGTTAGCAGATCCATCGATGTTAAAGACCCCAATGGGTTTCCTGAGTGGGAAGATCCTTACTTGGTGGCGGGTGACAAACTCCTGATTCAGGAATAGAGCCGTGGCTCCAGAATCAACCATGGCCGCAGTTGCTATACTGTGATTTCTTCCTCTTAATTTCGCGTTAATTCGGAAGTGTGACGAATTGGAGTTCAATTCCGAAATATTAGATATGGTACATGAGGGTAGAGAATCATATGTGGACGTAGCATGTATAGCAAATTGGTTTACGGGTACTCTCGGTGCGGCCGAGACGGGTACCCGCTTTAAAAACCCTCCTGCGAGCCTGAAGCGGGGGCCATGGCATTGGCTCTGTTCAGGAGTTCTTGGAGCTGGGCAATTTGGATGGAGAGGTCGGGGGTAGCTGGGGACTGGGCAATAGGGGCAGGAGCAGGGGCCGGAGTGGAAGCCGCAATTTGGACAGGTTCATTGGGAAAGAGAGTGAAAGGCGTTGAAGAGGAGGCTGCGACTTGTTGACGGCGGGGTTGTTGACGCTTACCCCGGCCGCGTTCTAGACCCATGAATTTATCCTGGCAGACTGACTCTAAATGACCTCGTCGCCCACAGTAGCGGCATACTGTGTCCTTGTACGAGCAGTTCCTCTTCTCATGACTCTGTGAACCACAACCGTAACACCTGCCTCTCATCTGGGCCACAAAGCTTTCTCTACTGTTGCCATTGGTATGCGTGGCATCAACGTCCATAGCATGGGAGTTGGCAGGGGGAGAGGAGATGTGAGAGGTACCCTGATTACGGCCTGTCATGGTGGGGTCATGCAGGAATACGTCTACCGAGATTGCTCGCCTGATTGCCTCCTCTAGTGTAGGGGCTAATCCCTGAGCTATGTTGACCACGATGAGATTTTGTCGAATCTCTGGGTTGAGGCCACTGTGAAAGCGTTCTCGTAGGTCGATATCTGAGAGCCCAGTTCGATCGCCGATGTCTTTGAAGTTCTGTGCAAATTCTGCTACCGTTTGACCTTTTGCTTGCCTGAGATGCTGGATTGCATTCCGGGCTTCCATGCCTGCGTCAATGGATTCGAATCGGAGGGTGAAGGCTGTTTTAAAGTCTTCCCATCGTCCATTAAACGGTTGTTGGTGATGACTGAATTCCAATAGGTATGGGGTGGCCCAATCAGCAGCCTTTCCCGAGAAGAATCCTAGAGCCGCCTTAATCAGTTTCCCTTCGTTGTCCTTCAAATCCGGTTGTTCCACTGCCCAGCTCTGATACTGGGCAATGAAGCGACGGGCTTCCGCACTACTCGAGCCTTTGAAGAGCTCGGGTTTATTCATGCTCGACTTGGCTGCAGCTCTGTGAAGGTTGGCTGTGAGCTGAGTCACCTGCTCGATAAGCTGTGCCATGAGCTGATTTGTGTTGACTTCAGAGGTCGACATAATGGATGGGGGTGCAGTGGGAGTAGGGATAAGGATGGGTGTGATCACGGTACCGTCGGAAAGGTTCTCCTCTTCACTGATGGAGTTGGCAGCAGCGTTCGGACAGGGTTGAGAACTGCAATCAGCCCAGGAGCTGCTTTTGCTGCGGTGGATGTGGGTTTGGTCTTTAGTATCAAAAGCGTGTGGGTAGGCAGAGCAGTCGATAGCTTGGGCGGGCAGGCTTGGTGCGGAGGTGTCTGTAGACGTGGTGGAAGCGGAGCCTGCAAGGATAACCTAATCGGTAGGCTATCAGTGCAGTAAGGGATCTTGACCTAATGTCACAAAGAGGTGACGACGGTGGCGGAGCGGAGCGGAGACTTGAGCGGAAGCGGACAGATACTGGTCCCAACGACAAAGTTATATTGATAATAAATACAAGTAAGTAAGTTAAAGACATACCTGGTCCCAACGACAAAGAGGTCAAGATAAGGGACCAGGTTGTGGGGGCTGGCTTATATATACAAGGTGGAGCGTGGGAACTATGAGATAATACTGTATAGCTCAGGCACAAGGAATGGAACGGAACTAATAGAATGGAATGGAATGTTCCGGAATGATTATTGTAGGTAGGAGGGCTTGGATGGTGTATCGTAAAGAAAGGAAAATGATAGGGGGGGGGCTCACTTCATGACATGGATATACTTTACAATCTAAAGGTTTAGAACCTGGCGTTAGGTCGATAGCGTGGTCCCAAGTGCGTCGTTGTGGCAGTTGGTCGAATTCCTTCTGGCTGAAAACATCGGGGTACTTTTCGATGTAGGGCTTGGAAGTGTCGAACTCTTGGGCTGTTTCCTCTCTGGCTTGTTTTTCCGTCCACTTCCTCGACTGTACCTGCTCGTGAACATACCTGTCCCAGTCAAACAGGAAAAGCTGTTCGCCTTCCTGTAATGCCGCTCTAGAATGGGTATCCTCTGGTGTCCAAAAGTGTGGGTTGTAACCGCATCTTGTTGGACACCTGTCAAAGGTTAGTTCAGACGTATTCCAGTCGATACTCGGGTTGTGGTGTCGTAGCCAGTCTAGTCCTAGAAAGATATTATTCTTTCCTAGACTTACTACTCCGAATTGGACGATTTCTGAATGATCACCGATGGTCATCCGGATTTCGACGTACTTGTCTATTGAGCCGGAATCATTGAGCGTACCGTCTGCATTGTAGACAGGGGTTTTGATTGGTAAGTCTTTCGTAACAAGGTTGTGCCGTTTGACGAATTCTGAGTCGATACAGGAACCAGTAGCTCCACTGTCGAGGAGTCCTTCTGTGACGATTTGTCGAGTATCTTCCAGTGTTTCGAGTATTGCTGGGAGTCTCAGACTTTTGCCGCGTGTCCCGCAAACATAACTCCTTTTGTTTTTGAGACTCCGGATGGCGGTGACTGCCGTTTTCCAGTTCCGTTTTCGTATGTCCATGACGGTTTCTTCAGAGGCTTCTTTTTCCCGTGAAAAGGGCATCCAAGTTCGTAATAATCCTACTGCTCTCGGGATCTGGTCTTCTCTAACTCTCTGAGTTAGCCATTCAGCAGTGTCGGGTTCGTACCGTATAGGTTTTTCGGTTTTTTCGGTTTTGTGGATGAAGGTGGAGGCGTTTTTCTGTTTAGTACCTGTACTGATTACATAGTCAACGCCATTATCAACAAATTCCGAAATGTCCGTATGCGAAGGCTCCTGCAGACCTATATCTACTGCGGAGCCTTTGGAAAACCCAAATCATTAATAAAGTCCGTACGTTCCTGCTCACTCATATTCAACATAATACCTCTGACTGCCGCCTTTCTCTTGTGCGGGCAGTTCCTGCTCATGTGGCCTGGCTCGCCACAGTTGAAGCACAGACGCTTCTCTCTCGCTTGGTCGATGTCCATCGGCCTGCCCGTTCCTCCGAACGTGGTGCCGGTAGCATCTCTTCTCGGTGCCGCCGAATATTCTGTCTTCGGAGCTACTTTCGGCTCCTGTCGGTTCTGCTGAGTGGACGACTGTCCACGACTCTGTCCCTGTGGGTTAGCGTTCCACCACCCCGCATACCCGTAACCTCTCTTCTGTTCGGCCCACTGCCGCCTTACATTGTCAGCCCCTGTGACTACCTTCTTCAATTCCTTGTAGTCTTCAAAGGGCTCCATTCGTCCTTTGATGATGTCGTAGAGAAGGGTGTGATCGACCGCCCTCTCCGCTAGGGTAAGGACATGCGACTCGTCCTTCTTGTATCCGGCATCCTTCAGCAACAATTCAAATTCTTTGAAAAAGTCGCCTGCCGAAGACTTCCCCTGTCGGATATAAGTTAGTTTGTCGCGGGCTTCCTTCTCCTTCGCAACGTTCGTAAACTCCCTGTCCATGTCGTCAATGAGCTGCTTCCCCGTAATGTCCCACGTCCCTCTGTCGATATCGAAATGGTCATCTGAGTAGACCTGAGCCCATTCATCGGCTTTTCCTCCGACCAGGAAGGACATGATGATGGTCGTGACTCAGTGGGAGTTGTCGACCTGCTTTGTGTGGCGACGAGGACAGAGACGACGGAGCAAAAGCACAAGCACAAGCACAAGCCAAAACACAACTAGCGAAGCCCTTGACAGCGACAACACTAGTGCACTAAGGCGGAAAGGATAGAGTGATCTCAACAGCAGTGATGGCACGAAGGGCCAAATCACAAGGGTTCAAGTAAGGCAAGCTAGTCCCCAATGACCAAATTAGTATTGAATGTAGCAAAGACAGAGATACAGTGACGAACCTAGTCCCCAATGACCAAGAGGTCAAGATAGGGAACTAGGAGCTAACTACGGTACTATATATACTCGTCTGACAATAAGAGCTGAGAACGAATAAGAATGTAAACGGTGGAGCGTGAAGATAATAAACAGAGGTGAGAAGATAAGAGTGCGAGAGCGCAAAGATGAAGAGCGAATGGGAATAGTTCCAGAGCAAAGTGTGAGAAGGAATAGGGAGGAGCGAATGGGAATAGTTCCAGTAGATAATAACAGAGCGACAGCGCGAGAGGGATTTAAAGAGGAGCGAATGGGAATGATTCCAGGGAACAATAATGGAGCGACAGCGCGAGAAGGATTGGAGAGAACAATGGGAAAGATGGTATCAGGTGAGAAGGGATGGAACAATCATGGATGAAAGGAGCGCTGAGCGATGAACAGTCATAAACACGATCATGTGATGAAAGGAAAGAAAGCACGTGAAAGAAAAGAAACGTAAGGAAAATGATGTAAGTACCGTGTCACGACATTACCCCCCTTCTACAGTCGATGTCCCAGCGACCACTTCCGTGAAATTTTCATAATGTTGCCAGGGTAGAGAATGAAAGATGGCGGCCGAAATCTTTCTTGGAGCGCTTGGGTGAGTTCTGTAGAAGTCAGCGACTTCATCGTCACTTGATCCTACCACATTATCCTCGTTTTCCCAGCTATCATGTCCCTCGTCATACCCTTTCCATCGAACTAGGAACTGTAATTTCTTCCATCGTCCGTAGACACGGCTATCCAAAATCTTATCAACCTCATAGAACTCTTCTCCCTCGACGATCTCTGGTTCCGGTGGAGGCGGTGTAACTCCATTGACTTCGTTACCCTTCCAGGGAGAGAGGCGATTGGTGTGGATATTGTCATGGATTTTCATCCAAGTAGGAAGGATGAGTCGATATGTGAGAGGACTGGTCTTCTCCGCAATTTCAAAGGGACCCAGTCGCCGGCTACCCAACTTCTGGTTCTTTTGTCGCACTTTCAGTTTAGTTAGCGATAGCCATACCGGTTGTCCGACTTCGAATTCCTGTATTTTCCCTGGTATATCCTCTCGAATCCGCTGCTTACTCATTCGTAAAGCTGCTTCTGCATCCTCTCTTGCATGGACCAGGAGCTCGAGCCGTTTATTGATTGATGGGTGTTTGTTCCAAACAGCGGGAGGTATGGTGAAGTCCGGTGTATACCCGTAGAGGGTCTCGAAGGGGGAGTGGTCGTGAGCGGAATGGATTCGGGCGTTCATGACGAATTCAGCAGTAGGGAGTAGGTGATCCCAATCATCCTGACGACGACTGATGTACATGCGTATGTAACGCTCAATCTCTTGATTAGCGCGTTCGGTTTGTCCATTGGTTTCTGGATGGTATGCAGTTGTAAGGGCTGAACCTACTCCGAGACGTTTCAGAAGTTGTCGCATGACGTCAGCAGCAAACTGTGGTCCTCGATCAGAGATGAATCAGCGGGGGAGTCCATGTAAGCGGAAGATCTCTCGATAGAAGAAGTCGGCTACCCCATCAGCGGTGATTTCGGTGGTAGTAGGGAAACAGTGAACCATCTTGGTGTAGTGGTCGACAAAGGTGATAATGGCGTTGTGACCATCTTGCGTCATTGGAAGCTCTCCAATGAGATCTACTCCGATATCCTGCCAAGGACCATCCGGGACTGGGAGAGGTTGAAGTGGGGAGGAGTGATGGGGATTCAGGCGTTTACGCTGGCAAGTATCACATCCTTCCACGTATTTGTCCACAAAAGAGCGCATTCCAGGCCACCAGTAGAGCCGATTGACTAATTCCAGAGTTCCATGTCTGCCAGGGTGACCTGCAGTAGGAGCGTCGTGGCACTGTTCCAGCACGGCCTTTCGTAAGGTTGGATCTGGTGGAACGTAAACTTTGTTTCGGTAATAGACCAAACCATTTTCCTCCTTCCAGTCCGCTAATCCTCCTTTAAGGGTCTGTGGGCCTTTAATCTTCCTCAACCCCTCAAGAACCTCAGCTTCCCTTTCACTGACTTGACGAATACGGTCGAGTAGGGGGTTCTGAAGGAGGACCATGGAGGATGCGTTGAGAAAGTGTTCCGGTCGAAGCACTGTTTGTTCCTTGTTGTCGTCGGCGTCCATGACTTCATGCTGAGACATACGGGACAGAGCATCAGCTTGGGTATTGGATTTTCCAGGACGGTGTTTGAGACGGAAATCAAACCGAGAAAGCCATAGGGCCCATCGGGCCTGTCATCGAGTAAGGTCCTGTGCTGTTCTCCAAAATTCGAGGTTCTGATGATCGGTGATAATTTCGAATGACTCCGGGGATCCTTCTAAGAAGTTGCGCCAATCTTTGAGAGCCTCAATGATAGCTAGCATCTCTCGATCATAGATTTCGTAGTTACGTTCAGCGGGGTTCATGGAAGCAGAGCGGTAAGCAACGGGGTGCCAAAGTCCATCTTCCTGTAGCTGAGATAGTGTCCCTCCGGTTGCAAATCCTGAAGCATCTACTTCGATCCGAGTTGATTTGGTATGATCCCATAGAACGAGAATCGGTGCAGAGGTGAAGGCGTCCTTTAGAGACTGGAAAGCCTCTTGCTGTGTGGTTCCCCAGTCCCATTTGATGTCTTTCCGTGTGAGGTCGTTAAGTGGTCGAGCCCGCTTTGCAAAACCTTCGATGAATCTCCGATAGAAGTTAGCAAAACCTAGAAAACCTCGAAGTTCACGTAGCGAAGTGGGGGGCTGCCAGTTTTTGACTGCCTCGATCTTTACTGGATCCATGCGTACTTCTCCTTCACTGATGACCAATCCCAAGTATTCGATAGAGTTCCTCTCGAATTCACATTTTTCGGGGCGGAGATAGAGATCATGCTTAGCGAGTCGGGTAAGAACTTCGTTGACTACCGTGCGGTGTTCCTCTAGGGTTTCGGTGAAGACCAAAATGTCGTCCAGATATACTGCTACTTTGCCGGATGCAATCAAATCAGCAAATATGGAGTTCATAAGGGCTTGGAACGTAGCGGGAGAATTTGTTAACCCAAAGAACATAACCAGCGGCTCAAAGAGTCCTCGGTTAGTGGTAAATGCTCCCTTCCACTCGTGTCCTTCTTTAACCCTGACGTTGTTGTATCCCCAGCGTACATCCATTTTGGTGAAGATTTTGGCCTTTCGTAGCTGACTGATAATATCTGTGACCAGAGGGAGAGGATATCGGTTTTTGATAGTGTACTCGTTCAGACGTCGATAATCTTGCACAAACCGGAGTTTCCCGTCCTTCTTTTTGACGAAGAAGACCGGTGATGCTAAAGGAGATTTAGAGGGACGGATGTAGCCTTTGCGCAAGTTGTCCTCCAAGAATCGGTCTAGTTCCTCCTGCTCGTTTCGTGACATAGGATAGATCTTGGTTCGCATGGTTTCCGGTGCATCAGGCTTCAGGTCGATAGCATGATCCCATGGTTTGTGATCTGGTAGGCGTTCCGATTCCTTTTCAGAGAAAACCTTGGAGTGTATGTGATAGACCGACGGAACCATTTCGCCAAAAGACTTCTGCGGCTTCTCCTTATGAGCTGCTTCGGCAAGCTGCTGAGAGTAGGTATACCCGGCGGCACACCAAAGCTCATCCGTTGTATGACTGATAATACCAGATCGTAGCAGTGCTCTTCTCCGTTTCCGATTGCCAGTAAGCCAATAGAGAGGTGGAGTATCCTCATACTCATGAATTTCCGTTAAGTCGTCAGCCTCATCTAGAGGAGGAGGTGGGAGCGGGAGCTTATCGGGATTGATTTCCAAAATATTCTCAGTAGTTCCTCCAATGTTACTTTCCTTTGATTCCGGAACTTCCTCGATAGTCATGGAGTGAGGTACCTTACTGGGAATGGGAATAGCCAGCCGTCCTTCCTTCCAGTTGATAGTTGGATTGACCTTTCGAAGCCAGGGGAGTCCGAGAATGATGTCGTCAGACCCGAGATTGGTGATAAGGTATTCAAGGAGTTGGGGTTTGTTACCGTCGACCGTGGAGAAAAGCCGGGCAGAGTGAGTGATTTTACCAGCTGTATTAAGGGAACCGTCAATGTTATAGAGTGTGATGGGGTGAAGGAGAGGTCGGGTGAAGATTTGGTGTTTATCCACAAAACGTTGGTGAAGGAATAAACCAGTTGCTCCAGAGTCGATCATTGCTGCGCTGTTTGTACTCTTGAATCTGCCTTGTAACTTAATCGGTACGCGAAAATGAGAAAGATCGCTGGATTGCATAGAACCGATAGTACATGAGGAGATAGAAGTATAAATAGATGACGATTTAGAGTACAATTCAGGGAACCAGGCGGCAGCCGTGGCGGGTTCCCAATTTAAAAATTCTGGCGCATCTCGGAGATTTGTTCAGCAAGCGCCTTCTGATTGGCAGCAAGCTGTTGGAAGATTTGAGCAAAATCAACGGTCGGGGCGGGAGCGGTAGCAGCAATGGTGGAAGTAGATGGCTCGTTAGATGTAGCAGCGGCGCGAGTGGTGGTAGGCCTCTGGAGTCCCATGAACTTCCTGCGACAGACACTGGCCAGATGGCCTGTAAGTCCGCAGTGGTTACAGATGTCACGCTCGTGGTTTCCTTCAGCCTTGCGGTGAGACTTGGATCCGCATCCATAGCAGCGGCCCGTCATGAACTTCCAGTAGTCATCGGCAGAGCGGCCGGTGCTGGTGGCGTCGACGTCCATGGCAAAGGGGTCACGAGCAGGGGCGGAGAACGGAATGGGATTGAAGGAGCTGATAGGTGTGGCCCTAGATCCAGTGACCAGATTGGTGGATCGTGTTTTCTCCTGAGCACGTTCGGTCTGGCGAGTATCAATCCTAATACACTCATCAATGAGTTCATCCAACGTATGAATGGGTTTTTCAACAAAGACTAGGGAGTCCTTGATGCGATCAGCCAGGTGCTCATAAAAACGGTCCTTCAAATCAAGGTCCGAGTATCCGGTACGGGATGAGTACTGCCTAAAGGCAGAAGCGTAAGCGGCTACACTGTCTTTGTTTTGCCAGAGGCGCTTCAGGATCAGTTTGGCGTCTACAACTGCATTGACCGTCTCAAAACGCCCTTTAAAGGCGTCTTTGAAGGCCTGCCATGTGCCATAGGCAAGGGTGATGTTTGGGACTTTGCGTGCAACATTGCTAATGTTTTCCGAAATAGGAGTGGCCCAGATAGCAGCGTCTCCTTCCAAGAAGGAAATAGCGGATTTGATCCGCGCCTTATCGTCTTTCAAAGAGGCGATACCTTCCGACCAAAGTTCAAATGCAGCTAAGAAGCGGCGCGCGTCATCACTACGTTTCCCATCGTAGTTCTGGGGTTTGGCAACACCCTTGGTGGTGCTCATGTTGCTAGCAATTTTGGTGACCTCGGCCTGGAGATCCTTCTGATTTTGGGCAAGCTGTCCGATAAGCAAAGTGAGGTCGGCAAGAGTAGGGGTAGACATGGTAGCGGCAGGTGCGGGGTTTGTAACGGTGATAGGTGCAGGGGAAGGTGATCTCGATACAGTGGGAGTGGCAGTGTCAACAATAATAGGCTCGGGGGAAGGTGATCTCGGTGCGATAGGATCGGCTTCAATAGGTGTCGGTTCTGATTCTGGTACGGTTTCGATAACAGGTGAGACTGGTCGGACAATGGGTTCGGACCGGATTATAGGTCTTTGTTGTGAGGTAGAAGATCGTCCTACTCTAGAGGAACGTTGAACCGGTGATGGAGCTGGTTGAGCTGGGATGGTGATAAAGCGACCGTTTTCAGAATAGATATCAGGGATTTCTATAGGTGTTTGATAACGGTTTGGGCACGGGTTAGAATCACAGCTTTCCCAGGTTCCTGTTTCCGATGGAACTCGATGAGAATCACAGTTCTCGGTGGTGTCGTACGAATGGTAAAGAGTGGTACAGTCGGTGGAGAGTCCGAAAGAAGGCGTGATGACAATTTGGAGGTGGAAGATCGGATAGCGCCGATTTCCACACCTCGTAGGATCAGGTGGGACAGCTGATGGTACGAGTTTGAGATCTCGACCTAATGTGGCGACGAGGACAGAGACGACGGAGCAAAAGCACAAGCACAAGCACAAGCCAAAACACAACTAGCGAAGCCCTTGACAGCGACAACACTAGTGCACTAAGGCGGAAAGGATAGAGTGATCTCAACAGCAGTGATGGCACGAAGGGCCAAATCACAAGGGTTCAAGTAAGGCAAGCTAGTCCCCAATGACCAAGTTAGTATTGAATGTAGCAAAGACAGAGATACAGTGACGAACCTAGTCCCCAATGACCAAGAGGTCGAGATAGGGAACTAGGAGCTAACTACGGTACTATATATACTCGTCTGACAATAAGAGCTGAGAACGAATAAGAATGTAAACGGTGGAGCGTGAAGATAATAAACAGAGGTGAGAAGATAAGAGTGCGAGAGCGCAAAGATGAAGAGCGAATGGGAATAGTTCCAGAGCAAAGTGTGAGAAGGAATAGGGAGGAGCGAATGGGAATAGTTCCAGTAGATAATAACAGAGCGACAGCGCGAGAGGGATTTAAAGAGGAGCGAATGGGAATGATTCCAGGGAACAATAATGGAGCGACAGCGCGAGAAGGATTGGAGAGAACAATGGGAAAGATGGTATCAGGTGAGAAGGGATGGAACAATCATGGATGAAAGGAGCGCTGAGCGATGAACAGTCATAAACACGATCATGTGATGAAAGGAAAGAAAGCACGTGAAAGAAAAGAAACGTAAGGAAAATGATGTAAGTACCGTGTCACGACACTTTGTCTCTGTTAGCTCGGAGACATAAGCCATCATTCGTCGTCGCCATGGCCGGTAGGTGGCGGGGTCGCCATCGTAGTTTCCTGGTGTATTGACAAACACCCGGCGTGGACTAGACGTGATAGCAGCAACTTCCGCTGGGTCGGGCGCATGTATCGACCGATCAGTCATGTTGGTTTATAGGAAAGGAGGGGATGAGCGTGTTTGGTAGAAATGAAAATGTGTAACGTATCGAGAAAACTAGTTTCCAACAATATGTTGAATCCTAGGCAAGTTTGTAAAAGTTTTGTTGTGACGGGTGGTATGTGGTAGAAGCTCTATTCTTCTGTCAGCGACTCGCTAGCTCTAACAAGAGACAACCAGGCGTCACACGATAGACGATGAGCAAGAGGATGAAAAAGCAAAAAGCGGATGGATAAAAACAACCCAACTACAAGTCTAGCTACCGAGGAGAATAGACGAGAATAGAGCTAAGGAATATAACTACCAAATATCTAGTCTTATATACAAAATGGGATATGAAACCGTGAGAGACGTCTCGCACCGTAACCGTGAGGATCTACAATAAGAGTCGCTCGTATCCATAAGTAAAGCTGTAGGTATTCGGTGAGTAAACAATAAGGCAATATAAAAAGAAGCATGGAGGCGGAACAATAATGACGTCGTCCTGTCAATGAACTGACAGGCACGAGAGAGTCGCGCCTAAGTGAAACGACAACGCGAGAACAATAAGGTTGACGCGTGTAACCTAAATGATAATGAAAATATAATAAGCGCTAGTGTAAGCGCTTTGGTGATTAGATAAGTAAAGAAAAGAAAAAGAATAATAAAAGAAAAGAATAATGGAAAAAGATCGATTCATGACACATGTCACCCCGCGGTCTACTCCCCTTCCCGTAGGCATACTCCTCAACATGTCCATGTCCCCTGTCACCAGTGAGGAATGCCATGAAATGGATGCTTTACCTTATCATCCAATACTCAGATCCATCATGTGGGTGCAAATCGCAACCCGGCCTGACCTTGCATATGCTGTCAGTGTACTAGCAAGATTTCAGTCTAATCCCGGAATCTCTCACTGGAAGGCCTTAATGCATGTCATTGGATACATCAAATCTACACCCAACTATGGCTTGACCTACTCAAAGAATGAACCACTCAAACCCATCGGTTTTGTTGATGCTGATTACGGCGGATGTCAGGACACCAAATGCTCAACATCAGGATATGTTTTTCTAATGGCAGGTGCTCCCGTGTGCTGGAGCGCTAAGCGCCAGGCAACTGTGGCATTATCAACTGTTGAAGCCGAATACATTTCGCTCACACGTGCAGCACAACAAATGAAGTGGATTTACTTAGGGTTAGAAACCTCTCGCCTGCGACGCTCATCATTGTTATATGTCTGATTTGAACATCACCACCTAGGCGCGCGTGTCTGGGGGAGTGTTGGAGTTGACCCGTGCGCCCGGTGTACATGATACCTAAGCCCGACGGTTTACTTTATCTATTACTTATCATCGAACCCCTATACTGTTCCTCACTTATAAGTCTTCGTGCCAACAGAATGTACCTCAGTCGTTTCACTCCCATCGTTGTGCGACTGAGCTCTTACAAATATTCTCTGTCTTTCACATCCAAGACACAACAGGTAAAATAAAAGTAGAGTCCAACCCGGGGATATTCTATCTATCTATTAATGCCGGTTAATCTAGCCGTAATCGGCCGGCGCAGGTATTAATTAGCGCTTACGAATTTTTTACGGAACCCGATACACCCGATAGACGTGATACAGCTGAATTACCTGCAATATCCATCGTTTCGTTTCGTCTGTACATAACACTCGACCGTCGAAATCGTCTCTCATCGCGGGTTGAGGCGATAAAACGAAGAACGAAAGACGCGGTAGAGAGTGTAGTCTTTGTGGGATTTGTATAGACCGTTGAAGGAAAGACGGAAAACGGTAGAGATGAAGGCTAAACGCGCTACCACACCTACGTCCTCCTCCTCTGACGAATCAGGATGGGAAGACATGCCAATCGTGTACGTGGATGAAATGCGAGGAGGGTTAGATGAGGAAGATCAGAGGAGGTATCATTATAGACCTGATGAGAGTGCGAGTGGGAGGGGAAGGCCAGGGAATGAAGGCGGCAATGCGACTGGAACGACTCTGGATACAGATGAATATGGGTTCAGATGGAGATCGAACCCTATGCAGTCCACAAACCCCTCCTCCTCCTCCTCCTCCTCCTCCTCCTCCCACGCATTCAGCACCGAATCCAACTACACCCGACTCCGTCACGTGGAAGAAGATTGGGAAGAAAGTGAGGATATCGTGAACGCTTCCAGGGTTTTGTTCCAAGATCATTATCTCGAACAAGAAAAGAGGTATGCTGGGCTGGACGACAGAAAAGCCATCACGCCCTTATCCCAGATGCAACAAACAAAACGTTTGCTCTCGGAAAGTCAGAGGATTGCGTATGTCGGGTTATGTGCGCTTGTTATCAACAGCATGCTTGTTGACTTGCAGGGTCCAAGCACAGGCGTACGCTCTGCGAAAAAGAAAAAGAAATTATCGGCCAAAGACAAAGACGGGGTGCAAAAAGAACTTGGAAACGCTGTGAAGAGCATGCAACTCTGGGGTATGAAGATCATGGGAAGGCTATACTATCATATCGGCTTGGACTCTTCTGGTCAGTCTTTTCTCTCTCCAAATCCTTTATTCTTCTCATCCCATTGTGTTGAGAACAACAAATGATTGAATCTTTATCTACGCATGGTGTCCGTCCTCAAGATTTACTTCCACCCCTTGTCCAGATGCAAGACGTTGTCAATCCTGAATGGTCGTATACCTATCGAGCAGGCACCCCAGAAGACCACGACCACGACCACGACCACGACCCTCCAATTCCCAAATACATCACCCTCGACATGCGCTACACCCTCCTAACCGACCTTTTCCTCATCCTAGTCGCCGATTCCGTCTACGACTCCCGTTCCCGTTCTCTCCTCTTCCAGATCGGTTCCTACCTCTCCCTCTCCCCATGGGACATCCTCGTCTTCGAAGGTCGTATAGTCGAAGCCGTCGGTATCATAGGCGAAGACGAACCTCAGCATGCATCTGACGATCACAATTCCGGTTTACAACAGAACACATCCGCTGTGCAAGAACAAATCAAACGATTACGAAATCGTCGGATTGCTCTTCTTGGTCTGGCTACCCTCGGTGGAGGTTTAGTTATCGGATTAAGTGCAGGGTTATTAGCTCCCGTCATCGGTGTCGGCCTCGGTACAGCGTTTTCCACAATAGGTTTAACAGGAGCTTCTACTTTCCTAGCCGGTTCAACAGGTGCTGCAGTTATCACCACAGGAGGTGTATTAACAGGTGCAGGTATAGCAGGCAAAGGAATGATCAAACGTACTCAAGTTGTAACAGTCTTTGATGTTTTGCCTATACATCGCAATGGTAGAGTTGGCTGTGTCTTGACCGTTCCTGGCTTTCTCAACGGTCCTCTCGATGATCCACGTTTGCCGTTCTCCGTCTTGGACCCAGTCGTGGGCGATGTTTTTTCTGTCTTGTGGGAACCCGAGATGATTAGAGAGACCGGGAGTGCGTTGTCGATTCTAACTGGTGCGTGGTTGATTGATTTTACTTTTGGTTATTGTTATTGTTACTGAAACTCCTTCTCTTAGGTGAAGTTCTTTCTCAAATCGGACAAACTGTTCTACAAGCAACCGTTATGGCGACTTTAATGACAGCTTTACAATGGCCTATCAGTACGTCTCTCTCTCTCTCTCTCCCTTTCCCCTTTTCCCCCTCTTAAAATTCCCCCCCAAGTCCTAACAAAACTCGGATACCTAATCGACAACCCCTGGTCCAACGCCCTCGATCGAGCCCAAGCCGCAGGTCTAGTCCTTGCCTCCATCCTCCGAGACCGTCAACTAGGCGTCCGACCCACAACTCTAATCGGTTTCAGCCTCGGAGCCCGAGTCATCTTCTACGCTCTCCTCGAACTATCCCGCCTAGGCTGTTTCGGAATAATCCAAGACGTCTACCTGATGGGAGCGACAATAAGTGTCGGAAATTCAATTTGGGAAGAAACAAGAGGTGTGGTAGGGGGTAGATATGTGAATGTTTATGCTAGGAATGATTGGGTTTTGAATTATTTGTTCAGAGCTAGTAGTGCTGCTACCGGTGGGTTTTTTGCCTTCTCTTCTCTGGTCAAACATTGATTACATATAGGTAATGTTAATACCGTGGCAGGACTGCGACCTATAGAAGGTGTACGAGGGTTGGAGAATGTCGATGTGACTGACAAGGTATGCATTCACTCCTCACCCGCTCACCCTTTAATGTTAATCCTAAATCTCTCAGATCGCAGGGCACATGTCATATCGAGTCTACATGCCTGTTATATTAGAAGAACTTGGGTTTAAAGTGACTGAAAGATGGTTTGATGAAGTCGAGGTGAAACAAATTCCCTCAACTCCTTTAACGTAATATTCTAACATCCTCCTTTATCCCTTCCCCTTCCCCTCCCCCAGGAACCCGACTTTGAAGGCGACCGCGTCGTTCAAACTCCCGAAGAACAACAACAATCTTCAAAGTCCAAAAAGGCCGGAGGCGGATGGTTCGGAAAGAAAAGTAAATCTTCTAAATCTTCGAACAAAAACGACGAAGCGGCGGAGGCAGAGAGTCAGAGTCAGAAGAAGAAAAAGATGGATAATTTGAATGTGCAGAGACCGCCTAGTTGGGCTAGTTGGGCTGAGAAGGACAAAGCGAAGGGGGTGGATAAAGGGAAGGATAAAGAACGGAGTGAAGGGACGGAAGACGATGAATATCCAGAAGGATTACCACCTCGAGAAGGAACACCCATTCACAAAATCTCTATACCACTTGACTCATCATCACGTTCTTCACCACCTACAAAACCAAACCCAAACATCCTCAACTCTGATCATATCATATCAACCATTCCTAAAACTGCAGGATTTGATATCGATGCTATAAAAGCTGTGAAAGCAGAGTTGGTTGGGATCGACGGCTTCGGTGGGTTTGAAGGGATGAAAACGACGTTATCAGCGGTAGAAGCTCCGAGATTAGATGGGGGTATTACTTCTGAACCTTTTATCGGTATTACTTCCTCAGCCGTTACTTCAGATCCCTCCTCTCTCCCTCCTCCTCCTACACCAACCATCAACTCGTTATCTATAACTGATAATTCGAGTTTGCCTTTGACGTTTGGTGCTTCTTCTTCTTCTTCGTTCACCCCTTCGCTCGATCCACTTGATCCCTGGATGAATGAAGATCAAGATATTAAAGGGAATAATCCATGGGGTTGAAAGAGACCGTGTTGGATTGGTTGATTGTTTGCTTGTTGTTCAGGAAGTAAGGGTGCGAGGAAGGAAGGGAGGAAGGAAGATGAAGAAGAACGAATAAACCAACAAACCAAACCAAACGAAAGAACAAGTGGGGACAGAACAGGACAAACGGATTCATAAACAGTACAGAGTAACGATGTAGAAAACTTATCCCTACCTATTCCTCATCCCAATCCCTTATCTCCAATCTCTCAATACCATTTTTCTTCCATCAAAAAAAAAAAAAAAACGCTTGCGCATTACCAATTTTAAAAAAACAAAAATTTTCCCCCCAAGTTACACTACAGTTCGTTATCAATCAATTGCATTTGTACATACCTCCTTTGGAACCAAGGTTGTCAACATCAGACCGTGATATCTATCCATCCATCCAAAAATCGGGTGTAAATCGCTGTAAATCGGGTTGTACTATTAAATTAACCCAGGTATCCCGGGCAAAGCTAATCTGAATTCGTTACTTCTCATGAGAAATCAGAAATAAGTTAGGGTTGCAGCCCTCGGAGAAACAAGTTGCTTTTTCAAATATCAAATCTCCCAATATCCACCCCTCATCCATCTCAATTTCCAGCTCGATAACGTCTCTAACAGAAATGTACATAAAGGACAGAAAAGTAAGGGTGTAATCTTCTTCAATTCACATTCACAAATTATATCAACTCCATTGTATAAAATGTGTAACACATAATATAATATTGTAACTTAATTTCTGAAATTATTCTTAATCAATATAATTTCATTCTATCCAGATAATATTTTGGTCAAAAGCTTAGTAACCCTTTACCTATAATGACCTGTACAATCTGTACAGGTCCAACAAAGCAGGGAGTAGGTTATACAAATAAATTCACAGTGGTTTTGGGGATACATAACCACTGGTCAATTCAGTGTACGAATCTCGGGTGTACTGTACGCTTCTTTCGACATTGATCTGGAGCTGGTGGGTAGAAAGAAAAAAAAAAAAAAAAGAGAGAGAGAGAAAGAGATCAGTGTGAGTCAGAAACTAAGGTATAAATAAAAAGGGGAAGAGTATGTCTCTAATACCATACCTCAGTAACTATGCCTTTCCCAGCATCATATACACCTTCATCTTTACTCATTCGATTTGGTCGACGGTTTTCCAGCATAAATGCCGTACGGCCCCGCCCAGAAGACGATCCTCTAGAATGGACGTCTCGGAGACTGCGTCGGGTGTTGAGCCTGTGTATATCAATGTATCAAAAGACGGTGTAAAAACGAAACGGGCGACTCAAAACTAAATTTTTAAAAAACAGACTTACGTGACAAGTAGAGAGGTGGCGTAAACTGAGGATTGTGTGGATAAAGAAACGAATCAAGACAATATTAGGGCGGCGGGGGGGAGGGGAACAAATGAGAACCAGTAGACAAAACGAGATCAGAAGAGATAAAAACTGATAGGTTACTTACATTTTCCGATGATAAAGTGTAAAGCCATGAAGATGAGTTCAGTCGGTATAATGATCCACTAAGGGAGGGTTTGAGATCAGAATATAAATATGACAGATTAGATGAAATGAAAAAAAAAAAAGAAAAGAAGTCACTCACGCAAATCATCGAAACGATTGTTGCGGCACTAGAATCAACAAACAATTGATATCAATTACCTTTAAGAAAGAGAGAGAGAGAGGAAAGAATATTGAATTTGCATACCAAGTCACTGAACCCGTCTCAAAGGTGTACAGTATCAAAGAATCAATCACTCCGTCCAGGCTGTTAAAAATTAGAAGAGGCAAGGGAAATCGTCAAAGTTTATCAAACCGTTGGCAGGAGAAATCCGACTTTTCTCACCTTCCTCCCTCCATTTTGCTACTACGAAGTAAAAGAAACAACGACGAGGTTATCAAAACATCCACTGCGGATGATAGAGCCAGACCAAGTGTGAATAACCACTGTCAAAATATTCCGCAAGGGTCAGCATAAGGACCAAGTATATTCCAAAAAAGAGATTGGGTGTTAAAGGTCGCCTAAGAGAATTTTGAAAAACTAAAAACTTACTCTGACGTGCTGTCGGAACTGTATGAATGAGCGGTAATGAAGCCTTGAAAATTGATTGAGTAAGTAAAGTGGATAGACATAAAAACACCTCGACAGCAAGAATGTCTCGACAGCAAGAATGCATGGTACCGGAGAACTCGACTTACATAGTACCAGTCGTAGCTGTGGTCCCCGGAAGGCATAACCAATACATTATAATAAGCACGGCCGTACAGATGGTTGAAAAGAACCCGTACCCGTCGAAGACACTATACAGAGTAAATTCAGAAGAGCCGCCGTTTTTCAAAATGCTCGAATAACGTACCAAGTCTCAGAATGGCTATAATGATCTAGATAGAAAGCCCGCACGAAAAGGCCCATGAGATCAAAGGGAAAAGCTCTGAGAGATATTTTGCTTACCACCGGAGCCACAAGAGACCATTTTCGTTTGCTCACTGTCAAAGTTCAAAGGAAGACAAACGCGAACGTTACAGTTCGGAAAGAGGAGATAGGAGTTGTGGACATACGTAAAAATATCCTATGCGCAAAGAAACTTTTTTGAACGGATGAAAAACGCGTCAGATAGTTCTATTCACAACTATAAATGCTAGTGGAACTCACGAATGCACCAGGAATGTGAGAACGCCCTAAAGAGATCCAAAATTCAGTCAGTTGAGGGATTTTGTGGAGAGTATGATAAATACGCACAGTTATCATGATACTAAGCTGTTCAAAATCATCAGTCACAGCGTTTGGAAAGAGATTTTGTGGCGCGCTTGTGGCACTTCCAGATAGAGAAAGGGCGAAAAAATGAAACTCACAGCCAATGTCCTAGTACCAGAAATCGTCAGTGAATGGCGGATGCCGAGTAAGGCATTATTGGACACACGTTGGGATATAATCAATCTTCGCCTCAAGCCCATAAAACCCGATAAAGTACTCCCACTGCGAAACCCATATTAGGGCTGTGTGGCACGTATCCAGGAGCCTACAATTTTGAGACGCGTTGGTGTGTTGATCATACACGAAGAGGAATAGGGAAAAAAATGAAGCACCATATCGCAAGAACCTAAAAATTCAAAACCGGGACGTTCAGTCATTGATTGAAAAAACCAGGATCGTTCGTAATACACACTAGAGTCTTTATATCTGATGCATCTGTAGGATAGAGCTTCTGATACACCAATGTCTGAACAGTGACACCCCCTGAAAGACTGCAGGGTGCGTTTAATAAATCCTGTCAGTGTCATGTTCGAGATCAAAAACAAAAAGAATAGGTCTCGCACAATGAAGCAAACACCGCGCCGATTAAGAGTGCCCCGAAAGTTTTTGGGATATCAACGGCGGAATCGTTTGTAGACATTATAAAAATCAGCGCGCGGTCTGTTGTGGATTTATGGAGGGAAGTGGAAGTATGAGTGAGGAAGAGAAGGGCTGCGTTGAAAAGCTCGAGCGGATAAACTCGAACCTGTTGCGCTATATACCAATATATCGTTAGTAACCATCGTATCGAGCCTGAGAGTACATAGAGATACCCACCCTTTATTGATGCGTTACAGGGCCAACGATTGATTTCTCCTTCGTTTATAGAAAATTCTCGGAGGACTGCAGACACGAGGAAAGTGGCCTCACGAGATATGATAAGTAGGGAACCGCCGGACAGAAAACTAGCGTAGTAATAAATAGCTGAAAGTCCAATCATCATCATCATCATCTCCTTGGGTATAGGAGACACTTCCAACCTTGCTGGGCGGCTGTAATAATAGAAGGCTGTTCATTAAAGCCGTAAGAGGTATGGTTTAAGTTTGAGAATGATAAGGATCAGCTTCATGCAGTTCCATGCGAAGTTCTTGCCCGTACGGCGTAACAACGTTAAGAGTGTACAATGTCCATGCATTCGAAGGCTGGAACTTGTCAAGCTGTCAAAGATTAGTCGAATCGCCATTACTATTCCCAGTCATTCCAGAATACTACCCACACACGGCGATGTTCGAACATTCGGAGAAGTCATCGTGAAAACGTTTCAGCTAGTCCACTAGTTCGCGATAGTCGGTATTCTGACTGTCAGGAAGACGCACAAAAGTGAAAAGCCCAAGACAGATCAGATACGAAGAACAGGATCAGCGTATGCATATTGTGGAACTCGACCATGGAAAAGGATCAGGCCGTCTATTGGAGACTGATGGGAACGCGGGCTCGGTCGCCTTGAACTTCTGTGATAGACATCTTGAACACTCTCAAAAGATACATCACGTCGTGGAAGGAGAGTTCAGCTTTATTCACAACAAGGTAACGATAGTATTTGATGAGCTATAAGCTATTATTGGTCGAAGAATGACAACCCGCTTTTGCGAGCAACTCCGAAATTTCCGCATCTACAACACAAGAAAATCAAGATTACAGTGAGAAATTACTCTCATATGAGTACATGAAGCATCTCACGATCTTCTGTGTGCTGCATCCGGTGGGCGAAAGTACACCGGTTTCCTGCACAACCGAGTAAGCACACAACAGCAGACTACAAGAATCGAGGTGGAAATCGCGGGTACACAAGGGAAATCACGGCTCCAAAGGGAAAGGTCAAAGATAATGATAGTCACCTGGCTCGAAGACGAATTCGCCCCCCAATTGTGCGATGTTACCTTGCTTGCCGATGAGTAGTGGTGTTTTTAATGCTCTCTTCGAATCACATCGTTTCAATCAAGATGCAGGATAAGAAATCCCTCACCCATATACTCCACAGCGAACCCTTGAGCGCTCCCTCAGTGAGATAACTCGCTTTCTTCTCTCCAGCAGGTGTACGAGCAAGGGTTTGGACATTCATTCCCAGCCCGTGAAATACGCCCAATGAAGGATCCGCAAAAATCTTGCTAGAAGGAAATCCAGTAATCTCTTGGGAAATATTAACCCATATGAACAACCCAACTGCGAGGAGAACGCGCACCAGAATATCTCTCAATTGGCTGCCAATCTCCGCATCCTACCACGATGGTATCTACGTTGCCTTCTTCGAAGGCTTTGGGTAGTTTCTCGAATTCAGAAGTGAGCTGAGATACGTAGAGCTAGCGAATGTACACGTTGGAAATCTGAAGATACTTAATCAATTCACAGACCTGTTTACCTGGCAGTTCTTCCATAAGCTTCAGTTTCAAGTTTCTGACCTGGTAAAAAGAGGTTCAAATACGCACCCCACAGAAGAAATGTCCTATAAATTATGAAACTTGAGGGCAGCTTGCAGGGAAGAACAGAAGTAAACTCACGGATGAACACAACAATGACCTTACTTTCCTCGTAGAATGAACCAAAGCGAACTCTACTTCCAGAAGCATCGAGCACTTCAAGATTAGAAACTTTGGAAAGCGTAGCATTGTCCGGTAAAGATATGGACGCCAACATAGTTGTGTAGGGAGTGAATAACTGATGGATTTTGCCTGCCACTAAGAATTAGCGTCCGACTCCCCTTTTTCTGTCTGGTTCCTACCAAGCTTTCATACGGCGAGTTCGCTCAGTGTCCAATGCCTTCAAAGCCTCTCTGCATGAACGGCGAAAAGCCTGGATGTACTTGGACTTCAACTCTTCACCGTCTCTTCAGCCCATATCTCTCGCCGACCGGGACTGCATCATATCTAAGAAATAGTTGTGATACTCTCAACAAACCAACGAAGGCTTACTTGCTTCCATCTGGCGTCTTGTGGCGATCTTTCCTCGCCAAGTGCGTTTACCGAGATCTTCTCCCTTTGGAGGCTCAAGAACCAATTCCAAATCCCCAGAAATTCAATCTAAAAAACCGAAGACGGCGGCGTTTTGCACGAATGAACGAATACGGACTAGGCGCTGTTATATTCTACGAAATCCCTTTCAATTCATTCGGCGAGGTCAAGGAAGACTCCTCGTTCACGCGCATCGAACGATGGACTTTGAAAGGTGTTTTTGGCGATGGCGAACCTACCTCTGGAACTGGGATGGGCGTCGAAGAGCTACTAGAGGGTATTGATGCTCGGATAGTGTATATACCGCTTTATGCGTGTACATCCTTCGTTGTAAGTACTGCCACTTCGCTTCTCCCCCCTTCCCCTGATTTCGCCTACTTTTGAAGACTGGTCAAATAATGAACAGCTTCTTCCGCCGACTAAACTCTAATGAGAGGAGCATGAACCCTGTATGCATTCCTGGCGGGTTCGGATTTGGCGTCGACTCGGAAGGGTTCAATCTGTTCGATAACGGACTAGGATTGTCTGGTTCCACTGCATCGAACCCTTGGTTCTGTTTGGACGTGAATGCAGAGCAATCTGTGCCAATCTTTCGACCCACACCTACTGAAGAACTTGCAAAGAGATCCCGTAGTGGTATCAAATCTGGTATTGAAACCGTGAATGCTAATGATCACTATCTGTCGTCGGTCAAAACACAGTACGAACTCCAAGACCCTCAAATGACACCTCAAACAAAACTCGTACCGGACAATGAAGAATATGAAAGCATCGGTCACCCCTCAGACGAACAGTGGGAACTCGATTGGCTCGATGCGGAGCTTCGTTGTGGTTCGTATCGCTTAGTCCCAGGCGCACACAATCAACCAGTTTCGAAGGACTCGAAGACCAACACGCACCAGCAAGATGAATATGAAGATCAGGACGACGAGGAAAGCTTTGTAACTGCGATGGAATCATTCATATCCGACGATCGCCTTCGGACTCTGGTTCCGGAGAAGGATAACCAGTCACAAGACTCTCATATGTACTCTTCAAATTCTGTAGCTGTATCACCTCGACTGATCGACGCAAATCCTACTCCTACTATTATCTCTCCTCCAAATGCAGGCCTTCCTATTCACATCCCACAGACCTTCGCGCTCTCTTCGATTACAAACTTGACTTCAGCTGATTCAATTGCAACGGTTTCGACTCTTCCGGCTGAAAACCCGAGATCTGAAGCCAAGCCGTGCTCGTCTTTCAATGTTGGCGATAATTCTATACGTCCGGATGCCAGGTCAACTTCTGAGTCAATAAATGTACCCTCTTCTTCGCCCTTGTCCTCGAGCGACTTAGGGTTCCCTTCTTGCTCTGTGATATCGCAACTAGCAATCCCTTCGTTATTTCCTTTCTTGCCGAACAAGTTCACATCTTCCGGCCTGTCAAGACATCCTTCGCTAGTTTCCAGTGATAGCTCCAATTCAAGCCAAAGCGTACGCACTCCCTTCTCCGTCTCTTCATACAGTCTACCAAGTCAGGACCGCCGTCTCAAGAGGTCATTATCGTTGTCATTACCTGTAGCTAACAAGGCAGATGGAAAGGATAGGAAGATTAGTAGGAGATCGGAGGGAATTTGAGCATATCATCTCGATGTTAAGACGACCGAAAATGAGAGGAATATCTAGCCGCGCTCAAAACGGGGAGATACTACGATTGTAATCATAACAAGAAATAATAATGTATCGAGGGCGGACGGGGGTGCACACACAATTCAGATGGGTCGTATGCACTTAGTAGGCATCCAATAGTACCAAAAGAGCCAGGTACAAGAAGGTACTAGCGTAAAACTTTCCCCTCAGGTCAAAGCTGTAGTCACGTGTTAAATAGCTACTAATACAAACGATCAAACATCTGTCTCTCATGATATCCTTCAACGTCGTAATTCAGTGGTTCTTCTTGAACAGCAGACGCTGCGATACCTGCGCAACAAGTAGTTATCTTAGAAGGCGTGCTAGATTAATTAGGAGATCTTAGATATGCTCTGTGTTCGCATTGCAACTTTCTTTCAAATACCTGTTCAATTCGCACAATATTGATCTCCACATGCATATAATATCCTGTTGGGACGGGCGTCACTGCCGCGAGCATCAAAACATGGGACTTTTGCATTCATTTTGGCTGCAACATCAGATGGAACCTGGATGGAATTGACAAGATTAAAGTGACATTGATCCTCTCCAAACGCCACTGACAATGTACTTACCACATTTACAACACCATTGTCCAATGTGCCACTCTGAAGGCTGTATGCTAGGACGGATTTTACAACCAAAATGCCCGTGTAAAGTCCATTTGGGTGGACCTCTTTTTAAATCCCTCCTTTGACCATTGATCTTTCTTTACGTGGCGTCCCCGTTGAACCGCATCCAATTGATTTTTGCATTTGACTCTGATTTGTCTGTTACAAGAGTCCCGTCGTTTGCTGCTCATATATTTGTCTTTCTTACCTACAGCAAACAACATAATTGACGCCACGCTCATTACTTGACCTGCAACAAATTGCCTGTGGCACACCTGATATCTTCCCTTATTCCTACTGTCAATTAACAATCTTCTAACGCCATCTTGCGAGGTCGCTGGACACGATATAACATCGACACAATCTTTCAGAGCAGCGTTCATCGGAAGGGCTCCCTGCGAATTCTTTTTGTCCGCTCTTCTGCATCAGGATACCTATTGATCCTTATCTCGACTTGTTATCGAGCGTCGAACCATTTTGAACTATCGGGCCTGGATATGACTGAGGATACTATCACGAGCTACACTTCGTTGCTTCTTGGGGGTCTCATAGCTTTTAGGTGCGTATGTATCTGCCTCTCAGTCTGACGATGAAGGTGATCAATGAATATCTTGTGATTGTATAGCTTGACTGGAACCGTTTCGGTACAATGCATTGTATATTACAGGCTTTATCCTAGGGAGTCTGATAGACTGTGGGGACTGGTGAGCTCGATTCATTTTTATTATCACCGGTTTGAGGACTGAAACACCATTTCATAGGTAGCATGTGTCTGGTAAGGATCACTTCTCGGACCTCTCCAATTGAGTACTACCTTTCCTCGTCGACTCATTTCACTACAGGTTGCTGGACCTCATTCACTCCGCTTTTATTGGTGCATCCCTGTACCAATATTTTATCGCTTGGTTTGGGGAAGAATCTCAAATCGACGTGATTCCCTGGTCTGTGGCTGTACGTTAACACATTTGACGGAATTGATTTTGCCTGGAGGCCTGACTCGCTGTACTTACATACAGTTCACTGTGGTAATCACGGTAAGCATTTCTGTGACATGACATATATGATTTCTTGGTGGCTTGATCTGAGGGAGGGACTAGGCCTTTCAAACATTCATTGCGCATTGGTGGGCAAACTTTGAAGTATTCAGAAACTTGACAGCTCCCGGCTCATTGAATTATTCTTTCTTATAGTTTCTTTGCGAACAAAATATATCGCTGTGAGTTTTCACGTATGAACAACGGTCGAAACGTAGATAGTTGATGGATTCATTTTCAGCCAGCCAACAGAATGTGTACCTTACCATACCTGTTGTATTTCTGGCTCTCCTTCGATTGAGTACGCGGGTTTCCTTTTACCTTATGAGTATTGGCTCTTATTATCTGTATAGTTGCAGCGGCCAGTTAGTAGTGATCGTCATTTGTCACAAGACGCTTCCTTATCTGTTATAGCCTCAACTGGAGAGATGATCGCCGACAAGCACTATTCTGTATTCACTCGACCTTATCCTGGAGTGCGTTTCCCCTGTACATATTCGTGATGTAGCCCTCCGGTACTCATTCGAAAGGTCTTCTTCTAGTGGATATTCACCACAGGCCTCACTCTTTCCTCCGTGGTGGATGTGCTCATCGCAGCGTTTTTATGTTATTTGCTTCATAAACTGAAGAGACAGATGGGGTCAACGTCGACAATGTTAGTACTGCAAAGCCAGTTTTTGTGAGCTCCACATATTAATGAATAGTTAATTTAGGATGATTAAGGTCGTGGATACCCTCACTCTGTATACACTTGAAAACGGGTTCTTGACTGGGTAAGTTCATACACAGCCTTCGCGTTTCTTTACTTGGTCACGTTGGATTCACCTCTTTCCGTTTAAGCGTTGCTACTACGGCTTCCCTTATATGCGTAAGTATATCTGTTTGCTGCTCATCAGTCATCACTCAGAGAATCTGCAGTGGCTCACAATGCCGCACAATCTTTCATTTCTTGGGTTGCACTTTGTTATCGAGAAGCGTGAGTCTTCTGTTCTCTGTATTACGCTTCCTTAACCATTCACTTTTATCCCCTACCCTTACTATACTCTTCGTCTGCAAAAGTCTATGCGAACTCTATCCTCGCCTCCCTGAATACGCGTAAAGAGCTTCGCAACATGCGGCCACGAATCTCACCTTGGGCGGACAGATCTCTCCCTGTCCTATTTGCAGAAGATTTCAGTAATGATTCTCCTAGAGATCCGTCAAACTTGTTGGTGAATATCTCACACCTCACTTCTGAGTTGATGCTATATAACAAAGTATAACAGACTCCACTTGACAAATATAATGCTAGGCCGGACACACCACCGAAGTCGCACATTCCTGTAAGTCCATTATCCCCTGCCACTGGAACGTTCCCTCTGAGCAGGCCGACAAAACTGTATCATTTTCTGCTTATAGCCCAAAGTCACTGTCGAGCGCGGCACCGAGCACGAATCCGAATCTCTTCATGCATTAGCATTGATGACCGCTCGCTCAGAAATCTCAGAGCTTTCCTCGAATACTGTGCCCAAATCAAACTCCCATACCCTAGTAAATTCGGTTGGGTCAGGGCACTACAACAACAGGTTTGACTATTCAAAAAGTTCAGCGGTTATCGAGGACGTCAACTGTGTTAAGCTGGAAACAACACCCACATCCCGAGTATGAGGATTATGAGGATCTTCCTGAACTACCTAAATATCCATGATATTACTTTGCGGAAATAAAGTTCAGAATCATAATTATCAGTACCTATCCTGTACCCATGCTTGAAGCATTCTTGTGCTACAATACGCTGTCATACTTAATTGTTTCTTGCTTTTGTAACCTTCCTTATTTTATTTTGATTTCAACGTTGTGTTAATCCTGTTGTACAAATCTGTGTACATCATGTGACCGTGTTAGCGCCCATTTTCAACCATTAGTAGTGGTGATCGTGAGCGGCCATAGCCACAATGGTCCGTATATTTGTTTGTCCAAAGTCTTCTCCCTCTTCAATGAATGAATCAGAACCACGCTCCAAGCATGATGCTTGCTGTTATATGGACTTACGAAGAGCGACTAAAGACTTCAAGGCTTCACGGGTCGCGACATTCATGGCTGAGATGCATGATGACACGGGGGAGCTGCTACGGTGCAAGGATCAAATTCTTGCCTCGAACGTCCGATAGGGACTGGGGGAAATTGAGAGCTCGGAGGAGATGGATCGATTGTGGTGTCTTCTAGGGCTCAGGGAAGGACGGCTGAAACCGAAGACGGCGCAATTTTCGTTTTATGCTTGCGTTATTGAGGTGAACCATCCTTCTCTTTCTTATTGTCAGTCATATAGATCTTATCTACTTGTGTCTAGGTATTCAATGTAGCATGTGGCTTGAAGAGAGCTGTGTCGTCAAAGTCGCTGGCTTGCTAGCTAATCCTTCTCGTCTTGTGGCGCGTATAACAGCTAGCAATAACAGGCATCGCTTTGATTGTCAATGACCGTCTCGAGACCCAGATCATCAACAATATTTCTAGCGATGGTGCCAATTATCCCATATCTCTGTCGAGTCTCAGTGTCATTGTACGAGCACAACGATTAGGAATCAAGAAATATCGACTTCTTCTACCGCAGGCAATTCTTCAATACCACCTAGACTATCACTTCTAATCCTGCTCTTCATTTTTGAACTCCGCGTCAATCATTCTGCGTTAATCAACTCTTAGCACGCTGGATCCGATTCCAGCCTTGTACGGATAGCGATGATGACAGTGGTAGCGACGCTCCAGAACTGAGAGGCAAAGCTAGAGACGCTTTCCCCAGAATCTGCGCCCGTTATCAAACAATATGACTTGTCTTGGAATTCGTTATGACATGTCCAAGAAAAAGGACAACGGGGAGACGGTCATGCGTCGAATACTTTCGGGTACCCCGCCGCTCGTACAGATGTCGATTGAAAACCGAGTTACATGTATAGAGGAAAATATCGATTTCATATCTGGATACCACTGCCACTGCCCCGATGAATCACTGTTCACCGACGTTGGTTCTTCAACCAGTCATTTCTCTTCGTATCTTGCGAAGAACCCATCTTCAAAGCGGTTGGACCGTCGACATGTAGTAACATACCTCCGCGTCGTCTTCGTTACAGACTCCCGCCACCGTGGATGCTCCACTTTCTCGTAGACTTTATCCCGAAAATTAACGTTGGTATCAACCCCGGGTAAATGTTCTCTTGAGCCTTCAGTCTGCCTATGGAAATCCACATTTCAAGGTTGAACCTGTTTGTGGACAGATCAATCTGTCTGCTCTGTCGTGCATCTCGGAAGAAATACACATGGTGAAACTCCTTCAATCGCTCGTTCAGATGAAGGTCCGGGTTTTCTTCGTTTTCCAAAATCATTCCATCGTTGGCTTTTCTCCGTATTTCGGTGAGAATCATACATCCGCGGTCTAGTTGCATCCTAGAGGGCATTATTTCGCTGAAAGGTCGCATTTATTCCCATATTCCACATGGATGCTGTAATCATAAAAGGTCATAAGCATTCCGACTTCCAGGTCATTTGAAATCTGACATATTCACCCACGTCTCCTTCAATGCGATTTCCTTCCACCTTACCGGGCCGTCTCAAAGACGACCGCTTTCCGCGCGGAGAAAGGTCGCTTTTCAATTATGTTTGCACCTGTACCGTCCTGGGCCTGGAATGATGAAAAACAATGCTTAAAACATCCCTGAGGTGCGTTCTCAAGTTGGAGCTTCATCAACGCAATTTTTGCAATGGGACAGCTCTCTAATTTGCTTGTCCTGATCTCAATCGCTTTGACCGCTTCAGCGCAGACCACAGTGCCAGTATATGGTCAGTGTGGTGGCGAGGATTATTCTGGACCTACAAGTAAGTACAGGATACACATATATGGTCCAAGTCATCAACTCATTTGCGTCACTCATAGCCTGTGCTGCCGGGAGCATTTGCGTGTTTGAAAACGATTTCTATTCGCAATGCATTCCCGGTACTAGTAGCTCTAGTAGTGCATCTTCTACTTCAGCTTCCTCTAGCACAGGCACATCAACGACGTCAACTATATCCACTCCTACACCCTCGGTCACTGGCTTCGTCAAAACTTCTGGAATACACTTCACTTTGAATAGCGAACCGTTCACTGTGGTTGGGTTAGACTGTGATATTATCTGCTATGTTGATACCGGTCACTAATTGGTTTTTGATAGTGCGAACGCCTACTGGGTTGGTCTTATGGCCTACGGTGTCGCGGACATGAACACCGCGTTCCACGACATTGCTGCCACCGGAGCATCCGTAGTCAGGACCTGGTATGACAGTATTATCGTCAAGATGCTTTTATATATATCAATGTTCTTCAGGGGATTCAATGAAGTGACTACGCCTGACGGCGTTGCTTATTATCAGAGTTGGTCTGGCTCGACGCCGACCGTCAACTTGGGTACGAACGGACTCGAAAACTTTGGTGAGAGTGGTGCAATTGGCTGCTGCATAGCATACTCAAAACGTCCTTAGATAATGTTGTTGCCGCCGCAAAAGCCAATGGTCTAAGACTGATTGTTACCTTGTGCGTACTCTGAATTGAGCGTTAGTTATTATGCCCTTAATTGACATTCCTGCTCAGAACAAACAATTGGTACGTGTGCAGTTGGTACTTACAGTAAAAAGGCTCATGGTTCTTCAACAGGTCTGATTATGGTAAACACCTTTTCTTCGTACCTTTATCCATCTTTTAAAATCGCTTTGAAGGCGGAATGGACGTATACGTCAACCAGTTGCTAGGTCAAGGACAACCACACGATTTCTTTTTCACAAATGCTACTGTCATCGTAAGTAGATACAACGTGAACTAATTAAGTCCGACTAATATTTCCAAAGGCTGCCTACAAGAATTATGTCAAGACATTCGTAACTCGTTACTTGAATGAGCCTGGTATTTTGGTACACACTTCGTTTTATAAGGGGAATAGAGCTCATCGCGTACACCATAGGCATGGGAGTTGGCTAATGAGCCCAGATGTCTCGGCTCAACAAGGTTCGCCCTCTGATGATCCCTCGAAGATTCCTCTTACACTGCTATTTCAGTGCCTCCTCCGGAACCTGTACGATAGCAACCATATCAACCTGGGCCGAGGAAATGTCTGCTTTCATAAAGTCTATCGATTCGAACCATCTGGTTGCGATCGGCGACGAAGGTTTCATCAACGATCCTGGAAACCCCATCTTTGTCTATCAGTGAGTACCTCGAATTGAATCATGCTAGAGGATTTCTTGATGACATCCTAAATTTCACTTCTAACAGAGGCTCTTCGTATGCATAGACCCCGCTCCGAACTATCTCTCAGTGCTAATTCCGTCCCTACTGTAGACCAAGTCTCGGTATCGATTTTGCCGCCAACCTCAACATCAGCACTTTGGACTTTGGAACATTCCATGTGCGTAGGAATTATGAAATGGTCCGCTTCCATTCACGCTGAAACCTCTTCCCTGTCTAGCTCTATCCTGTGCGCGATTTTTAGATTCCTTCCCACTAACGTTAACGTTAAAACGTCCGGGGCTGATAGGATAGCTGGGGTGAACCCGCAAACCCTTTCGGAACACAATGGATCGAAGACCATGCTACTGCCATGGTAGCGTCAAACAAACCAATCGTCATGGAAGAATTCGGGATAACCAACGATGAAGTCGATGTGTATAGTAGCTGGTATACCGCTATCGAAAGCTCGAATGTTGCCGGTGATTTGATTTGGTATGTTTCGATTAATTCTCTGAGCTTTCCTTGTCGCTCAGATGTATTCCGACTTTTTTGTACACGTAGGCAAGCTGGATCAGTATTATCCAATGGAGAGTCGGATCCTAATGGCGCAGTTTTTCCTGGAAGCGATGTATACGTGCTAGATACCCAGCACGCTGCAGCACTGAGGGCTAGGGATGGTGATCCACAGTGATGGCAGTGTGGAAGCAGAAAGAAAGCTCGGGATGTATCGGATCGGTGTCCCCGAGTCGTTGCACGGGAATATCATATCAAAATGAAGAATACATCATCGTTCATTGGGCATCACTTTGTATACATTTCAGCATACTTCCACGCCAAATATCTCGTATTCAATTGTTCACCGGGTGTTGTAATTTCTGGTTGACGCGCAATCAGTGCGCAATCCTCGTGGCATTATTCTTCCACCCTGGATACCGCGATTGAGGGAAGTCCTTCCTCGAATCCACTGTCTCATGTGGAGCTTGTAGTCCAACATATATCGTGCGGCAGGATCGTGTGAGCATTTCGCAGGGTTTGTTGAACAGGTTTTCAACGGCGACATCCTTGTGAGGGTCCATCTCCGATTGACAGCCCGCAACTCAGTTTACGGTCCACTCACTACAGATTGACCTCCTATAAATCCAAGCTTCAGTTATATGTTGTAGCTGACAGGTGAGATATTTCCTGCATAATCTCCGCGACCGGCAGTCACTGCAGAGTTGTGGCGTTACATAGACAGAATTTGAGTCTTGGCTTTTGGCCGTATATGATTGCATTGCTCAGCCGAGCAGCGTCTATGATGTTGACTTGACATGTTGATCTCTAGGTCCAAGGTCAGCGCGTTCAGCACCTCTTTGTGGTCTCTTCTTTTACCATCATGGGCTCGCTACACGAATATCATGGCCTTCAAATAGCGACAGCTTCTATCCAATTTATAGGTGAATACCATGCCTGCTTATTATGTTTGTCTTACTGAAGCTTTTGTTCAGGCGTGTCTCTCCTTTCATTTTGCTTATCCAGGCGTATACCAGCAGGATGGAGACAGTGGAGAAATCTAAGTTGGGGGAGGACATGCGTACTATTAGTTCTGCTCGATTCGTACGTCGCTTCTACTCCTCTTGCGGATGGCGATTGACAAAACCTCTAGCTGGTTATTCGTATTTTTTGGTGAGCCTTCTTGCATGTATAACCTTATCATGTGCGGATCTGAACCAGCATTTTAGCGGGCTTGCTATCATCTGGCATTGGACTTTCATGGTCGCACACAACCTGCACTCTGGCGATCTGCAGCTGTATCAGCTTTTATGCAATAAGCAAGGTACTCAGTTTGCGATAAGGACCATCTCAAGCTGACAGATACATAAAGATATTGATATACGCTTTCCTTTCGGAAAAGGTGGTTGATATCGGTCGTCAATCGGAAGTTAATTCTGATAACGCATCCCATTATAGGTCTATATCATTTGGACTGGAGGAAATCAAGTGTCCCGGTATAAAACTACGGTCTATCGGCTATGTGCTTTCGTCCTCTTAGGATACTTCGCCATTGGGATTTTGATGATATTAGGGAGAGATAGTACTGTTCGTGCGGATGGAGTCTGTGTTATAGGGTTAAAAGCATTTGCGTACGTCCGCAATTGAGCTCGTCAACGCTATTGAGTACTCACGTTGATCTGTTAGCACAATACCGTTAATAGCATATGACCTTTCTCTCAATATTTTCCTCACGGCGATGTTCATGTGTCCCTTGTGGCTCTTACATCCCATTAGTCCTAGGCTACGATCTGTCGCCAAACGAACGTTATAGTGAGCTTGACGCCCGCGCTCTGATACTCCGTTATTCAAAATATTATATTCATCAGCGGCGCTACGATCAGTCTCATTTCATCTGCAGTGCGTTCTAAAGATATTTCTTCTTGAATTGTCTTGTTCAATAAAATTTCAGGTCAACATCATGATTATGCTACTACTCTCAGGTAACGAACTTGGATGGGTTTGCATGACCGCTTGTGTTAGTGATGTGAGTTCGTCCTGTGCGAGGTTGTTTTTTGTTCACGAATATGAACAAGGTCGTTATCAACTCCTTCGCTGTATTTTGCGTCAGCTCCGGCTCGTACTCCTCTGATGTGACCATCCGGGACCGGTTTTCGCTACCTGCGATGGACATGAGCGCCCTCACGTTTGCTCGAACTGGTTCAACTCGACCAACAGGGGAATCATCGAGTAAAAGATTCCCGCTTGATACGCTTGAACCTGAAGGTTCATCTATAATTCCTGAAGCCTACTACGACTACCTTCCACCAGAACATCGACGATTCAGAACGGACGAGTCAGACCCAGAAAAAATGGTGAGTTCTTGCAAGTACCATTGGTCGGTGTCCTAATTGTGAGACGTTTAGAACCCTCCAATATCCTCCTCTATTTCGAATCCCAATTTAGATGACGCGCGGCGTTCTTCGTCGGATGTTGATCAAAATCGCTACGATACCTCACAGATTTTGCCTCATCATCCAGATATATCTGACTTAGATTCGCCTTCAGGTGCAATTACACGCCTCAATCCACCGCCTCCCGCTCATGTATTAAAGTCACATGATGACATATGAGCAAATGAAGCCGATTGAATCAGTCATTCGCATTTGTTGTATGTATGGTAGTGGTAAAGAATGTGCAGAAATGTGCGGCGGACAGCTGACAATCTTATCTTTATGGATGACATTTAGATCTCTTGAATCTTCTCATTTAATTTCCTAGCTCAAAATGGAGACGGTCGTTCTCGCAAAACAATGGGCTTTTGGAAGATCCCCTCTTTCTCTAATTTCTCTGTATCCTCGCTTTCGAAAGTCGAGACTCCACTATCAGTATGAACTCCGAGGTTTCCGTTGAACTCTAGTCAAGAGATCCCAACGCCTTGCTTCGCGAATTTTACAGCTTCTCTCAGCCACTCACAATGGCTCAGCTGTTAAACGACTGCTACTTTACCCTCTTTATCCTGGGATGGTTTTTTACCCTGATGAGAGTCGTCAAATTGGACCGACACGTTTGCTTCTTTTATCCCTAAACACCCTCTCGATGCTCGCGCAACAGGTTTCCTGTACACCGTTCTCAACGCGCTTCTATCTTCCTCAATGAGTCCGAGTCAGGTTCTTCTTCAAGCTTCTACTAAGAATTTTGGATTCGAAAGAAAGGCAAGTTCCGGTAAATGAAGTGCGGTCTGGTGAAGGAAGGAAGGGCTGTCCTCGACATCTATCGTCATGGCGCTCGTGTAAGCTGTTATTCTTTGCTGGCTTTCGTTAATTTCACTCAATTTTCGAACTCTGCTTACACTTTACTAATTTCTAGTTTTGGACCTGGTCAGGATTTCCAACCATTATTAGAGTAGAGCAAGGCCCTTCCTACGATCTCTCGTTCCGGCCACCTCCTTTCTGTCCAGGATTTCGAAGCTGTGCTCGAGGCCGGCCGTATCATACATCGTAATCATGCCCAACTTGTACTACATATGAATGGCCTATCAGCTTCCAACATCAGAAATCACTCGCTATTTGACTCGAGCTGGTCAAGAGAATGGATTAATGCATCGGAGTTAGGGTCTTAGGGTCCTCAACAAATAAAAGATATTGAATTCTACCATAAACATTGTAAGTCCCTCACTGGCCGTCATAGTTGACGGGCTCAAATCCTTCCTCGTGATCAGCCACAATCGACAATGTAGCTTCGAGTTGAATGTTGAACAATGATCCTTGATATCTGCAGTTCTTCAGCAATGTTACTTCGGTTCCCTAACATGCTGCGGCGCGAGACGCAATCTGATTGTACATTGAGCTCCTCACGAACATCCTCAACTGATCTCGACTCTAGGGCCCTGGAGCAGCGTCTGGACTCTGCTTCACGTGGTCATGCGATAACTGGGATAAGCTTATGGTGATACATGTACCACTTCTAGCACTGGTGCCTTCTCTCTCCTCTCTTTCTTTCTTTCAATTGGTCTCCTCGGTGGTTATCGGGCCCCCTCTACATTGTGTATCTGTCAAAGTGACTCTGAACATCCCATTTGACGTCCACCGAAAGACATGGACTGCGAAGCCTTTAGGCCTCTCGTATACGCTCATGTATGGCTGTACTTATTGAAAAGCTGAATTTACTAATTGATTCCGTGTAGGACAGTTCCTACTTTTGTGCCTTGTTCATACGATCTCAATGACTCGAGGAGAAGAGAAGCAACGGAATCGAAGTAAGTATTTAGAAAGGCTATTCGATGGATCAATCCAGTTGAGCGTTCTCACACGTATGATGTTCACTATCACTAACGGAAGATTTATCCTTTTCACAGGATTCCTCGGCTTAAAAGCCCTTTCAACTTGAGTTCGAATTGAACGAACTCTTCCAACGAACAAAACTTCCTTCCCGGTCCTCCCTTCTTTTCTCGCTGCCAGCCCCAAGTCATGCCTCCGATGTCCAAGTTACAGATTACCTCGTTCGTTTTTGACGCGCCACCTATTCGACACTTGGAAGATATTGCTTCCTCCTCATCCTCCTTCTCCGTCAATATTGGACAAAACCGTACCACAGTGGAATCATATTCTATTGGCCTTAAGATGACAGCCAAACGTTACACGTCAGGCTTTTCTGGTGACAATACATTCGGACTTACCTTGCTCTTTGCGCACGGTGTGGGATCCCGTATGTCATTGTCCTTCCTTCATGTACTCGTCTTCTCTCTTCCCGTTTGTCTGATGGCTTACGGGAATCACCTCATGTATACGGAGTTTCATTGATCGTTGACGGTACTTTCTATACAGATAAAGAGCAATGGGAACCTACGATCGAACGTATCTTTTTAACACAAGCTGTAAAAGAAAGACATCATCAAATACGGGAAGCCTGGTCATTTGATTGGCAGAATCACGGCGACGCGGCTTTGGTCAACGAAGAGGTGTTGAGAGCTCGACCTGAAGGCGTTTGTGAGAACGTTCATGGCTTTATTTCGGAATTCGAACTCACTCGTTACTTTTTCGCAGCAATATACGAATGGGCACCTGCAATAATCGATTTTGTGCGATCCCCTCGAATGGCTGGTCATCGGATAGTTCCCCTTGGCCACTCTGCCGGTGCTGGAGCAATGTAAGTACTTTTCATCTTTTACATACCACAATTCGTCATCCTATATCCGTCACTATATTCCCGTTATCCGTTCGCTGTCAAGTATAGTATCCTCCTTTAACGTCCCGCAAATTTTGCTTTTCAGGATGCTGACCACGAAGAATTTTCCCCTGTCCCATCTACCATATGTGTCACTCGTACTCGTCGAACCAACAATGATTACTCGAGAGATGTTTGAGGCTCATTTCGATGACCGGATACGGTCGATGGAGCTGTCGGTCGGCGCCACAGAAGTTAGGCGGGACGTCTGGCCGGATAGAGAAGAAGCGTTCAGGTGGCTTAGTCGCAGGTTTCCCTTCCGGACTTGGGATCCGCGGGTGGTACGGCTTCTAGTGGTGGGTTCGACTCTTTCACATTTTTTTACTTCCTCTTCCTATTCCTCTATCTGGAACGTAGAAAATTCTTGATTTCCACGTCGGTGGGTCAGGCTGACGTGAATTTATGAATTCGCAGGAACAAGGTCTCTACCAAAAATCCCCGGAATCCAAGGTAGTTACGCTTAAATGCGATAGAAAACAGGAAGCTATATCATATCCTGATGTCGATGGACACTTCGAAGCAACGTCGGAGCTTGCACGGGTGTGTCATACCCTTCCGGTGCATGTCATTTGGGGAACAAGTAACGATATGTTGTCAGGTTTCTTTTTCTTATGTTCTGTCTCTGCGCTCATAGCATTTTCTCTGCAGTCCAGACTACTTCCAGGACTCTTTGACTGATGCGACTGAAGGGAGGATCGTTGCTTCTGCTTCAAGAGTTCACGGTGCAGGTCATCTAGTAAGACCTATCGTGGTCTCCCCTTTCTACTCGCTTGAAGCTAATCTTATCACTCTTCCCTTGCCTCTTTCTGCATACCAGGTCATGCAAGAGAAACCCGACCACCTTGCACTCAAGATTTGCGAAGCGTTAGATACCGTCAATCCGTATCTTTCTCTCCGATCAAGATTGTAGTGACATTTTCATACATAGAACCTTCTCATCTGCGCGATGTACATTTCAACATTTATTTGTAGAATAGCTCCCTATATATGTAGCATTCAACATCGGGCCGCCATCCGAAAGCAATTTTGTTTCTCTCCGTATTTCCCCGGTGACTTCTTTTCTTCTAACTTCCAGGATGGCCAGCATAAATGCCCGCGCTTTGCCCATGACTCGGATTCATGCTGCCAATGATCATCGCCTTAATACAGCTTTGTATGATGGTGCAACCGAACTAACTGAACTCGAAAGGCCACATGAACTCCTTACACCTCCTACAAAAACATATCAGGCTATGCTTCTCCTTGCAGGATCAATGATGATATTCCATGTAATCGGAATAAATCAAGTTTTTGGTATCTTTCAGGCGAGCTAATCTACAATCAAATCGAGTAGCAGATCCTGTCTCCATCTTCTCAATCCTTTACCCTGACTGACTATACTCCTCAGGAATTCTATACTTTATCTCGCAGTAATATCAAGGACGCTCAAGGACAAGATGCACTTGTATCGCTTGTTGGATCCATTGGGGCTGGCCTAACTTGGAGTGGAAGCATCTTCATGAACCCTCTTATCGCAAGAATTGATAACGTCAAGCTTGTAACTTTTTCTGGCGCGTTTATCATGAGCCTTGGGCTTGCCTTGGCAAGTTTTGCCACACGGGTGAGTTTAAAAAATTCTTCAACTAGTCGAGCCCGATTCGCAGTAACAAGCTGTATTGAGGTGCCTGCTTAGATATGGCATTTATACTTAACTCAAGCTCTTCTATACGGTTTGGGATCTTCCATGTATTACTTCCCTCTTATGAGTCTCGCTCCGATTTACTTTGAGCGCCACCGTGGATTCGCTATGGGAATTATACTTGCTGGAAGTAGGGTTGGGGGGTTGGTAATGGCGTTGGTGTTACAATCTTTGCTGGATCATTATGGTGTTGAATGGGCGTTAAGGATACTGGGTATTTGGAACTTGACTGTAGCTATTCCTGTGTCTTTGGTTGTGAGACATCGGTCTGGGTTTGGGCTTGGAAGTTCACAGAGTCGAAGGGGATCCAGTAGGACGAGTACGATGGTCAGTAATGCGTTGTTGAAGAAAGGTACGTTCTGGTACCAGGTATGGTTGAATCATGAATTCTATCCACAAAGACTTGGCTCAACTTCGTTTTCTAGTCTATGGGAGCGTTCTTGCAAGCAGCAGGGAACGTCGTTCCACTGTATTATATGAGCTCTTACACTGTATCAGTTCTTTCGTTGTCTCGTTCCGAAGGAAGTTTGTTTGTGAGTATAAACAGTGGCGTGAATAGCTTGTCTCGTGTAGCGATGGGCCTACTTGCGGATTATATCGGGAGACAGAATACGCTGATTGGCGGAGTAAGTCGATTTTTTTGCACCCGAACTTTGAACCTACTAATTCCTTGTATTTATACCCATGACCAACACGAAGGCCATTCTATCTGCTATGTCAGTCTTTGCACTCTGGTACGATGCCCCGGAAGCGAGATTTATTGCATTCGTGGTGATGTATGGTGTCTACGCCGGTGGATACAATGCACTGCTCCCTACTACAATCACAGAGATATATGGAGTGGAGAATTACACCAGTGTCAATGGGGTGATGTATTTTATACGTGGACTGGGTTCGATGTTTGGTGCTCCTATTGCTGGGTTGATATTGGGATCGCGTAGCAGGTCCTCTGCAAGCTCAAGCAATGCGGGGCTTGGGATGCTTAGGAAGAGATATAATGAGGTAGCGGTATTTGATGGAATGCTTTTGTTTGCGGCAGCGGTGTGTGTAGGATATGTCAGATTGCTGGATGCTAGAGATAAAGGAACATGGCGATGGAAAGCGTAGCCATAGGAAGCTCAAGTTTCTTCAGAGGTGATAATTGTCTATCTCGAGTAGATCTCCAATGTCACCATGTTTGTCGTAGTGGAAATTTCAACACTCATTTCTTATCGTCTGGGCAGAAGCAGTTTCCTGGTGAGAACACAATTCTACAATGGCAATTTCCACAGTAGTAGCAGAGATTCACAAAAGGTAACTCTATTGAACGTATCAAGCCTTCAAGCCTTCCGCATGCGGAGAGCTTGGCATCGTTTGTACTGCTCATGTTAATATCCTCTATTTCGTTCGTTTTCTTAGCCGAAACATTTCAGTGTCCTATTGTCTTTAAGATGTGAGAACTATCTTTGACATTCTCATACCCAAGTACTGATACTACCTAGTAATATTTGCACTCGTTTATCAAGTACTTTACTCAGTGGTCCTATTGCCACTGAGATTGATATTTACGCTCGTTTATTACCCCTCCTGTTAACCCTCGTCGTGCTTGCACAACCTGCGCCTTGCACAAACTCATTACTGCACAGGAAGATTCTTCAAGAGAGGCAGGAAATTGTCTTGAGTATGAAGGTTCATTAGTGTACACCGTTCATTAAATTTTATTTGATCCTTGAACTCGCAGGCCTTATCTCCTAATTCTGCGGTCGGGATGACATTTGATGTGGATTGGGATGCCCAGTCCCGCTCGAAGAAAATCACCTCATCAGTGGTCTCTGAGTGAGCGCGGTGTAACGTTCATTGGCTTTGAGTAGCCCGGAACTTCGGGTTGCAGAGGGTTAGCACTTATCGTGCTGACGGGGAGAGGTCCTCACATGTAAACGCAGTCACTCGGCTGTTTAGTGATTCCCTAAATTGATCTTGACACAATCAATCGACGTTGACTTTTTCTGATTACCCTCATTGCCCCGTTACTCAAACACTTCTCGTCCCACGGTCTTAGTTCAAGGAACTTGTCATGGCCTCGAAGTCCCCTTCAACCCTTTATCCAACCTCATTCTTTATATTCATCCTGATTATCTTTTTCATCCCAGGGCAACCGATTTCTCCCTGATATCCAGTCAGCAAAGATTCGAAAATCCAGACGTCCAAAAGTTCGATTGTGAATGCGCATATTCAGGCGACGGTCAGCGTCCATGCTGTCAGCTAATGCGTTATGTCGTTACTCCACCGGCCATGCACAATCACGGTGACGCCTGAAGGAATTTGTTTTCGAAACGGTTAAAGGTCTTCGAGGATGTGAACATGTTATATTGTAGACAACGCTGCAGGGCATGGATAGGAAAGAGGATTTTGGATATGGATTTGAAGAAGACGGTGTAGTTGCTCGAAGATGTTCAAAGAATATGAGAATGGAGCGGATACATCGATACCACCATCCGGAGCACAGCCGGAGACGGTGCCTACCGTCCCTAACCTTCCCATCTTCAGCGCTGATACCAGTCAACCAAGGGATTCCGTTATTGCTACAGAGCTGAAATCACCATCTTTGGGTGCACTTAACAGACAGAAGTCACCATCCAGATTCTGAATTCGCTTTCATTGTTCGATTGATTCGACTCTCGGAAAAGCTGTAGGGAATGCCCCATAGATGGGTCATAGTTAATGCATTGATCCATTGAAGCGGACGACAAACAAAGATTCGTCATTCTCGTCCAATGGTAAGTCCCTTGAAGAAGAGTAGCTTTCGCACAATCGAGCCAGATGAGTAATATCTAGCGAGAAGAAAATGACAGCGACAAGAGTCAGCCTGAGTATACTGCCTAAGCTTATGCAATGTTGACCTTCTTCAACCATATATCCATCGCTTCTACCCCGCTGTAAGCTCGAGCCCGCTCCAGCACCACGAGGTCAAAGTCTCCCGTTTGGCTTGCCTAACAAGGCAGTCAGGGTTAGCATGATACGAGTAGATCCCAGCAGTGCTGTACGTGTCAGAGTATCAGCTCTATTGCCGTTCAAAAGCTACGCATATCTCTCTAGAAGATCGTTGATTAGCGTATTGACCCATCGATGGCGGAGATAGAGAACGCAGCGAGCAGCACACAGGAAGAGCGAGCTTTATAAGGTAGAATAACGGCCGTATGAGTTTCACGATATCTTTGAGTTTTTGTATCAGTGATCATGACGGCAAAGCCAGGCCCGTAATACACTAAGACTGAGAAGAAAGTATCTTGCAGGACGTCTGAGCCAGAGCTAACCAGCACCTTAAGGCACTGTAGTATTCATGCACCTTTTTACTAAATTGGAGGTTCTCAAACCAAACCCTGGAGAAACTGTAAAGATTCAGCGTAAAAGGTTGCTGTAACCTACTTGAGCAGAAAATTTGGAAATACTAGTAGTTGAGGAAAGTTGTCACGCGTCACGTCAACCTTACATTGCACCACAAGCGTTGAATGATCTAACAACGAATGCACGTTAATGGCCCCTGCGCCTCCTACGTTCGGTGGATCTCGAGGAAGCTTGAAGCATCGCAAGAGGACCACATCATTTTCGATCTGGGAGTAAAATTCAAGTCTCATGATTGAAAACGGGTACTAAATACTGTTGTGGCTAATAGACGCAGGGGAAAAGAAGGTACGGTACTCTGGTCGCCCATTCCTTCCACTGGACTCCGAACTCGTTCGCGAGCAACACGTCCTCCGTACGCGTCCTACTAATTCCGCCGAGACCTACGAAGCATCATATGTAAGTATACGAGCGATTGTTCATGATTAAGAAAATTGACGTACCTAGAGTCCCCAGCCAAGCAGCACATGCAGCTGTGAACGTTTTACCAGCCCAGCTTGCAAGAATTCCGCTCTGCCTCATCCACGAATTCGGTCCGCCTTGCCAGATGAAAAGCCCAGCAATGATAAGCAACACGCCGGTATACGAAGGATGTCTTGGTGAAGAAAGGATCGGTGAATTGCATGAAACAAACATATCATTGACAGTCAAATACCTTACAACTCCATACGGCCCACTGGTAATTAGTCTGTGCTCTTTCTGAACCGCGACTTCGTATGTGAACATCTTCCCCAGGGTTCTGTAACAGGACCAGCGCAAGGCACCGCCAGCAATAATTAGCCCTGTACCTATGCAGAAATACGGGTCCAAGGCTCCGATCTTGTTGAAGTTGCCGTTTGGAACCAAATATTTGAGGATCAAATCCGAATACTTCCAAGTCGGGATGTTCTTTGCGAGGATTACAGCCATTTCTGCGCCTCCGATGAGCCATGCCATTCCCTCCTCAAGATTAGAAATACTACTATATGTTGCGGAAAGGGAGACTCACTTTTTGCCCTAGTGTAACGAATGCAATGCTTCGGAATAACGTCCTATCCACAATACCATCATAGTTTCGGGTCGTCTTCGGGGGTGGATTTGGAGAGGTAAAGGCTTTGTGATGCAGTGCAACTGCAGAGAAAATCAAAGGAATGGATAGCACACACGATGCGCCCATCATGGGTGGTAATTTAGTGGGTGTTTAGTGAGAATGGAAAGCATGTATATTTATTAGCTCTTAGGGTGCTCCTCACGAGGCTCGGAGATGCTCGAGCCTAGATTTCCAATGGAAACTTCCGAACTTTCTGATCTGTAAAATTTTTGAAAGCCCACCCTGAAATCTCCGGTAAGGCTAAAGCAGCGCTACATAAATAGGTTCTCCATCGTACACAACCATACACGCGTACTGCCTTCCCTGCATTGGTGTTCATAGATTTTACCATACATACGTTAGTCTCGAGTATACAGCTATTTATCTGTGTTTGTGGATTTTATATTGCTCAGCCCACGAATATGCGAATATGGGCGCTTCAAGACGCTACAAAGATCATGGCCTAATCAGTACAAATAATAACACAAATAAACAGACAAGGTCCCTCTTTTTGTGGTGAGGAAGCGCTGGTAAGCGATCAGGCCGTATGTCGTAAGCACCCTCCAACTTTTTCGAGCGGGTTTCCAGTTATAAATTTCTCTCATAGCACCATTTTTGCAATCAGCAGTGGCCACTACGAGGTCGAACATCTGGTAGAAGGCCTTGTCCCGATACGGTTGCTTTGGATATGTGCCCTAATTGCGAGCCATTTGAGGCCATTTCCTCTCCTTTGCAACGGAACAATATCGATCATCGCAGATCTCTAACAACTGGTATCTTATTCAATCAGAAAATGACGGCGAGCTATTGTATAACATACTCTATATACTCTATCCAATTATCCTTACGTTTACTCGATTTTCATACATATAAGGGGGGCGAAAACCTGGGACTCATATTTTGCTCTCATGGTTCTCTCATTCGCTCAAGCGGAGCTCATCGGCTTAATTCTTCATTCGTGTCTCTTTGGTCTGTACTTTGTAGTCTGTCTTGCCAGCGGGGTTAAGAACTGAGTCTTTCGGAAATAGGGCTCTACTTGTTCTTGTTCTTTGCAAGTCTTCCGTTCGACATAGATGCCGAATTCAATGTTAGGCTCAAGGCTTACAACCAAGGTATCTAGTTTATGCTTGATTTCCGATCGTGGGGGATGGCTGACGCGTAGTTTCCTCAGTTCTCCTAATTTCGAACATACTCTTGTTTATGCTCATTTCGGCAGTACGTTTTCAGGGCTACGTTTCTTTCCCTGAATACCCAACGGTCTCTGATGTGTAATATAGCACTGGGTGGTGCAGATCATCCGCTGTCAGAGAGCGTTCATTGATACAGTTGGAGAGCTGGGAGATCCTGCTTCCGCATATTACGCCTTTCCCGCTGACTATATGAACTTGCTCAAGGAGTCGCTGTACTTGGCTCAGACATTCGTTGGTGACTGTACGATGGTCAGAAGATTCGCACATTCCTTTGTTCTTTGGTCTGATCTTTCTACCCTGCAGATCTATCGTCTATGGATCGTTTGGAATAAGAAGACCTTTGTCACCATACTTCCTTCGCTCATCATGGCAGCATACGCCAGTAAGCTTCTTCTCGCTTTGCTGCCACTGGATTCTAGACCTGAAGCCTGCCCTATGTGCGTAATGGTTAGCAAGCGCCATAGCTGTTGTAATTGCTCTTGGGAAGACGACGGTAGGCGAGAATATATTCATATCCACGGCGGGTGTATGGGCAATTCTCGTCTTCTCAACAACTGTAGCGTAAGTGCTTCTAAAGCTTCGTATCGAGTACGTTATCCAACTGATGCTGGTGAACATTATCTTCATAGCACAAACATTTTGACTACAAGCAAGTCTGTCTTTATCATATATTATCAGATACTGACTAGGATGACATAGGCCTAATAACAGTCCGTATCTGGAATATTAAGCGAAGGGTTAGAGGCATAAGTCAGAGTGGTGGACTGGCGGTGAGCAACAAATATTGATTGCCTGGTATTATTTCTCATTAATCCTTTCACATCCAGTCTGTCCTGCATATCATAATCGAGAGTGCTGGCCTGTATACGTGAGTCTAGAAAACTAAATCTTCTAACGTGTAACTGAGCAACTTTTCGTATCTCCAGAACCACTGCACTGCTCACCTTGATTGGTTACTCTACGGAACAAACTTGGCAATTCATCACCATTGACATGGTAAGAACCTTTTCATAGGTGCAGCTGGATTCTGAGCTGAACATGTTTCTGAAACAGCTTAGTCCGATTATTGCAAGTCCCTTCGCTTCATGTGTTCTCGAAGCATATCTAATAATTCTTGCTTTAGGGAATATCGTTCACGCTGATCTCTGTACGCGTGAATCGTAGCACACTTAGCCAAAATGGATACAGTACCCATGACGCCCCAAGCTCCAATGTTGTTCGTATTCGGGGGGTGGAAAGTCGTCGAGAAAATATCGGACTCGATACTATATCCGTGAACGTTACTCAGCACGTCTCAAAGCATACAGATCTTGAAGATGGCCTCCACGGTGGTACTGGTGAAGAGTCACTGTCCGAATCCGATCAAAAACGACATTTCTGAATTCCATGTCGGCGATATTTACTCAAAAACTGACAGATATAGGCCCAGGATGGACACTTATACCGGGCCTTCTAGAGCTGCGAGCCGAGAGCGTAGTATGTGGATAATGAATTAGGAAATACACGTCCTAATGCGCTACAAGCTTGTGATTACACCATGGGTTTTCGGGAAGACTCCCCAAAACTGTCATGGATATCCGTCCCAATGCTCATAGTAGTAATCTGATCCTCGACTTCAGAAACCGGGAATCCAACCGACGCAGCGTGAAATGTACTGATAACATGATGATTGACTGGGTCGCTCTTGGATTTTCTGCTGAGCTCTCCTTTTTGAGTACTGAAAGCGTTCAGCGTGTCCTTGCGCCATGCCCGGCCATCGACAAGCCTATAGATAATCAGATAGCTCGTGATTTGCTAGTATTAGTAGGTCAATCAGCATTTTTTGAGGTCAACCTAGACACTGAGTTTATATACCTGGGCCGCACATGAAATGAACAACAACACTTGGTTGGCAGGATTGTTGACAGAGTACGTGATGAGGAACAAGAAAGCGCATACGGAATAAATGGTAGCGGATTCTACGACGATAGTGAGTAGCGAGACGTATCCTTTTGCGTGTTCAGCAGGTAAAGTGTCGAGAATCTGCTTTCTGTATACCAGTAGACGGCCGGTGATCAGGAAGGTGAGGATGATGTTTACACCGAGAGAAATAGAGTAGTATGATGTTCCGAAGGCAAGAGGGAGTTTTGAGTAGAACGAGAGGCCAGGCTGGCTCGATTCCAGGGTCCATAGGGTTCCCATGACTGGGAGAGTAAAATCAACATCATAATCATCGCACTGGTCCGGTTAATACTCACTGAAAGAAGCCAAAAGAATAAGTGCGGGGAACGCAGACACGAGGTAGGCGATAATTTTCCCTGAGGACGTCCAGATCACCCAGCATCTCCATAGCTTGAAGAGAAACCCGTGAGTATACGATTTACTTTGGCGACCAAGTTCAATTTCTTTACCATGAGAGCGTCAGAAAGGAACGTGAGAGTGAAGAGACATGCGTCAAATATGGTATTTACTGCCCAATTTTGCGTTGCGAGGAAGAACGGCCAAGGACCACCTGATGGATATCAGCTGAGGTCAAGCGGAATTCCCTACTGAGACTCACCAGGATAATTTCTGTTGTCGACATACATGAGTTGAACCGTGCGGGCCTGAACTATCAGGAAAATAGTGGAAACCGAAAGCAACAGCGTGATGTACCCTAGGAGGAAGAAAGCTTTGAGACTCTGTCTCCTCCGGTTCCACAGGTACATAGCACACGAATAGTATAGCACCAACTGAATGCCTGCAGCTCGTTCAGCGATGGAAGTACTGATTAGTTTCAGATTAACTATAGCCCACCATAGCCTATGCCGCAGGCGACATCTCCTGCCAGAAAGAAGCGTTCGAGTTGGACAGTCGCCTGGGGTTCATCTGGACCGTAGTACGGAGCCATGTTCAGGAAGGTTTCGTGAATTCCGTGATGCTGCTCGTTCAATTTTCTTCGCAGTTTTATACGATTTCATGCTTAGAATGACAGGACTTGAAAACTTGGTAACAGCTGTATGCTGTTATGGCTGTTGTTCTGCGCAAGATATCTGCTGAACTGAGATGGATTGATGTAGCCTCAATTATGTTGAATAGTGGAGTTCCATGTCAGGGATAAGGAAATCAAACATTAGTGTTGGGATAAAAAATCAAAACGAATGATGAGTGAGGCTGAAGTGGTGTTCTTCTTTCTGAGGAAAATGTTCTCATAGTCATGTATTCCGTGAAGATAAAGACAGCATCTAAATTGAGGTTCGACAACCTTTAGAGTTGCTGTCGAGATACAGCCTCAATTATTCTATAGCAACGCTCAAGTGATCAAAACTGAGCGTACTTTATAGCGGTCTTTCGTATGATGATCATTCTCAAGTCCGCAAGTTGCGAGATAGTCAAATCATCAACAGTGATCATTAGAAAGAGATAGACTGAGATGAGACAGTACATGAAATCCCAGCACAAGTATGTTCCTGTCGCCCTACTCTGATTTTTAGTTGTTGCTTAGCTTGAGATTCTGGTGGCATGTTCCATCATGAGCGGCCGGAAAAAGAATACGCACCGTCGTTCAAGAAATACAGTCTAGAAACAACAGTGTGGTCACCACTTGTAAGTGGCATTCTTATTGGAAAGGTGAGGCATTATCAAAACCTTCGAGATTCCTTCATTACAATTTCCCCTAGTATAATAATGTTGCACCGCCAGGCTCCTGCCTCATTGTCGAATTGATTTTTTCGGATACGTTACGCAAACTGTATAGCCCCGAGGGTCGAGAGAAGATTCCAAAGATTGTCCGTTGCTGAAGGTACGTGTTCTGTTTTTCTACGTCGTACGCTCTCTAACATTCTCCTTTCTCTGAATACCAGAACTGGGCACAACCACCGCTGCCCTTAACCACCGCTGCCCTTGCCCTGGCGTGGGTAGCGAGACACTGATACTTTGGCTGTCATACTAGGCGCGCCAAGACCGCAACAGATTATTGATAATCTGGTGTTGCCTAAACTCACGCCACAGGTGATGCAGAAGATCGAGGATATATTGGGAAATCAGCCATCTTCCGGTGTATGTGTATTATCATTGCGCATGAATGAATGATTGATTGATTTTTTTCCATGTGTATAGATGATCTATCGACCGCCATTGGACTTGGTTTTAGACGTGGATTTTACGCAGTACCGTTCTTCTGATACTTGATGTGTAGAATCTCATTACGAATAAACGCAGGTCAGGTAAACTCACCCTCGTTCAACTTCCATCTTCGATGTTTTCGTAAATTCCAATTCCCAATATCGCGATTTGTCCCAGTTCATGTCCTCATTGTCTGAACTTCTGTCCTAATTCGCTCTTAGAGCGGAGGGATCACCAAGTTTTACGATTCCTGTGACATCGATTTCACATCGATTCCAACCTGTGCGACGTGTATTACTTCCATGTTATGATCTCTAGCGCATATTCTTGGAGGGTAAAGAACACAGTAATCTCCATAAGACTACAAATGGACTACATAATAAATTTAGTCGCTTTTTCTCTGATAACAAACCGCATGCACTCTTTAGATCAAGGAAGAAAATGCTCCTGACTATCTGAAGCCTGGTTCATGGCTTGCTTGAGAAGTTGGGGCTCTGCAGGTTATACGCCCGCTGGTATGCAATTGATGCTGGTCCATTTGTCTTTGCTGACCATGTCGACCTCATACAGTACATTCAGTGGACCAAAAGAATGACCAGGCTGTCGCCCAGAATCATGACGCGATGAATCACGCCGTTGAAGCTGTGACACTGAATAACGGAGCATGTCCTTGTACCGGATGAGGTGGTCATGTAAAAAATCGCTCTTAATCTAGGCCAGGTAGCCGAAAGTATAGACCTGACAATCTCGTCACGAACAATTGAGCGCAACTTGTTAGAAACTTCGGGTCCGGCTTGTATCACCAACTCTGGCTTATCGCTCACTATAAAGTCCTTACAACCTACCACACGTATTCAAATTATTCGCATTGAAAGGACAGAATGCAGTTTCATTGAGTTTTTTTCAGCTCTTCCCTGATCTCTGCCTCGGTCCTGCGCCATTGATTCAGCAGTTGTTTGAGCCATTCCACATGACATGAGCAGGTTCTCTCTGACAACGGCACGGCCTACAAACTGAGATGTAGTCGATTTTTGGTGTTGACCAATGTATGATATATAGCTCGTTTATTATTTTGGTCTAGCGAGGAATATACACAGCCTTATCGCTAACTTGCACGTATTTAGAGTACATATAATGTTCAAATTGTTCAATACAGTGAAATTCTAGGGCAGACAAGTACTGTGGGGAATCTCTCATGCAATGCAAAAGGGTAATGGATGCTGACTTCAAGGTATCCTGGTAGGTCGCAAGAATGCAGAGTTTGTGCCACGTATGGTATCCTATCCTATATCCTATCCAGTGCGGCTGAGATACCGCACTTTGTCTGGGTCCGGAATACTAGTAAAATGGCGAGCAGATTGCATTCTTACCTTCTTGAGCCTTGAGCGGTAATTGATATCCATGTCATCAAATCAACTACCTTACGCAGTTGTGTTTCAACCCTTTCTACTACTATAAAAGACATCCCCTTCTCCTCATATGTTTCCAACATGCACTTCTTCACTAAAGTTTTTGCGATTGTCTCGATAGCATCTGCCACTTTAGCATCTCTACTTATGGAACGACAGTGTATTGGAATCTTCGAGCCTTGCACTGGTAGTGAATATACCTGCTGCCAGGGGCTCACTTGCTCCGCTGGGATCCCGTATGGTGTATGTTTGTTCACTTCCCATCATTTGGTTGAACCTTGACTCTCCTTGAAGAGCTGTATGCCCACTCCAGGTGTATGCGGTGCTGCCGGAGACCAATGTAGTACAGAGATTCCCACTGACATCTGCTGCGAGGGTCTCACTTGCTCTGGACTTGATGGAGTGAGTCTTCTGTTGTAATCAAATGCCATATCTGATTTTGCCTTCCATGGGTAGTTTTGTCAATGATTGTAGAAAGAAGTTGTGGGAAGCTGCATCTGTTGCATTACACTCTATCCCATCTTGTTGTAGTCCATTCTATTACCAATCTTTATGAGGATTATGGCTGTTTGTGTATGGAAATGATATGCCAAGTAATTCGACTTGGATGCTCCAGATCTTATCTTGTCATTGTCAGCGACTCGCTAGCTCTCACAAGAGACAACCAGGTGTCACACAATAGTCAATGAGCAAGAGGATGAAAAAGTGATGAGGATGGATAAAACAACCCAAAACTAGTCTAGCTACCAAGGAGAATAGATGAGAATAGAGCTAAAGAATATGACTACAAAATACTAAGTCTTATATATGAATGGGATATGAAACCATGAGAATCATCTCACTCCATAACCATGAGGATCTACAATAAGAGTCACTCATATCCATAAGTAAGGCTGTAGGTATTTGGTGAGTAAACAATAAGGCAATATAAAAGAAGCATGGAGGCGGGACAATAATGATGTTGTCCTGTCAATGAGCTGACAGGCACGAGAGAGTCGCACATGGATGAAACAACAATGCGAGAACAGTAAGGTTGACATGTGTAATCTAGACAAAAATGAAAATATAATAAGCACTGGTGTAAGCACTTTGGTGATTAGGTAAGTAAATAAAAGAAAAGAATAATGAAAAAGAGCATTTCGTGACAGGTTTGGGTTTGGTTAGGTTTTTGTCATGAAATTCCTTCAACAAATCAGAGGAATGAGTGATGTTTGACCAAGCTTCTCATGTGTCCTTGTGCAGGCTGTATCCCTTCAATCTAACTTTATACTTAATCCCTCATCCTACCTTTTGAGAATCCAAAAAAATTTTAACCTCAAACTCCTTTTCTTCTCCTATGACAATGGGGAGTGATCAGGTATTTCATAGTTGGGATAGGAATTGTGGTTCTTTGTAGGGCATAGGGAGTACTTCATTGAAAACATTATGAATATGCTTCTGTTACAAAAGCATCTTTTTTCTATTATTCTTTTCTTTTTCTTTTTCTTTTATTATTCTTTTACTTAAGCAGCCTGGCACTTACATTGGCATTTATTATATTTTCATTTCTGTTTCAAGTTACATGTGATAACCTTATTGTTCACTCATTGTATACCTACAGCTTTACTTATGGATATGAGCAACTCACATTATATAACCCTCATGGTTACAGTGTGAGATAGTTCCCATGGTTTCATTTACCATATGTATATAAGATAGGATATTTTGTGGTTATATCCCTTAGTTCACATCCTTGTTTCCTCAAACCTCCAATTTGTTTTATACTAACATGTATTTCATTGCAGGAGGCAAAGAGGATATACAGGTTGCTAACTGATCTTGGTGACAACTTGCCAGAACAATACATCAAGGAACTGAAGGTGAGTTCCAGCTGATTTAATCTTCACAAAACAGACTTAAACTTGTTAACAGATGTACGGATAATTCATGAGGCTACAAGGTACCTCGGATATTACATAACACTACACTGTAGTAATCGGTTGTTGGGGTCAAACTCCAAATGACCAGTAGAAATACACTGAGGCCAAATTCCATGAATAATTATCTAGTTCAATGACGGCCTGCGTAGGAACCATATGTACATAGCTTGGACGATGAGAAAGAATGTCGCACAAAAGAATAAGTAACAAGCGAAAAGAGTCCGATTTATAGGATCACTAACAACACTATGAGAACTACCTCCTATCTCAGTTCCACCAGCGATAATTCATTATCACTGTCCTAAACAGCATCCTCCGGCAAAGCAGAGGAGCCACTGACGTCCGATCAGCGCCCCGCGTCCTCCCAAATTTCCTCATCCGAAGTATCATCAAGAGGGAAAATTGCTGGGATTGCGACGACTATTTCGTTGTCCTGTACTGCATTGCCGATAAGAAGAGAACCGGCGATGGGGGGAGGTAATTCATCGACCTGCACCACATTATCCCAAGCCTCTTCATCCGAAGCGGCATAAGACGGAAAAACCTTGGTAGAAGAATCGGCACGCAGAAAGGAGACATGCGAATCTGAGCGCTCCGAACTGGAACAACCCCAGGAATCATCTTTGTCTGTGTATGAAGCAGCATGGGACGGAACAGTTAGAGTGGGAGGACCGGCGATCAGTGAAGGGGCACGCAAACTCGAATTCTCGGAGTTGGTACTACTCCAAGATTCATCATCGTCCGCAGATTCTTCTTCTTCTCTGTCTTCACTTCTCTCGGACCGTAGCTCGCTGGCAGAGTTCGATTCCTCTTCGTCCTCTATGGTCTTCTCCTTTCCTTTGATTTCCTTCTTTTTCTGCGCCACCGAGTCCGAACTCGGAATAGAATTCGAATTCGATTCGTCACTGGATTCCGCATACACATCTGCAATCGCTGGTGCGAATGTACTACGCATGGATATTCCTGGTGGAATTGCTCGTCTCAAGGAATTGGCATCGGTCCTCATCAATGAAGGAAATCGTCTAGGCTTTTTGAGAGGAGGACCAAACCCAGTATCCCTCGACTGCTCGTCGACTATGTCCCGACCACGCCGAATGGATGTTTTCGCTGCGCTCGTGCTTCTAAAACGATGAGGGGGTTATCAATGCAAGCGCATTCTTAGCAAGTGTTTGTTTGGTGGAATTGCCATTGGCACCTGGTTTGAATTCTTTCGGAGGTCGTTCCGAGTCATGATGGCACAATCCTAACGGCTTTTGTGATCGTTCAGCTTTGAGAATATGACCCGATATGTATGGCCTTCCCAGACTACCACCTATCGCTACAGTAGCTAAGGCAGAGCGACCCAATAATAAAAGCGCAGAACGCGATGGGGGGCAACGTGGCCTAATTCCAGAGTAGGAAAGATTGACCTGTGATTGTGCAGAATGAGGAGAAACTCGGTCAGAGGATACACGGGACGGTGAAGGCGGGGGAGAGGGTGCACGAGAGCGGGAGACTGCCCGAGAAGGATGTATTTTTGAAGCAGAAGCTGTCTCTGACGAAACTCGAGAAAGAATATCGTCTTTGGCCCTATTCTCCTTGTTTTCAACATTCTGTTTCTCCGTGCTGTGCTCGGCTCGGGCTCGAGTTTGACTAACATCCTTCGTTTTTTTCTTCCCTTTCCTAACTTCTTCGCCATCCTGGTCATCCTCATGAGAGCGGTCAGCGTTCCGAAATGTCTCGAGTATCTCACTGTGCTTATCAATAGTCTCGATCAGTAGCGCTTACGAACGTATAGATAGATATTCTGCTTACCTCGTCTGCCTACGGGGGCTATCATCCAGGGGGATGTAAGAGCCCGATTTGCTACCATCCTTGTCGACTTCTGGAAGGAAAAGCGGAGGACTGCAGAGAATAATACGGATAAGAAATTACGACTACAACGACAAAAAGATAGAGTACTAACCCTTTGACGTGATGATCAGGGGAAGAGACGTTCTTCTTAGACATGTTTATATTTACGGAGTCGATAATCGGGTTTTTGAGTAGAAATTAACAAGAGAAACCGTGCGCCAGGCTATATGAAAGGACCCATTCGTAAATATATCAGCAAGGTAGAAGAGACACACCAAAAGAGAGGATGTTCGTGTTGAGTTATGAATCTCTTCGTACGTCCTTCCTTGCTTTTATATAATCATCCTTCGAGCCACTCGAGAACATAGCGAAGCGCTGCCGAAGTAGCGGATAAAGCAAGCTCCACGGTGATACACCACGAGAATTTTTGCTAGTTATTCCTTACATGCAGGCAATCCGAGCCTGCTTAATGCATCACATTTCTTGCACAAAGGATGTTTGTTTCGTTTCCCCCCCCCCCCAAAAAAAAAAAAAGAAATCGAAAAATGAGATCAGGCAAAAGGCGTGACCACAGCGTCGGTAACCGACGAAAAAAGCAACGATTGTCAAAGAGCTTTTGATGCGCCCTTTCTTAAATCTTTGTAATACAAGGCTACTGGAGATCCGGAATTCGAATCAGTAAGAACAAGAACTTCTATAGATGGACAACGCACCATTGGCTTTGCAAATCGTCAGATATTGACCTGCTTCATTGCAACAGCTAAGAGGGATCAAAACAGCTCGGCTTAATATGGAGGCAGGGATTCACTGGAATTGAGATGTGGAAGATGCAGCAGGTAGGGGCAACATATATAATGTTCATAGATTTGAGCGTGGACCGAATAGAGTCACTCAGCCTTTCCCTGAAGAATTGCTTCCAAATTATTAACAATAATTACCCGACTAAATACAGAGCAACTGGAATAATCGTAGAGACTGAACGATTGTGAGGGATTGTAGATAAATCATCAACGTCCAACATCTAAAGTGGAGAATCAACTGTTAGCGAAGGGCTATTCAGATCGAACTGAATAACATACACAATACAGAAAACCTTCTAGCAAGTGATTGAGCTACCATCTGTAGTATCAATCCAAGAAGTAACATCTCCGTTTTTCGAATAGTCTTCGTCCACCCATCCGAACTAGTAAATGGACACAGTTAGAATATGTCATTCATGAAATCGCCTATAAACGCACCTCTGAAACGCCGTTGAGAGTGATGACCTTGAAGACACCATTAATATACCAGACAGTCTCCTTGGTACCCAACTGCAGACCGGAGGCGGTCAGAACGCAACCCATTCACTATCATAAAGGAAATTCACAGTGGTATCCAGACCCTCATTGGCAGCGTACAAACTGGTGGTCGTCGAGTTCTCGGGAAGAGTCACAGTATTGTTAACCCACTCAATCGCATACGCAGCGGGACTGCTGCCGCTGACCGGAATCATAGCAGCGATAAGTCCCGGGTAAGGGCACACCTGCGTAAGAGTCTGGGTCGTGTTGTCATATGTCGCGCTAAGAGTAGGAGTGGTTCCGCTAGCTGTCGACATGGCATAGCCGTAGTTTCCTGCAGTGAGAGCGAGGATACCTTTGGATTGGCCGTAGGGAGAGGTTGAGTTGTAAGAAAGACCGAGGACGTCCTGGGCGTGCACGGCGGACAACGAAGCAGTGAGGGCAGAAAGGAGGGTGAGCTTGATCATGACTTGTACGAAAACTCAGAGGATAATGAGTTTGTAGAATAAGCACTGGGGGAAAGAAAAGGTATAGAACTAGAAGCGAACTCGGGTTTTAACATCATTTGTGAGTTGCCTTCACGACGAATTCCCGTCAAGAACCT